>CM055266.1:45852725-46227725 GCA_029237695.1 Conchocele bisecta
CATTTGCTATGAGATTTATAAAACGAGGCAAGCATACTTTTTTTTGGGCGAGGTGCACACAGTTGCTGACGAGTTTCATAAATTTTATATAAAATGGAAAGGAGTTTGACATTGTGTTCTTGAGCAAGACACTTTATCCACACTGCTCCAGTTCACCCAGCTGTAAATGGGTACCGATAATTCGTAGTTGCTCTGTAAATACGAATTACCGGCTTCTCTCAAAAAGTCTCTACCTCCGTTCATTCTCCCATTCTTGGGAGACGGCATGCAAGGTCCTAGAGCCAGTGCCGCCGTTAAATATAAGCATAAAAAAAAAACATTCTGTTTATCACATGACTGAACACGCCAAACACATAGACAACTTGGAGATATTAAATTTTGATATGCTTCAGTGAGAATTCGCCATTGATATTTTCGCAACTGGCTGAAAATCTCCACAGAGAAATGTAATTTTTACATAGGGTACATGTGTATCCGTATGTATTGCGATCGAGCGGGATCATTTGGCCCGCCCACGACCCCCCGTGGTGCGGACGCCTGTGATTGACAACTTAGAATCGCGTCGGACAGTTAGCCACGCCCCATATCCCCTCGATGGGCACGTCCGTAGTGATATCTTGGAATAACCATAACAACAAAATGCATTGTGTTACTAAACGTTTAACTGGCATACGCAACCACTAATTGAAAATAATATTATGAAAAACTTGCACTGCACAATATCAACAACGGTTGTTCTACGTACAAAAATACATCGGATTATTTTGTTGCGCGTGATTTGCCCCATTTGCAGCACAAATCGTGCGGTCATCGCTAAATTTAGTAACAGAGTTAACTCCCCTCCGAATACTCTCCGAAACAAGCGACGCGTTTAACACACAAACTACATCAAGTTTGACCTTCCGACAGCCTATTTTTAAACTCACCCGACACCTGTGCGAAACAAAACTCGCACGTGTAGGTCTAACTGATGTTTAATCCTCATTCTCTCTCTCTATCGATGGATCTACAGTGGATTTTAGTGACATTCCTGAATTCGGCCTGATTGACATTTGTCTATGGTGGCCAATACACGCCAACATGAGTGTCAATTCTACGTTCATGGAAGGGGGTCAATAAGTCAGTATTTAAGGTGATAACTTACAGTCAGGGAACACATTAATGACAGTATAACACTGCAAGTACTGAAATACGACAAAAAAAATCTAACAAGTTTCTAAACGTTACAAGTGCCCGCTATACAGATATAATCATTTAGTAATATTTATTTTACTGATAGTGACACGCGCGGTGGTATCAGGCTATGTTCATATGCAAATGAGGCATGATATGTTTTAATTATTTATACTAAAGAAATGCGTCACCTGAAAAAATAATATTTTCGACAGATTTTAAAGTATGATCATTGCACATCATAAAATAAATACAGAGATTAAAGAGTAATGTCCGTTAACATTTTAAGCAAACACGGTTATCGCCCCTCATATCAGTGTGTAAATTTACGTCTGATATAACATGTATAATAATGCCAATCAGTACGTGGGATAATGGCGCATGAATGTTTATTTTGCCAGGAAATGTCTCAGATGATGTCTCTGATGTAAAGAACATTTTGTACCTACTGAGTGGGCATGTACCTTTAAGGGTTAATGAAACTGTAACACCAGCAATCAATCAAGCAATCAATCTAGTTTAATCTTGTAGTACCCTATGTTCAGTACTTTCAGTACTTTGATTATACTAGCGACCCACCTGTTATAAATACATGTATGTCATATTATACATATAAGTTTCGCTCATTGTAAGAACTTCATATTACTATACGGGAGCCAATTCTACAATTGCAGTAAGTCTACAGGCTTACTGTCTGTTTCACGAAACCTGGCCAAATTTTACGGCTATATAAACATTGCAAAAACAATATTTTTGTCGATAATATTAAATTATAGCAACATTTAAGAATCAGCCTACTTTGTATTTCGTCAAATTTAGTCCAATATTGATTTTATTGTGAAAAAAAACAATTTCCACATGTTAAATCCCCATAGACATCTTCACAGAGTGAAGATGTCTATGGTGATTTAACATGGGGAAATGTTTTAGAACTTCAGCAATACTGGACCGATTTTCAAAATTTAACTTTTGTTTTCTTAGTTGGATCATTTCCAAGATATATAGCGGAGTCAATTTCCAAATTTTTTCGTTTTTTGACTCCTCCCACAGCTCCTCCACTTCATTTTCCCCCATGTTAAATTCCCATAGACAAATTAATTTTTTGTAATAAAATCAATATTTGACCGAATTTCACGAAATAAAAAGAAGGCTCATTCTTCACAGATTGAAGATGTCTATATGGGGATTGAACATGGGGTCATTTTTCTAATTTAAGAAATAGTGGACCGATTTTCAAATGTAACTTTTGTTTTCTTAGTTAGATCATTTCCAAGCTATCTAGCTAGGTTTCAGAATCAATTTCCAAATATTTTCGTTTTTCGACTCCTCCTCCAGGTTCTCCACCTCTTTTTTCCCCATGTTAAATTCCCATAGAGAACTCATTTTTCGTAATAAAACCAATAGTTGACCAAATGTCAAGAAATAAAAAGAAGGCTCATTCTTAAATTTTTATAAAATTCAATATTATCGAAAAAGAACATTGTTTTTGCATTGTTTATATAGACTTAACTTTTGGGCAGGTTTCATGAAGCAGACAGTAGTCACAGACGCTTCCACTGTCGATTAAAACAGGAAGACACCAACGGCAAAACAACATTGCTTTGTCCCGCCATTAAGGACGTCATTTGCAACGTCTTCATTATTAGCCGATCTATTTATAGATCGGCTATATATTGGTTATCCATTGGTTTGTGAAAAAGTTTGTAACCACCCTTTTCTCCTACATTCTGTAATCTACAAACGCGAAATTTGTTGTATCACTTCCAAATTACATCAACCGGATATTTTTTCATTTTTGGCCATTATCTCTGTTGAAAACTTTAAATATAGCGAAATAACACAATTTGGCTATAAATAAACGTTTTCACTACAAGAGTTCGGTAAACTAGGCGGTTTGCAATTTGGCTATAAATAAACACACAAGTTAGGCGGTTTGCCTTCTAGTCCAGGGGCAATTGTAGGTTTATATATATAAGATTCCGGCACCTCGTGTTAATTTATGGCACCCGGTGTTTTTATAAACTTGAATGTATAAGGTTTCCAAAACATCCGGGTGCCATTTGTTAAACCAAGTTGAAGGTAATTTCAAGGTCATTGAACTTTATGCTTGACGGAAGTCGAAAATTGCCAATATATGAGCCAATAGGTCATGGTCCTTAACTTGGAAATTGGTGTAAGTTGTTAAAAAACTTTTCTGGTGGATATATTAAAGAATTTACGTAAACTACACGAATATTCTGTATATAATTATCATATTTTCAACATGGCCGCCTAAAAAACGGGTATTTATGAGATTTCGGTTGACATATTTGTGTAATGCTAAGCGCCTTCACCTATATTCAAAGGTTAATTCTTTCAACTGGAATAATAGTGTTTACATTTGACTACCATAAGTATTGCTATGATCAGATATTAAAGATAGCTAAATATAACTGGGAGAACTTGGTTGGGGAGGAAATCAACACTTCTCTCACTTTTCTCTGAGATTCCGTAACTACTAAAATGTGGACATAATTATATTGAACCCTGATTTGATCGGCTAATAACATCATGTTCTGCATGATTTTTCATTTTGTTATGTTGGCATAACGTTAACGCATACTACGAATACACGTAGTTAGGGTTATGCGTCTAGCCAATGGAATTCGCTACAGGTGTTATTACACGTGTGTCACATCATTGTTATGAAATGGGTCACAGCACGTCATAACAATTTCATGTGATAATAATTATTAGTATATGACTAAGTATTTCAGTCATTCTCATTGACCGAAACACGGCCACGTGATTATCTATAAATTGAATGTAGACCTCTGAACGGTTTGTTTACACGAATAAGCACTCTCGGACTGCGAGACCGGTCCGAGGTGTGTTTATTCATGTAAACAAACCATGGGCGGATTCAGGGGGGGGGGGGGGGAAGGGGGAACCGGCGCGCGCCCCCCCCCCCCCCCTCCCCCTCTAAAATTATCCGAGTAAATATTTTTTGCAAGTTACAAGGCACGTTTCTACTCCAAAATGCGTCAGAACGCAGGAAATGCGATGTAGATTTCAACAAATTTCCGGTAGGGTGGGGAATGCCCCCGGACCCCCTAGCGCTTCCGCTCGGTCTACGAACGAGCTATGCTCGTGCTCGTTCGATAATATAGTCAAGTATTGCAAAATAGTTACACCCCCCCCCCCCACCAACCCGAAATCCTGGATCCGCGCCTGCAAACATATTGTTCACCTCCTCAGAGCGCATGCACTGTTAGTGACTGTTTCGGATTTTCTGAATATTCGTGGTAAAGGTCATATAATAAAACAATTATAGTATTTTGAGTCGGTGTACATGAGATTTAAGGACCTGAGAAAAGTAATTGTATCCTATTACATTCCAGTTGCACGGATGCGAATTGCCTGGTGACGTGGACCGTGACGGAGTGCCCGACTACGTCGATTGTGACGACGACGACGACGGCATACCAGACGTCGATGACGCCGATGCCGACGGCAATGGCATCGATGATATGTTTGAAGGCGAAACTGATACGGACTGTGACGGAATTCCCGATTATATCGATTCCGATACGAAGTGCGATGTATCGATTAATCACCAGTGTGGACACTGTCAGCACACGATCAAAGGCAAAGGACCAGTGGTAACAAATCACGCGAACAGTGTTCCATGAACGTCACTGTGACTTTAGGGTGAGAGTTGTGGGACACGGGTAGCTATCGATAGCATATCGATGTTGATGCAATTTACGATGAATCGATTAATCGTATACCTACTGTTGTTAATCGAATAAAGCATTTGAATAGTGAGCGATAAGCGTTAAAGGTACATGTCCACTCAGTAGGCACAATTTGTTCTTTATAGGAATTCAATAAGTGTATAATTGTGTCACTAGTTACACCAGGAGCCGATTTCATCAACAGTGCAAAGTATACTTTACTAGCAAAGTATACTTTGAGGGAGTAATCATTTATTTTTCCTGAAATGCATTATTCATATAGAACTAACAACTGCATATATTTCATGATTAAAAGTATGCAGAATTATTATACTGAATTTATTACATTATCACAGCCAAATTGGCTGTGATAATGTAATAAATTCAGTATAATAAAAATTAATAAATTTATCATAAAATTTCTCCCTCAAAGTATACTTTGCTACTAAAGTATACTTTGCAATGTTGATGAAATAGGCTACTGTTCTAAAAATTACGAATGCCCGCTATACAGCTATAATCATTTAGTAATGTTCATTTTACTGATAGAGGCTATTTTCATATGAAAATGAGGCATGATATTTTATTTATTATTTATACTAATTAAATGCATCACCTGAAAATAAAATAGTTTCGACTTAGTATTAGTATAATCATTGCACATCCAAAAATAAATACAGAGAATAAATAGCAATGTCCGCTAAAATTTTAAAGAAACACGGTTATCTCCCCTGATACCACTCGTCATGTTTAGAACTGGTGGAATAGTGACACAATTATGCACTTATTTAGTTCCTATAAAGAACATATTTGCCTACTGAGTGGGCATGTACCTTTAAGCATTGAAAATGCATATTTCTAACTTTATTACCGTATATACCATGTTACATATCCTAAAAATCAACCGACTTTAAAACAAAAACGCACAAATATATGTGAGCGTTTATGTATACATGGCAAATGCGTGTCATTATTGGTTGTGTATGTATTTGTTTAAACCTAAAGACATATATCGCATGCTAGTATATGACCTTTCATAGCCAATATTTATTCGACTTAAACAAAACAATTACCAAATATACTTACACAATCGTGCGATACATGTTTATTCAACGGAGCTTATACATATACAGTGGAACCTCTCTAAACCGGACACCCTGGGTGTCCGGTTTAGAGAGGTTCCACTGTAAGACAGACATATGAATATTTTTGGCTGCTTAGCGATCATAAATATACATTACTATCGAAGGTAAATGGCGATGTAACATATCTAAATTAATCTCTACTGAATTTACCCTGTGTCCGATTTAGAGGGGTTCTACTGTATATGCAATTGCATGTTTAAATACACCGGCTCTAGAACACCGCCACGCGTGTATTCCATAGAAAATATAAGTTACAACTACATTTGTAAATGTGTAAACTAACATGCAAATGCAAATAGATGTTCATCGTACACATATGTGACCAGAAGTCAGATAACATGAGAAACAAGCCATGTTGAATTTTCCCGAGATCAAAATGTAAATCCGTCATATCTGCCTAAAGACGTCACTGCTGGACTGGGAAAACGTCTGATACATCGAACAGACAGCTTAACATAAATACATATAGAGAATAGTAGGTTAGTGCCGTGAATGGGAAACAATATCTGGCAAGGCTCAGGAAACGGGATGGGCGAGGCTCTACCGAGCACATCCCGTTTCCGTGCCGCGCCGGATATTTTTTCCCATTCACGGCACCAACCTACTATTCTATTTATCCCGTCAACACCTTCAAATGGCTGTAAAATGCAAAACTTGTATTGACTGGATATCAAAAATGTTTCACGGCACCGTGTTTCACGTCACATACGCACTGTGTTGACGGGATAAATGACGCTATTGATGTCAAGTATAAAACATATATGTGTTATATTTTGAGTCTCAGAATTGTTCAGACATCTAATGCACAATAATTTTTGATATAGACACTCAATTCCTGGAAGGTCACGAATACTGTTTACCCTGTCTACAATTACGCCATATTACATGACGTCACAAAAATAGACAGCGTTCGTGCCAATGTTTCATGAATAAACTCGGTTATCATGTACAATTATTTAGGGATGGTTGTTGTCTTTGTTCATGATTTATATCTGTTCAGGGAAGTCGTTTATGCTATTTGTTTTTACTTTATTCCTTATGGGAACTCCTCGGCATTTGCAACACAACTGCATTTACCAGTTTGTATAGCATTGTATCATCATAATATAGTATAATAGTGGGCGATAACGGACGATTTGACCAAATAGCGGACGATATAACTTGCAGACGATTTGACTTGTATTCATTAAGATACCTGTAACACTTTGATATACAATCACTTAAATACATTATTGTACTGTATGGTCACTTTTCCCGTTTATCTTAACATATAATCTAGATAAATAAATGGGTGGTTCGTTTTGTCAAGAAATCTGGTTCGTTTCGCTTGAAATCTAAACCGTTATGCCCTGGTCCGTTATATCCATGGCCCGTTATGTTCATAATACAATATTACCATGCAAATAGTCAGTTGAAATTACATCAAGATGGTGTCCGTCCGGAAATAATTTTTGTGTCATTCGATTTCCCACAAAATAAACAGTTCTACATCAAAGATTATTAATTTAAAGGTATAACATATATAGTTTACTAAATTTGGACCTACATGCAATGGGTTTGGGTATGTACTTTTGTTGCTCGCATTTTTTAATGGCTCGAATTGTAGCCTTAGATTACTATCGTAGGCAACTCTTGAAGCTAGAGCTCGACCATGCTCTTCCGGCCACTTGATTATGTCATGGCAAGGGGTGCCGATGATTCTAAATTATATCATTTTGTTATCCTTATCAGGCTTCAAGAGAGCGCTAGAAGATCAGAAGTTTGAATATACACAAATACAATAAGCCTCATTTCTCCGGTCACAGCCACATACGGAGAAAAGGGGCTCATTGGTTTGGCGAGAAGTGTATATCCTGATCAGGATCTTCACTGTCGCCATTCCATCAATGAGAACACCCGGAATGATTCTAACAAGCAATATGGATCGTTACCAGGCTACAGGAGTGTGCTACTTGATCAGAAGCTACACTGGTCAGAAATCCCATAAACCCCATTTGTGCAGTCACAGCCACATATAATCGTCAATGAGCCACCCCGAGTTTGGGATCAAACCCAGCACGTCTGCACGTCCCCACCGTGGTCCACCTCGGCTCTTCAGAAAGTATCTCCAATTCCAAGTTTCCCACCATTAGAACTTCCAACGTGACGTCATTTTCGGCCAAACGGTACATCCTCATTCGGCCAGTGTCGCTCTCGTACTCCAAGAAGAGGTTATCCGCCCAGTCGAGATTCTTACACGTTTCGCGACACCACTCCACATTCGGATGCTGTCGGTTGATAAGGATTAATCGAACGTACTGCCATGCGCCGAAGTGATGCGCACATTCGAAAAATAACAGCGGCAGTTCCTGTTGATGACTCGGAACACCTCGGCGGACAGACGACATTGTCTTAGGCGCGATAAGTTCCTTTCGCATGTCCGGTTTGTCTTTAAAAGATAAAATTCTCTCCGAGTTTGATCCATCTCAGCACCAGTACAGGCACGGTTATAGTCACGTTTCGTTGCTTTTACGGATTTAGGTTTTCCACTACCTGACGTCCTTTTTCGCCTTGATGCCTTGTGTTCATGAATCGTTGGGTCGGCATTCGCTGCATAGTCCTTCACAACAGGTGGTTCTTCGTCGTCAACAACCGAATCCAGACAAGAAATGATATCTCCTGGCCTCAACAGCAGTCGTTGAGTTCCATATGCCGATTTCTTAGGAAGGACCTCCACTGTTGGAGTTAACCAGACTCCTTTAATATTCGCGTTGCTTGCCAACGGAGACCGAGCCGGCATATTTGTCGATTCGCCAGAAACACGACGGAGATTTTGGATCCCTTCTTTCCCCTTCATTGTCGTACAGTGAGAAAAATACTTCACTTCTGGTTTGTTAATATTATTTTTATCATATTTAAAAACTTCTCCAAGGCGCGCATAACATTCATCTAGAAATTTTGAACGGATCTTGAACACTCTACCTTCCGCCATTGTTAAATGTAATTTAACAAATTTCTATAACTAGACCATATATCTGAGGCCATGTGATTTTGTACCTAGGAAGATTGTTTCATGAAAAACATTTACAGAAACTGTGCAGTTTTCTGTAAATGACGTCGAACGTTAACAAAATGTTCAGAGCAAAAGCGGAATTCTATTTCGCATTTGCTCTGAAAATTTCGTCAACTTTCGACTTCATATACGGAAAATACCGCAAGTTTTGTAAATGTTTTCATGAGATAAAGCACACCTGACATGACACACTGGGAATTCCTGGTTAATGAATGGGCGTGTATTTATTTGTGCAGCGCCAACTAGTCGGGTGGATGTTGTTCATTTTTCACGGAGCCCCACAGGAGACGTAGAATTCTTTTTTTTTATTAATTCGTTCCCACGAACTATCAATTTGTTCCCTCAATTTAACAATTCGTTCCCACGAATTAACAATTTGTTCCCATGAATTAACAATTCGTTCCCTCAATTTAACAATTCGTTCCCACGGGAACGAATTGTTAATTCGTCGGAACGAATTGTTATATCGTGGGAACGAATTGTTAATTCGAGGGAATGAATTAATAAAAAAAATCCATGTCTCCTGCGGGGCTCCGTATATTTTCACCTGATCACGAATGTGAAACTTCTAGCTTTGAGCTCGCCGACAGCGAACCCGAAGTTTCTGTCTGCACGACGAGCAGGAATAACCCCATCGCTGGACCTGCACTCCGCACCGGCGTAAGATGTTTCACGTCGAAAAATGCACTGTAGCACCTATTTCACCAACATTGCAAAGTATACTTATCTCGCAAAGTATACTTTGAGGGAGAAATTTTCAATTTAAGGATAATTTATTAACTTTTATTATACTGAATTTATTACATTATCACAGCCATTTTGGCTGTGATAATGTAATAAATTCAGTATAATAATTATGCATACTTTTAATCATCAAATATATGCAGTCGTTAGTTCTATATGAAATAATGCATTTCATGGGAAATAAATGATTACTCCCTCAAAGTATACTTTGCTAGATAAGCATACTTTGCAATTTTGATGAAATCGGCTACTGGTTTCCTGATGATATAACAGCCCGCTTTACATAGAGGGCATACATTTCTTGCTCCGGTTACTAGACGCAAATGTGTTTATGTAGTATGTTCTGCATGTAAGCAGTGCTCCAGATAAGCTGCGTATTTGCGTAAATACCCAATTAAAATTTCCAAAAACCCAATTGAAATCTGAAGTAGCGAGTATCAAAAAGCAATAACAAATTTGTGGTACCTTTAACATGCTACATAAAACAATAAACAGACCACAAATATAGCATATTTTTCTTAGTTTTCATGAAAACACATCTTGGTATTTCATTAGAATTGTCTCCAAGGAGACAATTCTAATGAACTACCAAGACATGTTTTCATTTCGAAGCAAACTATTCAATAATTGCTGTCTGTTGATGTGTACTCAATTACTAATTCCTTATCTGGAGCTCTGATGTAACTCATGGTATGTGGCGGCGGTGTGAGAACATTACGTCTAAAACTGACGTTGACTGCATGCTAAGTCAAGTGCGTGATCACGTGGTTACAACAACAACAACAATGGCTGAACGTGTTGAAAGTGCGCCCACTCCAAAGTAAGTATTATGTGATAGTTTCCTTAATATGCAACAGATTTTGATGAAATATGGCGTAGCAAATGCGGCTTCATGAGCTGCATATGATGGTCTCGGGACTTCGGCACATACGTATGTTGTTTTTGCGAAGAATCTATTTCGGTGTCGGTAAACATACCGAGGCCATCAAATGCAGCTTAACAAGACGCGTTTGATGCGCCATAAATCATCAAAATCCGTTGCATAATAAGAACAATATAAAAGAATACGTATCGGAGGCGCTTCTGGAAGTTTCAATAATTGTTGTTGATGTTCTAATCACGTGATTACGCACCGTGTAAGTCATACCAACCTGCGAAACAGTTATATGTTTTCAAAACTAAGTCAGATATATTGACTTGAAATTGTCACAGGATACACACAACTAAAATGAGATTGAAAGAATTTGAAAAATCTCAAATTATTGTATTTTTGTGAAATGCCATCTTTTACGATTCTGGGGCCCGTTTCACTAAACTTCCTACGACTAAAATGTTCGTAAGTGCAAAATTATGATAGTCTGTACATTTCACATTAACACTGTTTTCTTGTAAATAATTGTTGGATTTACATTTATTGAGCATAGGCTGCATATGCAGCCTATGCTCCATAAATGTAAATCCATCAATTCAAATTTGCAGACGATTCTAAATTTGCGCTTACGAACATTTTAGTCGTAAGAAGTTTAGTGAAACGGCCCCCTTTACTGGTCTTTTACGATTCCAACTGGTCCATTTTCCGTTGACGTATCACATGTGCATCCGCACATTCTGATCAGGATCGGCACGGTTTGCCATTCAATCAATGAAACACATGTCATGCTTCTAACAAGAAATATAGAGCATAAGGCTACAGGAGAGTGCTATTTGATCAGGAGCTACACTGGTCAGAAATCCCATGAGCTCCGTTTCTTCAGTCACAGCCACATACAATTATTAATATGTTTCTGTATAGGAATTTATCGTTTACCCTAGTTTATCGACCAATGAAAGAACGACATTTCTTCTCAATTAATCACATATTGCGACGCTTTCGCCAATATGTATTAAATTAATAATTAAATGTTCAGCGCTATATTTAGAACTGATTGTATGCCTTGTTGTCATCAGTTCACGAGACACAAATCATAGTACCGCCCACACACGCGCTCACTTCATGTCACACCCCCAATCACATACTAGTATAGCGATTCGAAATCACTGTTAGTGGCGGAGCTTCGCGACTGGGCTGGGTAAACGATAAGTACATGTACGTTATAGTTCACATATTGAATTTTTAATAAATTAATTTCTCGCTCGCTAACGCTCGCTACGAAATGAATGTATTAAAAGTTCAATATATGAACTATAACTATTACATATAGTGTGGCTTTGATATTAGAGCAATGGACTTCAATACCAGAGAGTAAACTTCTTATGACTAAAATGTTTGTAACTGCAAATTTAAGATCGTCTGTAAATTTCAATTAATGGATTTACATTTATTGAGCATAGGCTGCATATGCAGCTTATGCTCAATAAATGTAAATCCATTAAATGTGTCACTATTCCACCAGTTCCAAAATTACGAGTGCCCTCTATATATATATATAATAATTTAGTAATATGTATTGTACTGATAGTGACGCGCGGTGGTATCATGCTATTTTCATATGCAAATGAGGCATGCTATTTTTGAGTTATTCATACTAATTAAATGCGTCACCTGAACAAATAATATATTCGACAGATTATAATTACATGTATGATCATTGCACATCAAAAATTAAATACAGAGAATAAATAGTAATGTCCATTAACATTTTAAGGAAACACGGTTATCGCCCCTGATTTTAGTGTGGAAATTTAGATCGGATATAAAATGTATAATAATGCCAAGCAATACGTGGGTTAATGGTGAATTAATGTTTATTGTGCCAGACAATGTCTCAGATGATGTCTCTGATATAAAGAACATTGTGTGCCTACTGAGTGGGCATGTACCCTTAATGTCCCTCTTTTGCATTCTAAATGTACCTCCTTTGCATACCCACAGGTTGCAAGGTGTATGATGACGTGGTTTCAACAGCAAGAACTGAAACTTTCAGAAGCTCTCCGATTTCAAATACGTATTCTTTTATTGTGTCCTTATTATGTAACGGATTTTTATGAAGTATGGTGCATCGAACGCGTGTTGTTAAGCTGCATTTGGTGTTCTTGGTACTTTGGCCGAAACTTCTGTCGTTTTTTGCGGAGAATCGATTCTTCGCAAAAACGACATACGTATGTGCCGAACTCCCGGGAGCACCAAATGCAGCTCATGAAGACGCGTTTGCTGCGCCATATATCATCAAAATCCGTTGCCCACGCAGCAGGTTACACTGTACTACTACTTTTCATTTTCTAAATCTCCACGTAACTCCTTCCATTTGGTGATCTGGTTGCCAATATTAACCACTCTCTCTCTATGTACTGCCTGTCCCTCAGACATTTCGCCTTTTTTTTGGCCGACGCCGTTTCATACAATTTCCATCCTGGACGTTTCGACATGTTGATATTCTTGTTTACATATTGGGAAGCCTACTGGCGCGCGTAGTATACTGCGCATGCGCACCGCAAACCGTGATATGAAAGTTGTCGTCCCCGCACATTATCAAAATAGACTGTTACCGCCGCGCGTCGCTAACAGTAAATTGGTAATTAATAAATGATTATATTTGTATAGCGGGCACCCGTAATTTTTAGAACTGGTGCAATAGTGACATAATTATACACTTATTTAATTACTATAAATAACATTTTGTGCCTACTGCGTGGGCATGTACCTTTAAGGAAAATATCAAATAATACTTAATTTGGAATGGGCGTGCTTTCAACACTTTCAGCTATTGTTGTTATTGTTGTAACCACGGGTTGGCAAAGTATGATAAGACTGCTGTTTATTTGAAGCATGATGGGTGCGTCACGTTTCACTGGTTGAAAGTCGAACAGTGTAGTCCCTGATTAGACTGCGTGGACGCATAGGTTTGGGACTATACACAGGTCATAAATGCCATAAGACCCATTTCTCCAGTCACATCTACATATGACCGTAGCTGTTTCCAGGATGTTCAATTCCTTCAATTTCTTTTAAATATAACAATACATTTATAAATGAATCGCCCCTTCAATTCGTCGTCCACTGCCCGACTAATTCTCGGAAATAACCAACTACAGTTAATTTTTCAGTTTCGGATTTGATGAAAGAAAACCAACAAAGTAATGTCTATTAATTACTATATTTAAACTGTGTGCCTAATTGGGCGTGACGATATCTGATATGTAACTAGATAACCTAAGCGCACAGACAATATATTATATTTAGGCTAAGTTTGGGCTACATCGATCAACAATTCAATAAGTCCCAAGAATGAGATACAATGTAATTCAGCCTATGATATGCAGCACATAAAATGAGACATTGTTGGTCAATGTAGCCCAAAATGAGCCTAAATATAATGTACTGTCTGATCAGGATCTGCACTGTTCGCCATTCATGCAGTGATTCACTGCATGAATGGCGAACAGTGCAGATCCTGATCAGACAGTACATTATATTTAGGCTCATTTTGGGCTACATTGACCAACAATGTCTCATTTTATGTGCTGCATATCATAGGCTGAATTACATTGTCCATCATTCTTCTAAAGTAAAGATCCTTATAGATCATAGACGTAATGGTTTCTTATGAAATTTTGCGTCAGTAAGATTGTGATCACTGTAGATCACAATCATAATGTGTATGTGTGACTGGTGCTGTTACTGGTGAATTGGCGCTTATTAACCCTTTCACCCCTAAGTAACTGAATGGGCTGCGATATGTTAATTTTGCAACCAATCCAATCATCGCAAAATGATGTTCAGACCATTCAATTTATACAAAGGGGTATTTGTTGTTCTAAAAAATATGAAAATTACTGTAACGTGTCTCTGTCTAGATTGAGCCGAGCGAAACTCAATTGATACAGCTAGTGGCCGTCTTATATATCTAGAATGGCGCCACTAGTCACTGGACCACGCTAGTCCACAACACATGTATGAATACTCAAAGGTTATATATAATTTTCCTTTTGGCTACCTGCCTGATGATTGGATAAATGATTGGGCCAATAATTGGTTGGATGAACAAATAATCAAGTTGAATCAAATGGCATGAAGCTATACAGGTACAAATGAATAGCCCAATACCGTGTGCAACGGTTCCCAGGCCTCGTCTCAGACTACGCCCCCAGCCTATGCGTGGAACGTCTCCAGCCCACTACTGAGTCTCAGACCCTATACAGTCACTATCCCCAGGCCTAGCTCCAGACCCGTCCCAAGCTCGGATCACCGAGTTATTATTGCCACTCTTTATCTCTACAGGATAACCTGTCCCCAGACTATTCCGGGACCCTGTAGTCGCAGATACCTATGGCACGCCGTTTTACTATTTATTCCAAATCAAGATATCTACTAAACTTTATCAGATATCTTATATACTATATGAGATATCTTATATAGTTTATAAGATATCTTATATAGTTTATAAGATATCGTATATAATACAATATATAAGATATCTACTAAAGTATATAAGATATCTTATATACTATATAAGATATCTCATATAGCATATAAGATATCTGATAAAGTTTAGTAGATATCTTATATACTTTAGTAGATATCTTATATAAAATTGTATATAAGATATCTTATAAACTATATAAGATATCTTATATATTTTACTAGATATCTTATATAGTTTAGTAGATATCTTATAAAGGAACTTCTAAAGTTTATGAGATATCTTGTTTTTGGAATAAATAGTAAAACGGCGTGCCATAGATACCTGTCAAGGGAACTTTATCTGACTGTAGCCCAGGCTTGCTATAGTGTATATTCACAGACCTGTCTGTGACGATTCCATCAGCAGACAACGCGGAACTGCTACTTTATACACTATTTGTCCTGAGTTACACAGTACTGATCAATTTCCCTTGCAGCAATTGCTTATTTAAATCTCAACACACCCGATTGCTTATAAGTTTGAACCGTCGTCTTCAAAGGCTGAAACACAACTAACTGATTTCAATGCGCGCATTTGGTTAAACACCCACGGTTTAGTTCCCGGCGTGAGATTGGTTCCTGGTCCATTTACCAGTATATGGGTAATAAGCGCATATTGATCATGATGCTATATTTTCAAGCGGCCCCGTGCTTGGAAGAATCTTATCTGGCCTAAACACACAGATAGAACTGTATATTAAACATATAGCGTTTAGGGGTCATTTCACTCACCGCCTGTAAAAGCATAAACATTGGAATCACACATTGAGTTACAATGTCTTTGACGACTGTATCATGCCGTCTTCTCACCAACTTGTCAACACCCGGTGACCATTTCGTTTTTCTGACAGGAAAGGAAACATGACAGCGGGGTCAAAAATCATCACGTCACAACAGACGCAGAGCCGCATCACACTTCAGTTACATGTGTCCTGCCACACAAAATAATCCATTCCAAACTGCAGATCTTGGCTGTGTACTAGAGCCCCTGTGTAAACACTGTCTCCACATGCATTAATAAACCACATCAGTGCACCCGAACCTGCCTCAAAGCACCTGCAACACAAACATATGCATTTTTCTCCGGACTGGGTACCGACCCGGAAGCAGTCTATCTGTGTACTGAGGTCTGACAGGCCTAAACACACAGATAGAACTGTATATTAAACATATAGCGTTTAGGGGTCATTTCACTCACCGCCTGTAAAATCATAAACATTGGAATCACACATTGAGTTACAATGTCTTTGACGACTGTATCATGCCGTCTTCTCACCAACTTGTCAACACCCGGTGACCATTTCGTTTTTCTGACAGGAAAGGAAACATGACAGCGGGGTCAAAAATCATCACGTCACAACAGACGCAGAGCCGCATCACACTTCAGTTACATGTGTCCTGCCACACAAAATAATCCATTCCAAACTACAGATCTTGGCTGTGTATAAATGACAGACGATAATAAGTTGCTGGAGGTCAATCGATGAGTCCAAATATAGGTATAAATGACAGACGATAATAAGTTGCTGGAGGTCAATCGATGAGTCCAAATATAAGTATTCCAGGTGTATTATCATGTCATAGCCTCGTTTTCGTATGGAATAACTACATAATAAAGTGCACGTGCATGCATGTCAATATAATAGTGTATCTCGGTGCCCAAAATAGACATGTAGTGTGGCTCAGTGGTATAGAAGCGGGAGAATGTCCATACGTTTGCAGAACGTTTGTTCATTTTATCTGGTCGAGAGTTCGAACCTCATAAAATGCATTACTTTTTGTCGATATAATTCTGTTCTTTTTATGATTGCTTGCTGGAGAAGGGAATAAGTGAAACGGCGAGGGTTCTCTCTATTGCTGTATGAGGTTATCTATATTGCTGTATGACCTCAATGTGACATGATCGGCGAGAACATACTCCATATTCTTCATTTACACACATATGCAATGTGCATTTAGTTATTAGTTTTCTTCAAAGTGAGACTAACGTTCTTCAGTTAATCTATCTCATCTTAAGCGTAGTTAATGTAATTTGTATGAGCAACACACATAAAAAAGAAATATAAATGTAAATAAAATATAAACAAGTCAAAATATATGTATGAAAAACTAAGATTCGAACTCACTACCTACGGCATTATATCCGTCACTCTAACCCCTCGACTACATAAGACTTGATAGCAAATCTCAAAATCAATATTGAAATGGAATACTGGCACGGGTATATTTACCAGTCTCACCTATTCTGTGTTTTGTTTATGACCGGTTTGTTTGTAAACAAGTAGCAAGTTATCGTCTGCGGATTTTTTTTTATAGACCAGGTGTATTATCATATCATAGCCTCGTTTCCGTATATAATAACCACATGATAAAGTGCACGTGCATGCATGTCAATATACTAGTGTATCTTGGTGAGCAAAACAGACATGTAGTGTGGCTCAGTGGTATCGAAGCGGGAGAATATCTATACGTTTGCAGAACTTTTGTTCATTTTATCTGGTCGTGAGTTCGAACCTCACAAAACGATTACTTTTGTTGATATAATTATGTTATTTTTATAACTGCTTGCTGGAGAAGGGAATAAGTGAAACGGCGAGGGTGATAACTATTGCTGTATGACCTCAATGTGACATGGTCGGCTAGAACATACTCCAGATTATTCATGTACACACATTTAGTTATTAGTTTTCTTCGAAGTGTTACTAACGTTGTACATGTAATCTATCTCATGCTTAGTTAATGTAATTTGTAAGAGCAACACACATACAAATAAATATATAATAAAATATAAACAAAAAAAAAAATATGTGTATATATGTATGAAAAACTAAGATGCGAACTCGCTACCTACGATATTGACATCCGTCACTCTAACCTCTCGACTACATAAGACTTGATGACAAATCTGAAAATCAATATTGAAAAGGAATACTGTCACGGGTATATTTACCTGTCCCACCTAGTATGTGTTTTGTTTATGACCGGTTTGTTTGTAAACAAGTATCAAGTTATCGTCTGCGGACTATACTAGAGCCCCTGTGTAAACACTGTCTCCACATGCATTAATAAACCACATCAGTGCACCCGAACCTGCCTCAAAGCACCTGCAACACAAACATATGCATTTTTCTCCGGACTATTTTTTGAGGGTACCGACCCGGAAGCAGTCTATCTGTGTACTGAGGTCATCTTATCATTTTATTATTTTACACTTAAATCATCGAAATTTATCGACCATACATGTCGAATACATTCAACCCAGCACAAGATGGATACCATATTTGATGACAAACATGTTTCCAATGTTGAAGAGAGACGTATGGACGAAAGGTAATTTGTGTTTACATAAAAATCTCTCCGTGTAAACTCGGCCCGGAGATGATTCGTTCCAAAGCAATTTCGTCACATTACTTTCAAACAGTGCAGATCCTGATGAGACGGCTCGTTACGAGCCGGCTCATCTGGATCTGCACTGTTTGCATAAACCGATATAGCGGGCTTTCGGGTTCAAAGGGTTAACGTTACATGCCCACTCAGTAGGCACAGTATGTTCTTTATATCAGAGAAATCATCCGAGATATGTTCTGGCAAAATAAACATTAATTCACCATTACCCCACATATTGATACATAGATAGCACAGTTTAGAAACTATGAACGGTTCCGTGGGTTCTGGGGAGTCTATGCTCCATTTTACCCGTGCCAAGAAATGTATTTTTTTCTCTCTCAAAAAGCTTCAACTGAATATGTATATTAGTTACAGCCGTCGTAGACACAATTATGTGGTTGAATTTACATTTTGTGTTGCGTACGAACTGAATCGGGAACGAAGTCGGCATTTAACGGTGGCGAATTATCACCTCATAATTACTTGTTTCCGCTGTTTTCGGTGTTAGCGGACGCACTAAAGTCTGTTCTCTGCAAATCCATCGATATTTATCGATATCCATCGATATTTGTCGATGACAATGCTACTTTATGTCTTTTACAGACAGTTTTCTATACAAAACATGTAGTCTCTGAAGTCTTGGTAGTTCTGCTATCCGGACTCGAATGAATCTGATTGGATAAACTTGTCAGTCTATGACTTACCAATGAAACAGTTCGTACGTACCAGTCGGTTTTGGCCGACGGAGGTCAGCCAAGGTAAATTATTCGACTATATAATGCGAACTTTTGTTATTATTTGTTTATCTGTTCGCTAGCAGTTCAACATTGCTCGTCGAACCAACCAGATCAATTTTGCTTGTTAACTTTGCTCCAATCCCATCTCATAAACTGCCGCCTAATTATTATTCGACTACCTATACACTGAGATTGTATTTGAATACACTGAATTGTGGAAGAGTAGGAATTATAAATAATTGAAATGACACTTATTAGTTTTCCCTTTCAATCACTCTGTGCTTCTGCCGTAACAGGCCCGCAGCCAGGGGGTGGGGGGCGGGGGGGGGGGGGGTGGGAGCGGCATTATACAGTTATTTAATTCCCATAAAGAACATTTTGTGGCTACTGAGTTGGCATGTACCTTTAAAGGTGCATGCCCACTCAATAGGCACAACATGTTCTTTATAGGAATTAAATAAGTGAACAATTGTATCACTATTCCACCAGGTCTAAAATCTACGAGTGCCCGGAATACAGATATAGCACGATAGAGTATCATCAGATGAATGCATTTATGAAATAGCAAGGCGTTCCATGAAAGGAAACAGATGTTATAATACATTTACCCCAACGTTAAGTTTATGAATGTGCTAAGTTTGTGACCTTGACCTTTGTGTAAGGGGTGTGCGGTGGGTCATGGATTTGCTATAGCACGATAGAATATCATCAGATGAATGCATGTATGAAATAGCAAGGCGTTCCATGAAAGGAAACATATGTTATAATACATTTACCCCAACGTTAAGTTTATGAATGTGCTAAGTTTGTGACCTTGACCTTGGGGTGAGGGATGGGTGGTGGGTCATGGATTTGCTATAGCACGATAGAGTATCATCAGATAAATGCATGTATGAAATATGAAGGCGTTCCCTGTAAATAAACAGAAGTTACACAACATTTACCCCAACGTTAAGTTTATGAATGTGCTAAGTTTGTGACCTTGACCTTTGTGTAAGGGGTGTGCGGTGGGTCATGGATTTGCTATAGCACGATAGAATATCATCAGATGAATGCATGTATGAAATAGCAAGGCGTTCCATGAAAGGAAACATATGTTATAAGACATTTACCTCAACGTTAATTTTATGAATGTGCTAAGTTTGTGACCTTGACCTTGGTGTAAGGGATGGACGATCTGTCATGGATTTGGTATAGCATGATAGAGTATCATCAGCTGAATGCATGTATGAAATATCAAGGCGTTCCTCGAAAGGAAACAGATGTTATACCACATTTACCCCAACGTTAAGTTTATGAATGTGCTAAGTTTGTGACCTTGACCGTGGGGTAAGGGGTGGGCGGTGGGTCATGGGTTTGCTATAGCACGATAGGGTATCATCAGATGAATGCATGTATGAAATAGCAAGGCGTTCCATGAGAGTAAACAGATGTTATAATACATTTACCCCAACGTTAAGTTTATGAATGTGCTAAGTTTGTGACCTTGACCTTGGGGAAAGTGGTGGGGTGGGTCATGGATTTGTTATAGCACGATAGGGTATCATCAGATGAATGCATGTATACAATATGAAGGCGTTCCCTGTAAATAAACAGAACTTGCACAACATTTACCCCAACGTTAAGTTTATGAACATGCTAAGTTTGTGACCATGACCTTGGGGTAAGGGTTTGGTGGTGGGTCGTAGATTTGCTACATCATGATAGAGGGTCATCTGAGGAATACATGTATGAACTATCAAGGCGTTCCATGAAAGTAAACATATGTTATAATACATTTACCCCAACGTTAAGTTTATGAATGTGCTAAGTTTGTGACCTTGACCTTGTGGTAAGGGGTGGGCGGTGGGTCATGGATTTGCTATAGCACGATAGGGTATCATCAGATGAATGCATGTATGAAATATGAAGGCGTTCCCTGTAAATAATTGCACAACATTTACCCCAACGTTAAGTTTATGAACATGCTAAGTTTGTGACCATGACCTTGGGGTAAGGGATTGGTGGTGGGTCGTAGATTTGCTACATCATGATAGAGGCTCATCTGAGGAATGCATGTATGAAATATCAAGGCGTTCCATGAAAGGAAACATATGTTATAAGACATTTACCCCCAACGTTTGCATGTATGAAATATCAAGGCGTTCCATGAAAGGAAATATATGTTATAATACATTTACCCCAAAGTTAAGTTTATGAATGTGCTAAGTTTGTGACCTTGACCTTGTGGTAAGTGGTGGGCGGTGGGTCATGGATTTGCTATAGCACGATAGGGTATCATGAGATGAATACATGTATGAAATAGCAAGGCGTTCTATGAAAGGAAACATATGTTATAATACATTTACCCCAACGTTAAGTTTATGAATGTGCTAAGTTTGTGACATTGACCTTTGGGGTAGGGGATGGGCGGTGGGTCATGGATTTGCTATAGCACAATAGGGTATCATCAGGCGAATGCATGTATGAAATAGCAAGGCGTTCCATGAAAACAAACAGATGTTATAATACATTTACCCCAACGTTAAGTTTATGAATGTGCTAAGTTTGTGACCTTGACCTTTGGGGTAGGGGATGGGCGGTGGGTCATGGATTTGCTATAGCACGATATAGTATCATCAGGCGAATGCATGTATGAAATAGCAAGGCGTTCCATGAAAGCAAACAGATGTTATAATACATTTACCCCAACGCTAAGTTTATGAATGTGCTAAGTTTGTGACCTTGACCTTGTGGTAAGGGGTGGGCGGTGGGTCATGGATTTGCTATAGCACGATAGGGTATCATCAGATGAATGCATGTATGAAATATGAAGGCGTTCCCTGTAAGCAAACAGAACTTGCACAACATTTACCCCAACGTTAAGTGTATGAACATGCTAAGTTTTTGACCATGACCTTGGTGTAAGGGATTGGTGGTGGGTCGTAGATTTCCTAGATGATGATAGAGCGTCATCTGAGGAATCCATGTATGCAATATCAAGGCCTTCCATGAAAGGAAACAGATGTTATAAGACATTTACCCCCAACGTTTGCATGTATGAAATATCAAGGCGTTCCATGAAAGGAAATATATGTTATAATACATTTACCCCAAAGTTAAGTTTATGAATGTGCTAAGATTGTGACCTTGTGGTACGGGTCGGGCGGTGGGTCATGGATTTGCTATAGCACGATAGGGTATCATGAGATGAATGGATGTATGAAATAGCAAGACGTTCTATGAAAGGAAACATATGTTATAATACATTTACCCCAATGTTAAGTTTATGAATGTGCTAAGTTTGTGACCTTGACCTTTGTGGTAGGGGATGGGCGGTGGGTCATGGATTTGCTATAGCACGATAGGGTATCATCAGGCGAATGCATGTATGAAATAGCAAGGCGTTCCATGAAAGCAAACAGATGTTATAATACATTTACCCCAACGTTAAGTTTATGAATGTGCTAAGTTTGTGACCTTGACCTTTAGGGTAGGGGATGGGCGGTGGGTCGTGGATTTGCTATAGCACAATAGAGTATCATCAGGCGAATGCATGTATGAAATAGCAAGGCGTTCCATGAAAGCAAACAGATGTTATAATACATTTACCCCAACGTTAAGTTTATGAATGTGCTAAGTTTGTGACCTTGACCTTGTGGTAAGGGGTGGGCGGTGGATCATGGATTTGCTATAGCACGATAGGGTATCATCAGATGAATGCATGTATGAAATATGAAGGCGTTCCATGTAAATAAACAGAATTTGCACAACATTTACCCCAACGTTAAGTTTATGAACATGCTAAGTTTGTGACCATGACCTTGGGGTAAGGGATTGGTGGTGGGTCGTAGATTTGCTACATCATGATAGAGGGTCATCTGAGGAATGCATGTATGAAATATCAAGGCGTTCCATGAAAGGAAACAGATGTTATAAGACATTTACCCCCAACGTTTGCATGTATGAAATATCAAGGCGTTCCATGAAAGAAATATATGTTATAATACATTTACCCCAAAGTTAAGTTTATGAATGTGCTAAGTTTGTGACCTTGCCCTTGTGGTAAGGGGTGGGCAGTGGGTCATGGATTTGCTATAGCACGATAGGGTATCATGAGATGAATGCATGTATGCAATAGCAAGGCGTTCTATGAAAGGAAACAGATGTTATAAGACATTTACCCCAACGTTAAGTTTATGAAGATGCTAAGTTTGTGACCTTGACCTGGGGTAAGGGTTGGGTGGTGGGTCGTATATTTACTACATCATGATAGAGGGTCATCTGAGGAATACATGTATGAACTATCAAGGCGTTCCATGAAATTAAACATATGTTATAATACATTTACCCCAACGTTAAGTTTATGAATGTGCTAAGTTTGTGACATTGACCTTGTGGTAAGGGGTGGGCGGTGGGTCATGGATTTGCTATAGCACGATAGGGTATCATCAGATGAATGCATGTATGAAATATGAAGGCGTTCCCTGTAAACAAACAGAACTTGCACAACATTTACCCCAACGTTAAGTTTATGAACATGCTAAGTTTTTTACCATGACCTTGGTGTAAGGGATTGGTGGTGGGTCGTAGATTTGCTACATCATGATAGAGGGTCATCTGAGGAATGCATGTATGAAATATCAAGGCGTTCCATGAAAGGAAACAGATGTTATAAGACATTTACCCCCAACGTTTGCATGTATGAAATATCAAGGCGTTCCATGAAAGGAAATATATGTTATAATACATTTACCCCAAAGTTAAGTTTATGAATGTGCTAAGTTTGTGACCTTCATCTTGTGGTAAGGGGCGGGCGGTGGGTCATGGATTTGCTACAGCACGATAGGGTATCATGAGATGAATGGATGTATGAAATAGCAAGGCGCTCTATGAAAGGAAACTGATGTTATAATACATTTACCCCAACGTTAAGTTTATGAATGTGCTATGTTTGTGACCTTGACCTTTGTGGTAGGGGATGGGCGGTGGGTCATGGATTTGCTATAGCACGATAGGGTATCATCAGGCGAATGCATGTATGAAATAGCAAGGCGTTCCATGAAAGCAAACAGATGTTATAATACATTTACCCCAACGTTAAGTTTATGAATGTGCTAAGTTTGTGACCTTGACCTTTGGGGTAGGGGATGGGCGGTGGGTCGTGGATTTGCTATAGCACAATAGAGTATCATCAGGCGAATGCATGTATGAAATAGCAAGGCGTTCCATGAAAGCAAACAGATGTTATAATACATTTACCCCAACGTTAAGTTTATGAATGTGCTAAGTTTGTGACCTTGACCTTGTGGTAAGGGGTGGGCGGTGGGTCATGGATTTGCTATAGCAGGATAGGGTATCATGAGATGAATGCATGTATGAAATAGCAAGGCGTTCTATGAAAGGAAACAGATGTTATAAGACATTTACCCCAACGTTAAGTTTATGAAGATGCTAAGTTTGTGACCTTGACCTGGGGTAAGGGTTGGGTGGTGGGTCGTATATTCACTACAGCATGATAGAGGGTCATCTGAGGAATGCATGTATGAAATATAAAGGCGTTCCATGAAAGGAAACAGATGTTATAAGACATTTACCCCAACGTTAAGTTTATGAATGTGCTATGTTTGTGACCTTGACCCTGTGGTAAGGGATGGGCGATGGGTCATGGATTTGCTATAGTACGATAGAGTATCATCAGATGAATGCATGTATGAAATATCAAGGCGTTCCATCAAAGGAAACAGATGTTATAAGACATTTACCCCAACGTTACGTTTATGAATGTGCTAAGTTTGTTACCTTGACCGTGGTGTAAGGTATGGGCGGTGGGTCATGGATTTGGTATAGCACGATAGAGTATCATCAGCTGAATGCATGTATGAAATATCAAGGCGTTCCATGAAAAGAAACAGATGTTATAATACATTACCCCAACGTTAAGTTTATGAATGTGCTAAGTTTGTGACCTTGACCTTTGGGGTAGGGGGTGGGCGGTGGGTCATGGATTTGCTATAGCACGATAGGGTATCATCAAGCGAATGCATGTATGAAATAGCAAGGCGTTCCATGAAAGCAAACAGATGTTATAATACATTTACCCCAACGTTAAGTTTATGAATGTGCTAAGTTTGTGACCTTGACCTTCGGGAAAGGGGTGGGGGGTGGGTCATGGATTTGCTATACCACGATAGAGTTTCATCAGATGAATGCATGTATGAAATATGAAGGCGTTCCCTGTAAATAAACAGAAGTTACACAACATTTACCCCAACGTTAAGTTTATGAAGATGCAAAGTTTGTTACCTTGACCTTGGGGTAAGGGTTGGGTGGTAGGTCGTGGATTTGCTACAGCATGATAGAAGGTCATCCGAGGAATGCATGTATGAAATATCAAGGCGTTCTATGAAAGGAAACAGATGTTATAAGACACTTAACCCAACGTTAAGTTTATGAATGTGCTAAGTTTGTGGCCTTGACCCTGGGGTAAGGGGTGAACGGTGGGTCATGGATTTGCTATAGCACGATAGACCATCATCAGATGAATGCATGTATGAAATAGCAAGGCGTTCCATGAAAGGAAATATATGTTATAATACATTTACCCCAACGTTAAGGTTATGAATGTGCTAAGTTTGTGACCTTGACCTTGGGGTAAGGGTTGGGTGGTGGGTCATGGATTTGCTACAACATGATAGAGGGTCATCTAAGTGCATTTATGAAATAACAAGGTGTTCCATGAAAGGGAACAGAAGTTATAAGACATTTACACAACGTTAAGTTTGTGGACGCCGACGTTTTGTGGACGCCGACGACGCCGACGACGCCGACGACGCCGACGCCGGGGGTATGCCATAAGCTCTTCTGCACTTCGTGCAGGCAAGCTAAAAAGCATATTTTCACCGTGACGTCACGTGAGCGATAGCGACCACATCATTTAATTCCTTAATGATCCAATAAGTGAACAAAACATACTTATAATTAACCAGAACATTGAATTTCCACCCCTGTTGAACAGTTAATCATTACATCTGGTCATATGTAACTTATTGGGGTTAAATCTGGCAATATGTGAAATAAGTGAAGCTATTTACTGGACAGTGATTGGCTTAGAAAGTAGGATGAGCTATAAATTCACATATTGCAAAATATAACCCCAATAAGTTACTATAGGAATGAATGGCCTTTTTGTGGAATTTATCGGGGTATAAACTTGGAAAAGTCGCGGGAATACTGGACGAAGGCCGGAAGGCCTCGTCCAGTATTCCCGCGACTTTTCCAAGTTTATATCCTCGATAAATTCCACAAAAAGGCCATTCATTCCTTATAATTCCAGCATTTGAAATAAATTACATATTAATATATCTAATTACTACCTGTTCGATAGGAAATGGAAAATAAATACTCGGATGGGAGACTGCACTATAAACCTGACTAACTATATCTATGGTATTGTTAACATATTGGATGTTGAAGGAACTAAATGCTGCGGTCCTAACGCGCCCTTGTATTTAATTCCTTAAAAAGCCAATATGTTGCTAATTTAATTACCTATACTGAGAGGATTTAAATAAATATAATAGACAAACAACACACAGTCTTATCATTTTATGTTCACATCGATGTCGATTTTAACAGTTATGTGTTGTCTCTGTCAGAAACAATTTTAACCTTACAAGCTAATAATGATGTCGTAAATGTTTTTCGGAAAAACAAACTGGCTGATTACAATTGAAACAGTGACTATTGGATCTAACTAAAGTTATATTTGCAGTTTGTTGTTTCTTAGCTTAGATCACATTTATCTCGTGGAGTCGTTCCAGCCCAGGTTATCGTTATCGAATGGAAAGATGCCAGACAAGAATTCGTCTTTTGTTTAATGTTGATAGATAGTTCATAGATAGTTCGTGTATTTGGTCAGTGTGGTGACCACACTGACCAAATACACGAACTATCTATGACAGCTGTCATGTTCTTGTTTGTATCTAGTGCTATGTTGGATCATGCTAGTGATGGAACATATGATGTTAACATTGCGTTGGCAAGAAGAGAATATAACTACATGTATTGTGTTTGAGGTTGAGTTTGCGAATGAGCCAATAACGGCTGTGTTTATTTACAAAACGTAAAAGCGCGAGTAATCGTCCGTGGTCTGCCACCTGGTGGAGAGAATCTTGTCCCCAAGGCCGTTCGCATGGAGGAATTTACCGTTAGCCTTCGACTGAAATAAAACATTATACAGTTAAAGGTACATGCCCACTCAGTAGGCACAAACTGTTCTTAAAATGAATTAAATAAGTGTATAATTGTGTCACTATTCCACCAGTTCTAAAAATTACGAGTACCCGTTATACACCATTACCCCACATACTGATTGCCATAAGTATACATTTTATATCAGACGTACATTTCCACACAGATATCAGGGGTGATAACCGTGTTTCCTTAAACTGTTAAAGGTACATGTCAACTCAGTAGGCACAAATGTTCTGTATAGGAATTAAAAGATTTACATTTATTGAGCATAGGCTGCATATGCAGCCTATGCTCAATAAATGTAAATCGTACATCCCCACTCAGTATTTTCATATGCAAATGAGGCATGTTATTTTTTTTAATTATTTATACTAATTAAATGCGTCACCTGAAAAAAAAATTCTACAGATTATAAAGTACATGTATGATCATTGCACATCAAAACAAAAAATAAATAAAAAAATAAATAAATACAGAGAATAAATAGTAATGTCCGTTAACATTTTAAGGAAACACGGCTGTCGCCCCTGATATCAGTGTGGACATTTACGTCTGATATAAACTGTATACGAATGCCAATCAATAAGTGGGGTAATGGTGAATGAATGTTAATTTTTGCCAGAAAATGCCCCATATGATGTTTCTGATATCAAGAACAGTTTGTGCTTAAAGACTGGGCATATACCTTTAAATAAGTGTATAACTGTGTCACTATTCCACCAGTTCTAACAAATATGAGTGCCCGCTATACAGATATAATCATTTAGTAATATGTATATTACTGATAGTGACTAGCGGTGGTATCAGGCTATTTTCATATGCAAATGAGGCATGATATTTTTTAATGATTTATACTAATTAAATGCGTCACCTGAAAAAAGAATATTTTCGACATATTATATTCATTGCACATCAAAAAATAAACACAGAGAATAAATAGTAATGTCCGTTAACATTGTAAGGAAACACAGCTATCGCCCCTGATGTCAGTGTGGAAATTTACGTCTGATATAAAAATGTATAATAATGCCAATCAGTACGTGGGGTAATGGTGAATGAGTGTTTATTCTGCCAGAAAATGTCATATATACAGAATGAACCCTTAGGCGGGAACCCAAAATAGTCGTCTGCTGATAATTCATACTTTGTCTTTTCTCTCGGTGAAACATGGTTTGGCATTACGTTGGAAATGATTCTAAATTGTTGCCAAACCAAGTTTTTGATGAGAAAAATGGAAAAATAAAAAATATTCAGCAGACGACACAAATTTATTCAGCACTATAAGGGTTAAAGTCTCCCCGGCTACATTTTAATGTGGCATGTGGGACCCCAGCTTTAACACAAAAAGTTGCTCTACTCAACGTTGCAGTTACGTACTGTATTAACCCTTCCTACGCTGGAGACGGAAATGGCCGTCTGCTGTTTTTCATTTAAAATTTAATTCTTAACAAAAAACGGTTTTTGACAGCACATGAGAATCGTCTCCACTGGAGACGATTCTCATGTGCTGTCAGAACAGGTTTTTGTCGATAAATATTAAAAATAAAACATATCCAGCAGACGACAACATTTAATTCAGCGTAGTAAGGGTTAACCTTTTACACGCTGAGGATATGCATGCCATTATGTTCGTGGAAAATCATAAATAGTTGTATGTATGAGCTCAGTAGCCTATTTCACCAACATTGCAAAGTATACTTATAGCCTACCGCAAAGTATACTTTGAGGGGAGAAATTTTAAATTTTAGGATAAATTTATTAATTTTTATTATAATGAATTTATTACATTATCACAGCCATTTTGGCTGTGATAATGTAATAAATTCAGTATAATAATTCTGCATTCTTTTAATCATCAAATATATGCAGTTGTTAGTTCTATATGACATATTGTCATACCGCAGATAAGTTTCTCGGCTTTTGATTGGCTAGCTTGCCTGGTCATATATATTATATGACCTGCCAGGGCCGTCGAACATAGAGAAATTGCGATTCCCCTCCTGCGCCTCCCCTCCAATGAAGACGCATTTTGAAAGCGTCTAGCGATTGCGAATTGTATTCCTCACTAAGCACAATAAAACCCAGAATTGATCAATACAAGTAACAAATTGTACACTCAAAACCAGTCTTTATTGTTTATTTTTCCATAATATTCTTCGCTCATCAAAATATGAGCGAAAAATTAGCCAAAATAACGAAAATTGCTTTTCAAATCTCAACACGCTTTGCTTCGTGACACGGCTATATTTAGGTCACAAACTATGGGTTTCACGCACGAAACCGCGGCGTAGCAATGACAGCGAATGTTTGGGAATCAGTCGCATTATTCTAGAGGCGCCAAAGGGAGAGCCGATCGATAGAGCAGTGGAATATAAATTAAATTACACGATATAAAAAAACTGTCATAAAGTCATTTTCGATGGATTTCTTACTCCATATTTAGTTTGTTTTCGTTTAATAAAAAACAAAATGTTCATTTACGCCTTTATATTAAGACTGACGGTAGAAAATCGAATCTCGGATTATTTTTCTTCCTGAAATAAACGCAAAAATCAAAAGAAGAGATATGTTTATACGGCCAAATACAGGATCTGCGGTATGACAAATACGTTATTGTGATTCTACACAGGCTATATGGTGTAATATTGCCCGTCTGAAGGTATGTTCACCCTCAACATACCTCCAGACGGGCAATATTACACCATATAGCCTGTGTAGAATCACAATAACTTATAATGTATTTCGGGAAAAATAAATGATTACTCCCTCAAAGTATACTTTGCTACAAAAGTATACTTTGCAATCTTGGTGAAATAGGCTACTGAAGTATATGTCGCGACCACGATTTGAACCGACTCCCAGTCGACTTTTTTATTTGTTATCGGGATATTTTTTTTATTTTTTTTCGGGATATTTTTTTTTTTTCGGGATATGTATCATATATGTAGCTACCTTGTATTTCTTCGTAAGTTCGCTGTATATCGGGAGATAATACAATAAAAAGAGACAACATATGAAATGTTTCACTTGTCAATTGCCAATGCCAAGGGCCATAACTCCATCCTTATTGGATGATTCCGCAACAAAACCTCAGGTGCACAACTACACATGCTGATTAACATTTCTATATAGTGCCATGCCTCAAATACTTTTTGAGTTACCGGTGGCACAAGTTAAAAAATCAGTTTCATTAAGTAAAGGGCCATAACTCCACCCATACTCTGTGAATCCGCACCAACATCACCAGATGCACACTAAACATTCCTATACGGTTTAATGACTGTAATTCAAATAGTTTTTCAGTTATGTGCGACACAAGTTGAAAATCGCCACCTTTCACTAAGTCAAGGGCCATAACTCTGTGAATACTGTATGAATCCGCATATAAAACCGCAGGTGCACAACTTCTCATGATGACAAATATTCACATACGGTTTCATGACTGTAGCTCAAATAGTTTATCAGTTAGGTATGTGCGACACAAGTTGAAAATCGCCACTTTTCACCAAGTCAAGGGCCATAACTCTGCGAATACAGGATGAATCCGCATCTAAAACCCCAGGGGGCCGTTTCACTAAACTTAGTACGACTAAAATATTCGTAAGTGCAAGTTTAGGATCGTCTGCAAATATCAATTGATGGTTTTACATGTATTGAGCATAGGCTGCATAAATAAATGTAAATCAAATAATTGTTTGCAATAAAACAGTGTTAATGTTAAATTTACAGACTATCATAATTTTGCACATACGAACATTTTAGTCTTACGAAGTTTAGTGAAACGGCCCCCAGGTACGCAACTTCACATGATGATAAATACTCCTGTAAACCGGACACCAAGAAAACACCTGTGATATTATGTTTGATGAGTTGTTCGATGATAATGTGTTGTACCATGGCCCGAGTGTGCGTGGGCACCGTCGGATTCGGGCCTGAATCCCGATTTCAAGTATGGTGGTCAATTGAAGTCAGAAATGCACGAAAACAGGAAAATCGACCACCCCCTACAATAAAGTGCTATGGCGGCTGGCCAAACAAGCCAAGTTGTCCAATGTGCATGGTTATAATGTCTGTTCGTGATCGCATAGCACATAACTATGGCTCAGAATGATCAAATGTCTGATTTTCAGTGAAACCACTCTAACTTAACTGTAGTAAGAAGATGCACGATGTTTCATGAAAAATATTTACTGAAACTGTGATATTTGCTGTAAACGATGTTGAAAGTTGACTAAATTTGCATAAAATTTCGATTCCGTCTTTGCTCTGAAAATTTCGTAAAATTTCGATTTCGTTTACGGAAAAAATAATCAATATTGTAACTGTTTGTCATGAGAATTTCGCACGCACATCTTATTTGGTACAAAATCACATTTCTTGTCACATATAAGACACGCCATGTGATTTGTACCTTCGGACATCTGCGTAATTTCATTAAATACGTTTACAAAATTTACAATAGTTTTCATAAATAAAGTCAAAGGTTGACAACATTTTCACAGTACATGCGGAATATATTATTGTCAACTTTGTAAACGTATTTCAAGAAATTACGCATCTGTCCGAAGGTACAAAATCACATGGACTGTCTCAATTATATACTTTGATCCTGTATGAAGTGTCATCCATCTGTATGAAATAGAACTTGGTGTAGTCGTCATTCGGCTGGTAGCGAGTTGACACCAATTTATTCCCCGTACCGTCATAGTGCAGATGCCGATTGTTGGCTTTCACCATGATAGTGTGCGATCCATCGGAATTCTGAGTGAAGGTAAATCTGAAAACAATCATAGTGCTGTAGTACTGAAACTTGCGGTGCCACAAAAGTAGAAACAGTAGATACGGTGGAACCTCTCTAAACCGGACTGGGTGTCCGGTTTAGAGAGGCTGACCTCCCAGGGTGTCCGGTTTAGAGAGGTTGACCTACAGGGTGGTCCGGTTTAGAGAGGATGACCTCAGGGTGTCCGGTTTGGAGAGGTTGACCTCCCAGGGTGTCCGGTTTAGAGAGGTTGACCTCCCAGGGTGTCCGGTTTAGAGAGGTTGACCTCCCAGGGTGTCCGGTTTAGAGAGGCTGACCTCCCAGGGTGTCCGGTTTAGAGAGGTTGACCTCACCAGGTGTCCGGTTTAGTTTGAGGTTGACCTCCCAGGGTGTCCGGTTTAGAGAGGTTGACCTCCCAGGGTGTCCGGTTTAGACGGTTTAGAGAGGTTGACCTCCCAGGGTGTCCGGTTTAGAGAGGTTGACCTCCCAGGGTGTCCGGTTTAGAGAGGTTGACCTCCCAGGGTGTCCGGTTTAGAGAGGCTGACCTCCCAGTGTGTCCGGTTTAGAGAGGCTGACCTCCCAGTGTGTCCGGTTTAGAGAGGCTGACCTCCCAGGGTGTCCGGTTTAGAGAGGCTCCACTGTAATTCAGGTATATGAGCGTGCCGAGACATGCTTCTGTTAATTGCTAACAGGAAGAGTGATTAGCAGGCTATATACCAAGGTGTATGATCACGTGGTACTAACAGCAACAACAAAATAAATACAGAGAATAAATAGTAATGTCCGTTACCATTTTTAGGAAACACGGTTATCGCCCCTGATATCAGTATTTACGTCAGATATAAAATGTACAATAATGCCAATCAATTTGTGGGGTAATGGTGACTGAGTGTTTATTTTGCCAGAAAATGTCATATCTACAGAATATACAAAAGTACATGTATCTGTCTCCCTTTGGTATAACCTACTGAGTGGGCGTGTACCTTTAAAGTCACTATGCAAACAAACACAGAAATACTCACCGAACGTTGCTCATATTTTTGTTACTTTCATTTTCCTGTAACACCTGCATCCGTGTTTACGGAAGCCCATTAGGGCCACTTCACTTGTTTTTAATTTCCATTTATTCAAGATGTTTTCTTGAATTTTCAAGTTCTTTTCTTTAATTTTCAAGATATTTTCTTGAATTTTTCAAGAAAATATCTTGAAAATTCAAGAAAAGAACTTGAAAATTCAAGAAAACATCTTGAAATATTGAATTTTCAAGTTCATTTCTTGAATTTTCAAGATCTTTTCTTGAATTTTCAAGAAAAGATCTTGAAAATTCAGGAAAAGATGTCGAAAATTCAAGAAAGTATCTTGAAAATTGAAGAAAATATCTCGAAAATTCAAGAAAAGATAAAAAAAAAGTGAAGTGGCCCTAATGGGCTTCCGTACGTGTTACATAATACGTTTGTTTTCAAATTAACGAAGTCGAAACTCGGTCAGTGCAGCATAGTTCTGACATATCTTTGGTGGAAAGAGCATTGCAGTAGTAAAAACATGGTTTGCCAGCAGTTTAGAATCGTTTCTGTTGGAAACGATTCTAAATTGCTGCCAAACAATGTTTTTGATGATAGAGTATTGCGCCATATGCTCGCCACAAGTATGAAAATAGAAACCTAGATATTTCATGAAATGTTGGATTTTTCAACTGCTCCGTGGTGACGCTATTTCGTTGCGATAGTTATGCATTATGTGCGAACGGTGTGTCGAAAAGTATATGTCTAATTTCAAAACAATTCAAATTGACCAGTAGCCGATTTCATCGAAATGGCAAAGTATACTCGGTCAGTGCATAGTTCTGACATATCTTTGGTGGAAAGAGCATTGCAGTATACTTTGGGGGCAAAGTATACTTTGGGGGAATAATCATTTATTTTCCCCAAAATGCATTATTTCATATAGAACTAACGACTGCATATATTTGATGATTAAAAGTATGCAGAATTACTATACTGAATTTATTACATTATCACAGCCAAAATTGGCATTGCCAAAAGTGGTATTGGCAAACAGTGTAGATCCAGATGAGCCGGCTCGTAACGAGCCGTCTCATCAGGATCTGCACTTTTTGCAATTCATTTTCATAATTTTGAGAACAAAAACACCCCATGTACATTAATGGACTGGTCTGAAAATCATTTTGTGATGATTTAGATTGGTTGCAAAATTAACAAATCAAAATCCATTCCAGTTACTTAGGGGTGAAAGGGTTAATCTGCGGAGGTCTGTCCGTGGATGTGCAAAAACAATGTTTATAGCCCTTCGCACCGTCGATAACGCACCCCCCTAAAATAATTCCTGCGTACGGGCCTGCATGACGTTACCGATTGACGTCAGTATAATGACGCAAAGTATACAAGCATACAGAGTGAAGATGTCTATGGGAAGGAACTTAACATGGGGATTTGTTTCTAATTCTAATTTCAGAAATAGTGGACCGATTTTCAAAATTTAACTTTGGTTTTCTTAGTCACATCGTTTCCAAGCTATCTCGCCAGGTTTCAGAGTCACTTTCCAAGAAATGTCGATCTCCATGTTCTCCTCCCCCATGTTAAATTCCCATTGAGAAATATTTTTTCGTAATAAATTTTCGTAATAAATTCAATATTTGACCAAACTTTACGAAATAAAAAGAAGGCTCATTCTTACAGTTTGCTAATATTTAATATTATCCAAAAAATATTTAATATGTTTTTGCATTGTTTATATACAGTGAAACATCTCTAAACCGGCCACCCTGGGAGGTACCCAGGGTGTCCGGCTTTGAGAGGTTTCACTGTAAATCAGACAGTTGAAGATGCTAAGCCATAGTTATGTGCTATGCGATCACGAACAGACATTATCACCTGAGATAAAAGACCAAGAAACTCATCAAAAGTAATATCACAGGTGTTTTCTTGGTTTCCGGTTTAGAGAGGTTTCACTGTATTCGTAGTACATGTACCAGGCCTGTACGAAGGAATTAATTTAGTGGGGGTGCGTTATCGACGGCGCGAAGGGATACACATTGTTTTTTTGCACATTCACGTACAGACCTCGGCAGATTAACCATTTCACCCCTAAATAATTGGAATGGATTTTGATATGTTAATTTTGCAACCCATTCCAAGCATCACAAAATGATTTTCAGACCAGTCCATTTATGAACATGAGGTGTTTTTGTTCTCACAATTATGACAATTACTTTCAAAAAGTGCAGATCCTGATGAGACGGCTCGTCACGAGCCGGCTCATCTGGATCTACACTTTTTGCCAATACCACTATACAGGCCTGTGGTGTTGAACGGGTTAAGGGGGGTTCGTACGCACCCGTCGCACCCCCTCTGCGTACGGGCCTGTGTACCTTTGACGATAATGAAGGGAAAGACTACAGTCCTGATTTGTTCCCGGTTCCACAAACGAACGACTGCCTATCGTTTACTTATCCTTTTGACACCGTTATCGTTTTTGCATGTTATCTCCCTTGATATAGCATATTATGTCACGCAAATTTCTATGGGGGCAGCCATATTGTGATGCTACGCCTAAATGGCGAGTACGACCAAGAAAATAGTGCACTGTGCCAACTTATCCTATTGGCGTTTTGGTCTGTCTTGCCTTGTATCTAAAACTCTACATATACTATTCTCTATAGTTTTCACAGTTTTGGGCCGAAAACGGGCTCAGTTTATCAGTTAAATTCTGGAAAATACGAATCAAGACATTTCGTGCGTATGAATACAGCAGCTATTATCTTTATTTCTTACATTTACGTAGCATTGACCAGTTAGCCGCCCGTTTCGTACACTTTTTCTGGGAGTTTCAAACAGTAATTTATTCTAGAGAAAACGTATGGATGGGAATATGTTTGCACCAGCACAGTACATTTACCTCTGGATAATGATTGAGAAAATGTGCAACTTTCAGTCTCTAGTTCCGCAAGTGATCAGTTTTTTGTGGAGCTAACATATTTCAGTACTTTGATTTATAATTATACAGGAATTCCGCCACGGAAGCGGATTTGCGCCTGCCGAGGCATTTAACCGTAACATGATCATGGGCATGTGCTAAAGTAATCATCACAAAAGCCGTCAGAGAAGTTCATGCTTAACACACGAAACTTTTTGACATAAAAAAAGGCAACAACGATTTGAAGGTCAAAGTGTGTTCCAAATGCTTACATGTATCAAGCTAAAGCAGGCGCAACAAAAACGATGTTTTCGTTGGTTTAAATGTGTCACGTTTAAACCAACGAAAATATATTTTTTTAATTAAAATCAACGACAAGAACGTCAAAACGATGCGTTGAACGCGGTTATTTAAACGAAACTTTTATTGAACACATTTCCGTACGAAAAAAAATACAAACGAAAAAACTTTTATACGCACATCGTGCACAAAACGATCGTTTTCACTTCGTTTTCACATAGGGTAAACCTATGTATTGGGATGGCCTCCGACAGTTAGCCACGCCCCAGACCCCCCTCGATGCGATGGTCCGTTGTGATATCTTGGAGTAACCATAACAACAAAATGCATTGTGTTACTCAACGTTTAACTGTCATACGCAACCGCTAATTGAAAATAATATTATGAAAAACTACTTGCACTGGACAATATCAACAACGGATGTTCTACGTACAAAATACATCGGATTATTTTGTTGCGCGTGATTTGCCCAATTTGCGGCACAAATCGTGCGGTCATCGCTAAATTTAGTAACGGGCGGCTATAATTTTCGGCAGAGTTAACTCCCCTCCGAATACTCTCCGAAACACGCGACGCGTTTAACACACAAACGAAATCAAGTTTGACCTTCCGACAGTCTATTTTTAAACTCACCTGAAACCTGTGCGAAACAAAACTCACATGTGTGGGTCTAACTGATGTTTAATCCTCATTCTATCGATGGATTTACAGCGGATTTTAGTGACATTCCCGTATTCGGCCTGATCGACATTTGTCTATGGTGGCCAATACACGCCAACATGAGTGTCAATTCTACGTTCAGGGAAGGGGGTCAATAAGTCAGTATTTAAAGTGATAAATTACAGTCAGGGAACAAATTAATGACAGTATAACACATCCAGCGTATATTAATACCCATATTAATGCAAGTACTGAAAATACCACCAAAACAATGCTAACAAGTTTGGGCTTCCATACATTGAAAATTTTGTTAGCGGTTTCCCCAATGACGTCATTTGTACGTTTTCTCGATCCGGGGCCAACTATTTCATTCACAAAACAGAAGTAAACATGGCGATGTACCGACAAGGCATTTTCAAGCGCGACACCGCTTCCGTGGCGGAATTCTTGTAACTATTGCTCTTCAATCAGTTTTCAATATATCTATAATGATCATAGATACCTGGAATTTGTATTTATACTTGAATTGATGATGTCTTGTATATTTGTTACTGTATCTTTCTGATATTGATATGCATAATCTGTAATGTTGTTGAATATTTTGGTACATACTGTAGCAGTGTATACTGTAGTTGTGCCATCTCTTTAAAAGCCTGTTTTGGCAGCGCAGTAGAATCGTCTCAGTATGTTTTTGAGGAGAAAATATAAAAATATAACTGCAACACCAACAATCAATCAATCAATCAATCTAGTTTAATCGTGTAGTACCCTATGTTCAGTACTTTCAGTACTTTTATCTTTTTTGTTTTCGTTTGGGAACCTACAACCAATCTTCGCTGTATAGCACGTACATTGGAACGTCTCCAAACCGGACACCCTGGGAGTCTGGTTTGGAGATGGTCCACTGTAAATCAGACATGTGAGCACTTCATGTGTTTTACAATCATGAAAAGTCATTGTAATCAGAAATGCACAACAGCGAAACACATCTAATGTAAACATATATATTTAGAGGGGTTCCACTGTACCTTGTAAAGTCATCATTCGGCTGGTATCTTGTGCTGACCAGTTTGTCCCCGTTGCCGTTCTCATGGAGGAATAAATGACTGGCTTTCACCATGATCTGATGCACCCCAGTTATGGCAGACACTGGAATGAAACGGGCCACGGTGTAACGGTATTCTGCCCTCCCAGGTCAAACTGCAGTATCTGTTAAACTGCAGTATTTGCACTATGATGCTATGCTGACCCTGTGCAATCATCCCAAGTCAAACTGCAGTATATGTTAAACTGCAGTATCTGCACGATGATGCTATGCTGACCCTGTGCAACGATAGTTGTCGGTGGCATATAATGTTTACCCTGTCCGCCCGTCCGTCAGCATAGGGTCAGCATAGCATCATAGTGCAGATACTGCAGTTTAACAGATACTGCAGTTTGACTTGGGAGGGCAGTATTGTGATTACCACCTATGTTGCACCAAGGGGCCGTTTCACTAAATTTCGTACGACTAAAATGTTCGTAAGTGCAAAGTTAGGATAGTCTGGAAATTCCAATTGATGGATATACATTTATTGAACATATGTAAATCCAACTAGAAAAGTGTTGTAAAACAAAATGCTCCCGCTGTTGAGCATTCGTAAATACAACAGCAATCATTGAGTGAGTGATTGGAGAAACAAATATTTTCATTCTCGAAAAAGGGGCATAACTGCGGATGGAACGGGGAGACAGTGAAAATGTTTACGTTACGCACTCATTCACTTGATGGTTGGGATGTATACCGAGTATGAAGAGAATCGGCCGAAAACGGTAGAAGTAGTTCATCAGACAATGAACAAAATATTCGAAAAACGGGCATAACTGCGGATGGATCGATGGGAGAGCGAAAATGTTTATGTTACGCACTCCTGCATTTGATGGTAGGGTTGTATATCGAATATGAAGAAAATGTGCCAAAAACTGTAGAAGTAGTTCATTGGACAAGGAAAAAATAGTATTTCAGAGTCGAAAAATGGGCATAACTGCGGATGGATCGGTGGGACAAATACGTTACGTACTCCTGGACTTAATGGTAGGGCTGTATACCGAATATGAAGAGAATCGGCCAAACACTCTAGAAATAGTTCGTCGGACAAGGAAATTTGTCTACGGACGGACGGACGGACGGGCGGACAGGGTAAACACTATATGCCACCGACAACTATCGTTGCGGTGGCATAATAGTTGCTTACGAGAAAACAGTGTTACTGTGAAATGTATAGACATACGAAGATTTTAGTCGTAGTGAAACGAGCTCCTGGTGTGGAACCTCTCTAGGACGAACATCGTCGTTTTGCAACCATACGTTATTGGCACGCAATTGATCGTAAAGTGGATTTGTTCGACATTAGCCTAAATCTCAGAGTCCCGGGTCGGCATACGTGCCCAGACTATTATATCAACCGGCGCCACCAAGGCGACCCAGCTTGGATCCGGCCTCTCTAACCAGCCAACTTGAGCGTATATCACTAGCGTACAGTCTGTACACTCTTAGCTAGCCCCAAACAGAGTACCTTACATGAATAAAGAGCTGCAGATAAGCTGCGTATTTGCTTAAATACCCAATTAAAATTGACAAAAACACAATAGAAATCAGAAGTAGCGAGTATCAAAAAGCAATACAAATGTTGTGGTACCTTTATCATGCTGCAGAAAACAATAAACAGACCACAAATATAGCATATTTTTCTTATGTTCCATGAAAACAAATCTTAGTATTGCATTAGAATTGTCTCCAAGGATTAGACGTATTTACCATGCAATCCAGATTGAGCTGGCTCGTGCTGATGTTTGTTGTCTAAATATTAGTATGCACTCGGTACTGCTCGATACAGCGGCCATAATGTTACCAAGTCATAGGGTAACCACGAACCCCCGGCGTTAATATAAGAGTAAGTATCAATTAACGTCAGTAGAGCACCGCCTGCATTAATTGCATGTTAATTCCTTTATTAATACTTACTATTTGCTTGGAAGCAAGCAGCTTGATTGGCTGAGTCTGAGCTGTGCAACAGCTCAGGCACAGCCAATCCAACTGCTTGATTGCGAGCTGATGGTGCCAATATATATTGATATATATTGAGAAACGTTGACATCTGGGCAAGATTAACGCAGGCGGTGGTATATAAGAGTAATGATCAGGTAACTCTGGATGTACATTGACCGGTTACGCACTCATGCACCAATGCCTGCTCTAATCTTGCCGATATTATTTGTAAATGTGTAAATGTGTATATGTATTACAAAATACTTGAATATTGTGTTTGGAAGCAAGCAGCTTGATTGGCTGTGCCTGAGCTGTGCTACAGCTCAGGCACAGCCAATCCAACTGCTTGATTGCGAGCTGATGTTGCCAATAGATGTCCAGAAACGTCGTTGACACGATACATGCAGACTGTGGTGTATTGACTAGATACGCACATCCGGGTAACTACATGTACAATCTTCTCTAACCTCCATTGATCAAACGGCGTCATGACGTCACCAAATGACGTCAGGGTAGTCAGGGTAATGATACAATGTAAATCAAGTCCGCGTTCTTTCCTATGGAGCCCCGCAGGGGACATTGATTTTTTTTATTAATTCGTTCCCACGAAATAACAATTCGTTCCCACGATATAGCAATTCGTTCCCTCGAATTAACAATTCGTTCCCACGATATGACAATTCGTTCCCACAAATTAACAATTCGTTTCCACGATATAACAATTCGTTCCCTCGAATTAACAATTCGTCTCCACGATATAACAATTCGTTCCCACGAATTAACATTTCGTTCTCGTGGGAACGAATTGTTATTTCGTGGGAACGAATTGTTAAATCGAGGGAACGAATTGTTATTTAGTAGGAACGAATTAATAAAAACAAATCTACGTCCCCTGCGGGGATCCGTACTTTCCAACGTAAAATAATAGTTTGTCGATTATCTAGTTTGAAAGGTTACCATAAATAGAATGCCATGCTACATGCACAGGTTCTTGAAGAACGGTTACTATTTCGGTGTTTTATTGGTTATTTCGGTGTAGCTGGTGGTTTGGGTGCATTGTTACCAACATACAATTTACGTCAATGTATAAGTACGGTAATGTACCTTTGTGGGTATTTTGCCAGTATAAAAGGGGTCCGAAGTTCGGAACGGTGAATGTGTAGATAATTGACGATGTCTGCTGTGTGCAATAAGTGAGCATTATTAGTTGCACAAAACTAAGTAAATTACTCAAAACCAACGAAATCCATCCAAATCTACCCAAAATCCACCAAAATACCCATATGACCAACATACTGACCATCTGTTCACACACCTGTGGCTACAACTTAGCCATTTCTGAAGCCATTTAATCTTTAATGTGCGTCGTTGAACAACTTAGACAATTTTTAAGAAACGATAGTCGTCAATGAACAAAGGTGAAATGGCTTCAGAAATGTCTAAGTTATTGTCCCCTGCTTAATTATACACGTGAACGATAGTCGTCGATGAACAATAGTCGGCTGTACACTGCCCAATGTGTACGACTATAGCCACAATGCAAAAACAATATTTCTTTCGATAAGTTAAGAATGAACCCTCTTTTTAGTTCGTGAAATTTTGTCCAATATTGATTTATTACGAAAACTAATTTCTCGATGGGAGTTTAATTAACATGGAGGAAAAGAGCGGGATGAGATGCAGGAGGAGTCGAAAAAAAACAAAAAAAAGCATTGGAAATTGGAAAGCTTGGAAACGATCTAACTAACAAGACAAAGTGAAAATCTGTCCACTATTTCTGAAATTAGGGGAAAATTATCATGTTAAATCCCCATAGACATGTGAAGATATCTATGGGGATTTAACATGGTAAAATTGTTTTTGTTTTCGCAATACAGTCAATATTTAACCAAATTTTACGAAATAAAAATAAAGCTCATTATTATATTTTAATAAATTTTAATATCGAAAACAGGTGTGTTTGCATTGTTTCTATAGCCGTAATATTTTGGACAAATAGGACAACCCCCTAGTTGCGAACGGTAACTCTTGCAATTACTCCCGTACCGTCCGTAGCTAGCTACGGACGGTACGGGAGTAGATTGCAAGAGTTACCTTCACAACTAGACAACCCCCCTCTCGTTCCCCAAATGCTGGATCCGCCCCTGCTAAACGATTGATTCATGAAAATGTCAGTGTATACATACCCATGTACACGTTCATGGACACTAACACCAGGGCGGCAACGAATAGATTCCGGGTAAAACACATCTTTCCCTGAAATATATGTGACAAATGAAAGGAAACGTTCAGCTTATAAAGGGTACATTACGACGCCTATGACCCGCGTACATGTAGACCAAAACCAGTCTACGCGACACACGGATGCCAATAAAATATATGTGCATTACAGGCCCGTACGCCGGGGGGTGCGACGAGCAATCTCATCAGGATCTGCACTTTTTGCAAGTAATGTTCATAATTTTGAGAACAAAAACACCTCATTTTCATAAATGGACTGGTCTGAAAATCATTTTGTGAGGATTGAAATGGGTTGCAAAATTAAAATATCAAAATCCATTCCAGTTATTTAGGGGTGAAATGGTTAATCTGCCGAGGTCCCTCCGTGAATGTGCAAAACAAACAATGTTTAGCTCTTCGCGCCGTCGATAACGCAACCCCTCCCCCCCCCCCTAAATTAATTCCTGCGTACGGGCCTGCATTATATTGTTAACGAATTTCCCCTGTTGCTTTCGTACATGTACGAAGTGCCTCAGTTCATGAAGTGTACATTGAACACTGGTACGTTACACTGTGCAGAGCCAGCATATTCCGAAAGTGTCCGAAGCTCCCCGAGGTCCCCAGTGTGTCCGGTTTAGAGAGGCCCCACTGTAAAACAGACAGACAACTACTCCAAGACACTCTTGGGTGTTTTGCGATCACGAACATACATACTCAGCGGAGATAAATGACAATGGACCTGATTACAATTAAGTAGAACTAAATAGTATTTGTGTCCGGTTTAGAGGGGTTCGACTGTATTATAGTTAGACAATATAGGAATTGAGCGTATTATTGCCAGTGACTGAAGCGAGCATAGCCTGTAACTTCTAACCGTCATGGGCTTCCACGAGTGTCTTGTATACTATAGTCTATAGTAATCGTTATTGCAGCCATAATAACAAGAGATAAAGCTGTCAAAATGGTATGTGTTATTAAAGCAAAATAATAAAAGGTGTTTGGTGGATTCCATGCAAATCCTTATGAACAATTTGTCATACTGATATTTAGCGGCCATATTTAATCTACATATATGTTATTTCGATCACAACCATATCACTAATAAATAATCAGGCATAAAATGATATTATCCTTTTAATATCGTTTCACTACTCAGCCCAGTCATAATTTCCATGAAAAGGTTTAATAGTAGGTTAGTGCCGTGAATGGGACAAAATATTTGGCAAGGCTTAGGAAATGGGATGGGCGAGGCTCTGCCGAGCACATCCCGTTTCCGTGCCGCGCCAGATATTTCCCAGTCATAGCACTAACCTACTATTCTATTTATCCCGTCAACACCTACAAATGGCTTTATAATACAAAAATAATAACCCCAGCCACCGCACATATTCATACGCAGTGATTAGGTCGTATTGACAGGATATCAAAAATGTTTCACGGCACCGTGTTTCACGGCACATAACCCCGATTTCGAAAGTGAGGTACATGTACATCGATATCAGAAGGTTGCCCTCCGGATTATGAAATAAAGGTGTGAGTGTGTAAATTTCACCAAAATATATCAGAGGGCATCCCGGCAATAATAGCAGAGGATGCTCGGTATAATGACGGTGCTCCCGGGCTATAATAAAATGTTTGTAACAGACAGCACCATGAAACTTCATATTCGGGATATCAATCCGAAATCGTCGAAAGCTAGGACAATCCCAGTCACGTATTACTGGCATGCCGGATTTAAAGGTACATGCCCACTCAGAAGACACAAACTGTTCTTTATAGGAAGTAAATAAGTGTATAATTGTGTCACTATTCCACCAGTTCTAAAAAAATACGAGTGCCCGCACTACAGATATAATGATTTAATAATGTTTATTTTACTGATAGTGACGCGCTGTGGTATCAGGCTATTTTGATATGCAAATGAGGCATGATAGTTGTTAATTATTTATACTAATTAAATGCGCCACCCGAAATAATGCTATTTTCGACAGATTATAAAGATCATTGCATATCAAAAAATAAATACAGAGAATAAATAGTAATGTCCGAAGACATTTTAAGGAAACACGGTTATCGCCCCTGATATCAGTGTGGAAATAATTGTCTGATATAAAATGTATAATAATGCCAATCAATACGTGGGATAATGGTGAATGTATGTTTATTTTGCCAGAAACTATCGCAGGTGATGTCTCTGATATAAAGTACATCAGGGGCGAGCCCCATGTAGTGGCGCGAGTACGCTAGGCGTACTCGCGCCACTACATGGGGCTTGCCCATGTTGTGCCTACTGAGTGGGCATGTACCTTTAAGACTACGCATACTTAACCGTTGAACACCACCGTCCTGTCCGTATAGTGGTATTGGCAAAAGGTGTAGAATCAGATGAGCCGGCTCGTGTCGAGTCGTCTCATCAGGATCTACACTTTTTGCAAGTAATGTTCATATTTTCATATTTTTTAGAACAAAACACCACCTTATATAAATGGACTAGTCTGGAAATGAGTTGGCGTACAAGGTCATTAGAGCCAGTGTGGCCGTTAAATGCAAGCATCATCATCAATGAGTTGATGGTGATTGGATTGGTCGGAAAATTAGCTTATCAAATCCATTCCAGTTACTTAGGGATAAACGGGTTAAATTGATTATTGAGATTTGCGCATGCAAATGTTATTTTCATAACTATTAACGGAGTGTTAACATATATACAATCGGTGCAGTTATGAGATGTATGACAAGCACAGGTGCCAGAAAAAAAATCAGCGATAATATCTAGTTTCTAATATAAATAAATTTATACTAAAAATGACACTGACATGCGATGTTTTTCAGCTCACAAGCTAGACAATGTGTCTCATAGAATTAACAAACGGAGGAATACCCGGAAATCTGCCTGGCAAGTCCAGACAGCGGATCTCACCAAGTTAGCGCACTGCAAAGATTAAACGATATCGCCGCATCCGTGTAATAAGTATAATTGCACGTGCATTTGATTTAAACGAGGCCGTAAGATCATAAAATTACAAGTGTATTTGATTTAAACGAGGCCGTAAGGCCGAGTTTAAATCAAATGCACGTGCAATTTTATGATCTAACTGATTTGTATCATTTGCCAAATATGGAAAATTGGCACATGCGCAATTCTATGTGGGCGCGGCTCATTAATGACAGGAGCCGTTTTTGATCGCTTGACCTGCCACGGAATTGACACGATCCAATCAGAATTCTAGTGCCAGGTGGGGGGAAGTCCCTTCAACTGCCATGTTTACGTCGTCAAGGCCGTTGCTATCGTCATATACACGTTGTCTGGCACATTTCCTGTTGACATCATTCGGTCATTGAGAGGAACAGCCGTGCAATAATTGCCGTGCGTGTAAGTGCCCATACGTTTCAGATACACGCACGGCAATTATTGCACGGCATCTCATTAAATTAGGCTCCACCACTTTAGTTACACCACATTCTAAGCTCCACCCCTTTAGATACACAGAACAACAACTTGGTATTGGAAATTATAGCAGGTGCGTGTGTAATGCTGAAGGTATGATACAATTATGCCATAAACAATGACAAGGTGTATGATCACGTGGTACTAACAACAACAACAAGTACCGATTCAAAGTACGTATTCTTTTATAGTGTCCTTCTTACGTAACGGATTTTGATGAAATATGGCGCATCAAACGCGTCTTCTTAAGCTGCATTTGGTGGTCTTTATATGTTCGCCAAACATCTGTCGTTTTTGCGAAGAATCGATTTCCGTCTCTCAGACACGGAAATCGATTCTTCGCAAGAACGACATAAGGCTGTGCCAAACTCCATAGACCACCAAATGTAGCTCATGAAGACGCGTTTGCTGCGCCATATTTCATCAAAATCCGTTGCATATTAAGGAAAATATCAAATAATACTTACTTTCAAATAGGCGACGTTGTTGTTGTTGTAACCACGTGATCATATGCGCACCTTGAATGGGGGATAGTAATAAATTAATTTCGAACGATCGCTAGTATTATTTGAATCGCTAAACTAGTATGTAATTGGCGGTGTGACACGTAGTGAGCGCGTGTGTGGGCGGTTGTTATATGCTTTGTTTCACGTGAACTGATGGCAGCAAGGCGTACACTCAGCTCTAAATATAGCGGCTGAACATTTAATAATTAATTTAATAGATAGATTGCGTTGCAATATGCGATTAATTGAGACGAAATGCTGTTCTGTCATTGGTCGAGAAACAAGGGTAAACAATACATGTAAACAACGTGTTCTCCAGTTCTAAGGTGCATGATCACGTGGTTACAACAACAACAATGTCGCCCACTCCAAAGTAAGTATTATTTGATATTTTCCTTAATATGCAACGGATTTTGATGAAATATGGCGCAACAAACGCGTCTTCATGAGCTGCATTTGGTGGTCCAGGGAGTTTGGCACATACTTATGTCGTTTATGCGAAGAATCGAGTTCCGTGTCGGAGACACGGAAATCGATTCTTCGCAAAAACGACAGAAGTTTGGGCGAAAATACAGAGACCACCAAATGCAGCTAAAATAAAAATAATATGTAGACACATCTACGTTCAAAATCCTCTTCGAATATTCTACTTACACTCACATACGGTCATACACAAAGGAGTTTGAGTGGAAAAACGACGCGTTGATTATTAGTAGTTTAAAACATGTTTCCGAGCAGTGGGATCATTTTATAAAAAAAAAATGTCGGCCAAACATTTCGAGTGAAAATATGTTTTTTTGCAAATAACTTTTTTATTATTCCAAATTGAATTTATAAACATATTTGTAAAATCATCTACGCAACGAGACGGACTGTTCGCCATTTACTTTTTTGAGAATCGGTCCATTAGTTAATGATAAAAAAAAAAAAAAAACGGGCTAAAATTCGAGTTGGAAACGGTTTTTATTGCGAATAACTTTTTTATTATTCCAAATTGCATCGAGAACCCTATTACTTACGGGCTGCCCATAATAAAATGCGCGCCCACACACTTTGTTTTATATGGGGGGATATAATCGGTCATAACATATCGGTAGACACATAGATCTACGTTCAAAATCATATTCCAATATGCTATTTAACTCACATATGATCATATACTAAGGGATTAGAGAAAACGGCTCAATATTATTTATTTTAAAACCCGCTCCCGAGCAGTGCGATGATTTTTAAAATAATCGATAAATTTCGGTAAAATCGGATGAAAAATGATGACCGATTGTGTCTCTCCATATAAAAAGGTGGGTGGGAGTGGCGAATTTTAGGCGCGCATTTCATTTTCGGCAGCTCATAAGTAAGTTTTGTGCTCAGTTTATCAGTTAAATTCTGGAAAATACGAATCAAGACATTTCGTGCATACGACTACATCAGCTATTATTTTTAGTTCTTACACCTAGATAGCAGTGAACAGTTAGCCGCCAGTTTCGTACACTTTTTTCTGGGAGTTTCATACAGTAATTTATTCTAGAGAAAATGTATGTGTGGGAATGGGTTTGTACCATCACAGTACATTTGTCTCTGAATGATGATTGAGAAAATATGCAACTTTCAGTTTCTAGTTCCGCAAGTGATCTTTTTTTTGTGTGGAGATAACAGATTTCAGTATTTTCAGTACTTTGATTTTCTGAGGAAAGTAACTGCAATAGACCCTGGCTACGCCGCTGTACACTCATTGATATTGATCTGTAATGTCAGTTACAGGCATCATGAATCTACGGAGCCCCGCAAGAGACGTATAATTCTTTTTTTTTATTAATTCGTTCCCACGAAATAACAATGCGTTCCCTCAATTTAACAATTCCCACGGGAACTAATTGTTAATTCGTTCCCACGAATTGTTATATCGAGGGAGCGAATTGCTATTTCGTGGGAACGAATTGTTAATTCGTGGGAACGAATTGTTATATCGTGGGAACGAATTGTTAATTCGAAGGAACGAATTGTTATTTGGTGGGAACGAATTAATAAAAAAAAATCCATGTCCCCTGCGGGGCTCCGTATGAATCGATGTTAAAAAACAATGAACCTTAATTTGTGTTGACTCTGTAAACATGGTTTGAAGCAACATTAGGGTTCAACTTTCGGTTTCACAATTTACGGGATTCCGCGAGTCGGGAATACATAGAGAATAGTAGGTTAGTGCCGTGAATGGGAAAAATATCTGGCAAGGCTTAGGAAACGGGATGGGCGAGGCTCTGCCGAGCACATCCCGTTTCCGTGCCGCGCCAGATATTTTTCCCATTCACGGCACTAACCTACTATTCTATTTATCCCGTCAACATTACAAATAGCTTTAAAATGCAAAAAAATAACCCAGGCGGCATCTTCAAATCGTATTGACAGGATATCAAAAATGTTTCACGGCACCGTGTTTCACGGCACATACGCACTGTGTTGACGGGATAAAATTCAATATACGAATATTTCAACCTGCCTTGACAAGTAAGACAATGGAACCTCTCTAAACCGGACATCAAGAAAACACCCGTGATCTTATTTTTTATGAGTTTCTTGGTCATTTATATCAGGTGATAATGTCTGTTCGTGATGCATAGCACATACCTATGGCTCAGAATGATCAACTGCCTGATTTTCAGTGAAACCTCTCTAAGCCGGATACTCTGGGGATCTCCCAGGATGTCCGGTTTAGAGAGGTTCACTGTACAACGTATTTTGTGGCAACGGGTTTCACAATCAATGTATCCAACAAATCAGTTTGTGCACACCAAAAGGGCGGTACAGTCGAACCTACCCGAACGGTCACCTCTCTACAACAACACCCTCTCTATAACAGCCGCTATTTTATATCCCAAATGGATGATTTCCTTTGTATCAAACCCTTAGACTGATGAGCACGAAACTTGTCGTCTGCTGTTGCTTTTGCCTTCTTTCTCAACAAAAATATGTTTTGACAGCAATGGAAATGATTCTAAAATGTTGCCAAAGCATGTTTTTAATGAGAATTATTGAAGAAAATAAATAAACAGCGGACGATAAAGTTTAATTCAGCATTAACCTCCCTACAACAGCGACCTCTCTACAACAGCCAGTTTTGCGTCTTCCCATGTGTGCTGTTGTAGAGAGGTTGCACTGTATTTGCCTGAATATGTATTATTTTGTATTTTACTCAAACGCTTGATGAAAATTACACTTCCACAAAATTAGAAGGTGCAGTAAATATCTGCAAATTCCTGGGGCATTAATGTCCAGCAAATGCAAGTATTAGAACTGTTACAATGAAATATCATAACAAGGAAACATGCAATTTACAAAAGTAATTTTAAAACTTACCGAAGTTTTACGTCAGTGTTCTTTGAAGTACGAGCGTCAAGCTGGCGGCAGATTTCAACTTGAGTACGAAGCGGCGCGGGCCCATATTTATAATAGCGAATCAATCGCTGGCAAAAAATGCTTACATCGTTTGCGATCAACGTAACGTCCGACGATATTGCGCATGAGCAGTCTGATCTGACCCGACATTGTTCGAAATTTATTAACTAACATGTCCGTATTGCTGTACCCATGCAGACCATATAATGCTGGATTCTTCAATGGATTCGCGGATGTTGAATACAATCATTATTGGCCGTGAATGTCATGATATTCATTTTATCCAACGAATTAATCATCCATGACAATCTGCATCCTATTGTTGTTGACAGCTGTGTTCTATATACTAGTTTATTACCGTTTTCTTGTTACTAATTTGCATAAAATCCTTAAAGGTTAGATACTACAAAATAGTGCAAAATCACCAAGGGGGCAATAGTAGACCAGTATAAACAAGAAATGTGGCCTGTCGGCAAGGCTTGAAGTTGTGAAGGTCAAAAGGTCAGGGTCATATTAAGGGCAGTGTGGATGTGTGGCATTTATCCACAAGTATGATGTATTGAAATATTAAAGTAATCCATCAAAGGATATAGAAGTTATTACAGGAAAAGAGAAACTCCGGCGAACTTCATAATGTGTGAAAAGGTTTGAATTTGTGAAGGGCAAAAGGTCAAGGTCATATTAAGGACAGCATGGGTGTGTGGCATTTGTCCACAAGTATGATGCATTGAAATATTAAAAACTAAATAAAATGGAAATTTACTCAGAAACCTGGCTAGATAGCTTGGAAATGATTTAACTAAGAAAACAAAATTTTGAAAATAGGTCCTGTAGTTCTGAAATTCTATTCCCCAAGTTAAATCCCCATAGACATCTTCACTCTCAATGCTCATTCTTAAATTTCCTTTAATTTAATATTATCGAAAACAAATTGTTGTTTTTTAATTGTTTATATAGCCAACCAATTTGGGCAGCTTTCGTGAAACACACAGTAGTTCAGAAATACAATACAAATTTACAATTAAACTCTATTCGGTTTCATCACTTTCTATGTATATCTGAGACGCAGTGCCTTTAAGGGTCAACATACATTCAATGTTAGTACCTCATCCTGTTCAATTAATCATTTATGTCCTGTAACATACTGGATTTATTCATGGTTCAACAAACAAACGACCAACATTTAAAACAACGAAAACATTGTTTTCTAATTACAATCAAAGTACTGAAAGTACTGAGCTGCGAGCCAAACTGAAATGGGTGGTAAACAGTGTTTTTGTATATTCTCCTTTAAATATTTCAAATAGAGTAATTGTAGTAAATGGAGTTATGAGAAACTGTATAACACTCGACATATTTTGTATGTGGAGAGGGGAAGGAGCTGTATAGAAACAGGAAGAATCCAGTAAGGCTTAGCATTTGTTCTGTATGCATTGCATACACATCCTCATGAGCTCTGAAAGTTTTATCAATTTTCGACATCATTTAAGGAAAATATGACTGTTGTTTTATGAATATTTATACACGCAGTAGTTGTGAATGAAAACAATCCAGACAGGTGTAATTCGGGTTTACACACCATTAATGCGCGACCAAAATAGTCTGTTTTATTTGTGGAAAAAGAACGGCTAAATCTGAGGTTCCATTGATTTTTATTCAATTAATTATGTACCAAAGATATACATTATAATAAATGTGAAATGTAAAATAGCATAAAACGAGTCTTTAACAATGACCTACAGTGGGGTCAGCGTGTAAGTGCACACACGAACGAACACGACAGGTTGGAACTAACCTGTCGTGTTCGTTCGTGTGTGCACGTACACGCTGACGCCACTGTAGATACAAGATGTAAGCGAGAGGCTTGCAGCTAAAAAACGAAAGCGGTGTCAAAACAATGCTTTAACGACACGACACGAGTTGAAGAAAACGATATGAATATGAGTTTAAAGAAATGACGCCCGTTTAAATAGCTGGGAGCTGGGTAATTAAACGAAAATATCTGTTTCACGTACAAAAAAAAGCTCATCTGGATCTACACTGTATACAAACTCTACTATAGAGGTATGTAGTGTTGACAGGACCCGCTCATCTGGATCTACACTGTATCAAACTCTACTATAGAGGTATGTAGTGTTGACAGGACCCGCTCATCTGGATCTACACTGTATACAAACTCTACTATAGAGGTATGTCGTCTGCTCATCTGGATCTACACTGTATACAAACTCTACTATAGAGGTATGTCGTGTTGACAGGCCTGCTCATCTGGATCTACACTGTATACAAACTCTACTATAGAGGTATGTCGTGTTGACAGGCCTGCTCATCTGGATCTACACTGTATACAAAATCTGGATCTACACTGTATACAAACTCTACTATAGAGGTATGTCGTGTTGACAGGCCTGCTCATCTGGATCTACACTGTATACAAACTCTACTATAGAGGTATGTCGTGTTGACAGGCCTGCTCATCTGGATCTACACTGTATACAAACTCTACTATAGAGGTATGTAGTGTTGACAGGGCCCGCTCATCTGGATCTACACTGTATACAAACTCTACTATAGAGGTATGTCGTGTTGACTATACAAACTCTACTATAGAGGTATGTAGTGTTGACAGGACCTGCTCATCTGGATCTACACTGTATACAAACTCTACTATAGAGGTATGTAGTGTTCACAGGGCCCGCTCATCTTGATCTACACTATATTTCTTATATTTAAGGGTGGGAATTGGCTCGACGACCTTCCATTCCCGGACATATAAGTCCATAAAAGCCGAATTTTGAAGTGTTTTATGTGATATATGTATGTGCAGGGCGGACAGATGTGTATAAATGTGTGCCGAAATGGGACACTGCTTAGGTCCAATACGGTCCTGTAATTCCGCGCAGTGTCCCGGTGCACGGGAGGCGGGAAGAAGAGAAGGGGTAACTGGGTAGAACCTGGCACCGGTGATGCAGAGCAAAACGGGTCCCAGGTAGAACCAATTCACCCCTGGCGGCACTTGACACACAAGATGGTGCCATGTAATCGGTAAAGACATGTGACACTCATTCACCGAGCTGCAACAGCCTGGCTGTGCCTCAGCAAGCCGGGGCCGGAAGCAGGCAGATGAGAGTAGCATTCAGTTGAGCACGAGTATAACCTAGCGATGATATATTATACTGACCCGGAGTTTTATTCTAGCGAGTTCGAATATGATATAAAAAAAAAAGCCTATCAGACGTCGCCTGTTGCGGTGGTAATACGCAGGATCAGTGGCACCCGGCGGTCCGTGTTACCAGGGTCCGTCAAGTGGCACCGTACCACCGCTACCACACCACAGCATAATATAATAAGAATACTTGGATGTGATTACTAATGGCGATTACTAATGGTGCATACTTGTGGCAAACTCGTAATCTGTTTGGGACCACTTTCTAACACCACGTTCTCTAACAACACTTTATCTAGCACCACCAAAGTAACTGCGGATGGAAAGAAATCGGTTCCCCAGACCAGTGTCAAACTAATAATCTGTTTGAAAACGCACTGGTCCCACCATTCTTTCCTAACGGTTCTACATAAATTTCTCCATGTAAACCTGAAGCAATGCTTCAACGCAGAAGAAGAATAGTAATAATAATAATATGATCTTTTCTCACCATCTCGGCAGATAAAACAACAGGCAACTGACTTCATAAATATAGCTCGTGCTCAACAGAATACCACCCACACCGAGCCCACCCAGCCCCGACTTACCTTAGCACATATCCAGGCTGCCACAATCCAGCGAATAAGAATAACACAATGGAAATACGAGTTAATTTCCAATAGTTAAGATGGCCGCCGCTGGTAACCTTGAGATAATTACCTACCGATAAAAACACGACCTGCTCAGTCCAAGGTCGCCGTTAGAGTGTGTGTAGTTCTGGCTCTACACTGTATACAAACTCTAGTATAGAGGTATATAGTGTTGACAGGGCCCGCTCATCTGGATCTACGCTGTATACAAACTCTACTATTGAGGTATGTAGTGTTGACAGGACATGCTCATCTGGATCTACACTGTATAAAAACTCTAGTATAGAGGTATGTAGTGTTGACAGGACCCGCTCATCTGGATCTACACTGTATACAAACTCTAGTATAGAGGTATGTAGTGTTGACAGAGCCCACTCATCTGGATCTACGCTGTATACAAACTCTACTATTGATGTATGTAGTGTTGACAGGACCTGCATATCTGGATCGACACTGTATACAAACTCTATATTATAGAGGTATGTAGTGTTGACAGGGCCTGCTCATCTGGATCTACACTGTATACAAACTCTACTATAGAGGTATGTAGCGTTGACAGGACCCGCTCATCTGGATCTACGCTGTATACAAACTCTACTATAGATGTATGTAGTGTTTACAGGGTCTGCTCATCTGGATGTACACTGTATACAAACTCTACTATAGAAAATATTGTAGTGTGACAAGGGCCCGGCTCAAATCTGGATTCGGGTACACTGGTAAAACACTAAACTATTTTAGTGGTATGTAGTGTTGACAGGGCCCGCCCATCTGGATCGTACACTGTATACAAACTCTACTATAGAGGTATGTAGTGTTGACAGGGCCCGCTCATCTGGATCTACACTGTATACAAACTCTATTTTAGTGGTATGTAGTGTTGACAGGGCCCGCCCATCTGGATCTACACTGTATACAAACTCTACTATAGAGGTATGTAGTGTTGACAGGGCCCGCTCATCTGGATCTACACTGTATACAAACTCTACTATAGAGGTATGTAGTGTTGACAGGGCCCGCTCATCTGGATCTACACTGTATACAAACTCTATTTTAGTGGTATGTAGTGTTGACAGGGCCCGCCCATCTGGATCTACACTGTATACAAACTCTACTATAGAGGTATGTAGTGTTGACAGGCCTGCTCATCTGGATCTACACTGTATACACACTCTATTATAGTGGTATGTAGTGTTGATAGGGCCCGCCCATCTGGATCTACACTGTATACAAACTCTACTATAGAGGTATGTAGTGTTGACAGGACCTGCTTATCTGGATCTACACTGTATATAAACTCTACAGTAGAGGTATGTAGTGTTAATCCTGTTAAATGTTTCACCTTCTCGTCACTACCCTTAAAATAACTTGCAGTGAATTTAGTTTCCAAATGGGCCACTTTTTCCTTCAGCTCCCCATTCTCTGTACGCAGTTCGTGCAGCTTCAGCGACATAACCTGCATGAGTGGACCATCAACATCAGTATGTGACTGAACGCTTTCTTCATCAACGCTGTCACCCATATCCATACCCGTCTCAGTGTGATCAGGTCCAACAATAGTTGTGGATTCAGCTGGCTTCCTTCTCTTCTTCTCCTGCTGCCGATCATATCTTGATGTAGATGATGCTCGCTTTTGTCCGTCCAGATTAACTGATGGTGCCCAGTTTGGGTTAAGATGGTCATACAACTCTGCCTTCTTTCCTGAAACATATAAATGATATATATTCAAAACAAATAAATACATGTGTACATTGTCGGATATTGTAACTTTGCACATTTAGTTACAATATAATAACTTATTTTTATTATTTCTTTTCGGAAGTATATGTTGCATACACCATCTTGCTGAGACGGTTCAGATGAGTGGTCACAACATTTACATGCACTTTTGAGGAGAAATAAAAATGAAAAGGTGTACTCTTATGAAATATCACTGAAATATTGACAATTTATGACAAATTGTATACATATGACATGCCCATGTGATTTTGCATGTACAAACATGTGCGCACTTTGATGAAAAATATTTCACAAAATTTACAATATATTTCATAAATAACATTGAATGGTGACAACATGGTGACATTCCGCATTTGCTCTGAGAATTTCATCAACTTTTGGCATAATTTACAGAAAATATTGCAAAATCTGCAAACATTTTTGATGAAATTCCACACAAACTGCAATTTTTTATTGTCTGAGGTCCATCAAAATACACCATCTCGCACGTCTTAAGCATGTTAATTACAATACAATACAATATTATTTATTAGCATTAAACATGTACAATGTTTTTCGCTATATACATAAATAGTCAAAGAGTGAGTGAAATCGTTTGAAGATGTATCAAAATAGTATAACAATTGTTTGAAGTTGGAGGTGTCGAGCGCTAGAAGTAGCCTGCGACGACATGCGTCGCTCTATTTGTATGGAACGTAAATATATATATTTAAATTTATTTATTTTTTTCGGGCAGATTGAGAATGTGTGCAAGTGACGTCGTAGGTTGGCAGAAGCCCCCAGAGCAGGTGCGAAAGAGCTTTCTCACTGACTCCGGAGGCTCAGCCCACCAACGATGTCATATAATTAGTCCGCCATCATAACCACGAGGAGGCATGTCCTACAGGCCACATCTACCACTAGACCACAACCGCCGATATAATAGATTTTCGTCTTTGAAATGCGGTATGTAAATACTTGCTAATGTTAGTTAATTTGACCGTTGATTTTGTACCCATCAGTTGGTCAAATTTATTTAATGTCGGCCAACGACAGTAGTAGTTGGCGAAATGTTTTCTTCTTAGGTCATCATAACACGGGCACACAAGGAGAAAATGGTACTCATCTTCTACCATTCTCATGTTACAATATATACACAGTCTGTCAGTCCTTGGCGTGTTGTCATAGCGACCAGTTTCTATTGCCAGAGTATGTGATGATGCCCTAAATTGGCTAAGCGCGCGTCTATATTTGTTCACACGAACACTGTCTATGTATGGCTCTAGTTCCAATGATTGTTTGTGACGCCTATATAGTTTAAGTTTGCTGGATTCAGTTAGTGAATTGTGCCAAGATTGGTGGAATTGATCATGTAAGCGTTGTTTGATTTCGGGGAGTGGGATTTCCATGTAGTCAGGTTGCAGCCACAGGTCGGATAAGCCAATGTCGTCTAATAGTTTCTTTATATGGTGAGCCCAGTTAACGCCGTTATACGTAATATCGTTATTTGCATCTTGTTTTAACATTATGTACACATTTCTTAACAGCAAGTCATTTGTACCACGTATTTGTCTCCAATATCTTAACATATTTAATTTTCTACAAATTGATAACGGCTGTCGACCTAGCTCACCATACAGGAATGAACAGTGTGTTGACTTTTTAACGCCCAATATCGAGCGTAAGAATTTGGTATGAATTCGCTCTACGTCAAGGGCGACATGATAACCCCACACCTCGGAACCATAACTGAGCACCGAGCTCACTAAAGAGTCAAACAGTTTACATGTGTCTTTAACTTGTAGGGTTATGGACTCTAGCACATTGTTTAGGTTGTATAGAGCATATGAACCGTACTGACTAAGACACTTTTGTGTACGATTCCAATTTCCGTTTTTGTAAAACATTATCCCGAGGTATTTGAACGAATCCACAGTCTCAAGTTGTGTCCCGTTGTAAAATATATCTGTCTGTGTGTGTCTCCCCTTCACGAACACCAGTATTTTCGTCTTACTTGTATTAAGTGTCAGGTCACACGTGTCATTGTATGTCTTTAGATTGTTCATCATGTTCTGTAACGATTGTTTAGATTTGGCAAAAAGTACCGCATCGTCCGCATATAGCAGCATACACAGGTTGACGTCGTTGACGTTTACAGCGCTGCCGTCATCAGGTTCGACCTTATTCAGCATGTCGTTAATAAAGAAGATGAAGAGCACGGGTGATAACGGATCCCCCTGCTTGACGCCCATTTTTGAAGAGAGGAAGTCGGAGTACCTGCCGTTGAATCGTACACACGCATTCACATTGTCGTACATAGAGCGTAATGCTTTTACCATAGTCTCGCTTACTCCTTCTCGGATTATTTTATGCCATAACAATCTTCGGTTTAGACTGTCGAAAGCCTTCTGGTAGTCGATAAATGCGGTGAATAATTTGTCCTTGCTGTGCAGAGTCTTGGCAATTAGAGAATGAAATATAAATATACAGTCAATGGTAGTTTTCTTCTTCTGGAATCCGTATTGGCACTTATTGATTTTTTCGTGTTCGTCAGCCCATTTCAGCAGCCGGTTATGTAAAACATGTGAGTATGTTTTGGATAGGATATTAATGAGCGATATTCCTCTGTAATTGTTTGTATCTTCTAAATCACCTTTTTTGTGGATCGGCGTCAGGATTGAGGTGCACCATGATTGCGGATATGTACCAGACTTGAAAACAGCATTCAGTATTTTAACTATGTATGGCCCTATTATGTCTATTGAATGTTTTAGTACTTCTCCTATTAAACCGTCAATTCCAGCACTTTTGTTACTTTTATAGGTCGATGTGATGGCGGACAGTTCATTGAATGTAATTTCTATGTCTAATTCATGTACTGACGGTATTGTCGGCTCTGGACCCGTATAGTTGTCGTCGTTGCCTGAATCGGAGTCGGTGTCTTTTAATATTTCGGCGAAATGTTCATAAAAATCTTTTTCGGTAAGATTTTTGGATGAATTACATTTTTTTCTGTATTTCCTTTTCACATTTTTCCAAAACTGCTTTGGTTTATCGTTTGCTAATTTGGCGATTCGTCTACCTTCTTCAAATTTATGGATAGCTTTTGCTCGGCGAAATACTTTGTTTAAGCGGGTCCGTTTTGCAACAAATAACACTCTATTATCATTTGTTCGATCTCGGTGATAGATGTGTGATGCCCGATTGAATTCAGTTTTTGCTGTTTTACATTCATTCGTAAACCATTTATTTTCAGCTCTGTTTGAGTGCTCCGGCCCCGATTTCTGTATAAATTATTTACCAAAATGTGCATGTGCTTTGTTGTATAGCGTTTCCGTAAATGTGCTCACTATATTGTCTAATGAGTGCTGATCTATATCTTCGGTAATATTGTCAGAAATACCCGAAAAATCATTAATATTTCTTTGTAAGTCATCTCTGAAATTGTCAACGTTTTCACAGTTCCATATTAGCTTTGATGAAGAAACATTATCATTTCCGTTTTCCACAGCGTGTGTGCGCATATGCCCGAAACTAAACCGTAAGCCTGCGTGGTCTGAGTGCTCATTAAACTCACATATTTCGAAGCTGTCTATAAAATCAAAGTCGTTGTATGATAGTAGAATATAGTCCACTACGCTCCGCCCATTTGTATTCATGAACGTAAAGTCGCCAATACCTTTATCCGCGTGTAGTCTACCGTTACCAATCAGAAGCCCGGTCGCTTTGCACAGATCAAGTAGGCTCCGCCCCGCATTGTCCAGTGTGTGATCTCTGCTGGCTCGTAACGGTATGTCATCGTAGCGTAAATTGTCGTCCAATCCGGCATCGATGTAGTGGTCATGCTCCAGAACGTCCGAATAATGCGACTCGCCACAGCGACTGTTTAAATCACATGTAATTAGCACCTTCCCGAGAGTATTGTATTTATTTATGTCTGCTTCTAGTATGTCGAAAAAATGCTCTGCACTCAATTGTCTTGGTTTGCGATAGCCATAGCACAAATATATATCTACCTCTGTCTGGGTAACATATTTGTCGATTTTCAGCCACAAAATTCCGAGTTCATTTATACCGATTATTTGTATATATTTATTAAGACCAGTTTTGAAATATACCGTAATACCGCCACTTGTTCGACCTTTTCGCGACCTTCCCGTTTTCGTACCGAATATGTGATATGAATCATAACCTTCAATGTCAAAGTTGCATGTTTCCTTGTCATTTATCCAAGTTTCACCTAATAAAATAATGTCATTTTGTGTAATTAGCTTCAAAAAATCCTCATCTGCTATTTTTCGTTTTAGGCCGTACACATTCCACGAAAGCACACAAAGTTGCTCTTCTCGACTATCCTAAGCTGGTTTGTATTCGGAACCATTTACGAACAGTTTATCTCTGACAAATTTCACGGTGTTTCCCTTTTCTCGTTCTTGTCGCATAATTGGATATAGCGAATTGCGTTTGTCAATTACGGTTTTCGGTAATTGGTCTTTTACAGTATAGTTTTTGGCTTTCAACACTTCGCGTTTGTCCGAGTTGTCTAACTTTGTTTTTTTTCGGTGTACCGGTGAAATTTAGCTATAATTGGCCTTGTAGATCCGTTGCGAAATTGTCCGATCCGGTGTACTCTGTCCATTATCATATCGTCTACTTCCGAGCTAGGAATGTTTAACTCCGTTTTCATAAAATCTTTAATTTTGTTTTCACAGCACTCATTTTGTGATTCTTGTATGCCGAAAAACATGAGATTTTCGTTCATGCTTCGTATTTCGACCTCAATCAATTTGTCCTCCATTTTCTTTTTACTGTTTTCCAGGGTTAATGTTTTTGCTTCTAGTTTCACTACTGTTTGTTTCATTTTCAGCAATTTGTCACGTGATTCTTTTATTTCGTTTCTTTGTTCATCATATGCGCTACTGAGGAAAGTACAGCTATTTTCGCAGGAGTTCAATTTTGTATCCATGGAGGTTACTTTGATTTCTAAATCTGAGAATTTTGCCGTCAGTGTATTTAGCGATTTTTCAATTCCTGATAGTTTCCCCATATCTTTCTTTATCATGTTTACACCCGCAATCAGTTCGGTGGCCCAGTCTGGCGTATAAGCGTTGCTGTTCATGGTCGGCATGGGTGGTGGACATTGGGCAGCTGGTGTGGTGGGGGAATACATCATTGACGAGCCGGGCATATTGCCGTGTAGAGTGTTCATATTCATATTCATGCCCACAGTCGGGGTAGTTGGGAACGGCTGTTGCATATTTGTAGGCATATATGACATGTTTGTATTCGGACAAGTATTGTAATTGAACTCACTTCGTGTTGCCCCGAGGGAATTGCTCGCACTGACGTCCTTGTTCATATTGCCGCCATTTTTCACATCTGGATCATTGTCACTTTTCGATTTTATACGCCGTTTCTTCTTCGCCGATTGTTTATCGCCTGGGCTGCGTTTAGGTGGCATGAGTAACACATTATTTAGACACTTTCCATGAAAATAAATCCGAAAACGTCCAGAAAACTTAGAATATATCCATATTTTATCACCGTGTAAAACACGCGCACCTTCACGAATCACTCACTACAATCACTCACTACACTACACTATCATTACAGTGACATCACGGGTGTCAAACATTATAATTCAGTGGGTGGCGGCAGGGCTCCAGATAAGGAATTAGTAATTGAGTAGTTACTCCATCAGTTCTGAAGCAATTGGGTATTTCAAAATTTTAATTGGGTAAAATTAAATCACACTACTGTTTACACATCAACAGACAGCAATTATTGAATAGTTTGTTTCGAAATGAAAATATATCTTGGCATTTCATTATAATTCTGTGCTAATATGGGAGACTACCGTGTTTTCTCCAGTTAATGAGAATGATATACATACGGCAAACACCCCGAGTAAGCGGTTTAAGGTTGACAATATACCGGATACTTTTTTAAACGACCCCCATGCCGGCGAGATGATTCAACAGACAATACGAAATATTGAGTTTGCTATCTCAAATACGCGCAGCGCTAATGACGCGTACGATGAATTCGCGACCCTCTTACAAACTGAAATGAACAGTAAGTTAAAGACATATACACATAGTTCTCATAAGAGACCCAAAGGACACAGAACAAAGTACAAACCATACTGGAATGACGAGTTACAGCTTCAATGGAACATTGTGTGTGAAAAAGAAAGCACGTGGCTTAGAAGCGAAACACCGAATAAGACATATCTGAAATCCGTATACTGTGCTGAACGCAGAAAGTTTGACAAACTAAATAGAAAATACAAACGGAAGCAGCAAATGCATGAACAGGACAGATTCTCAGATCTACTCAACTCTAACGTGACACGTGATTTCTGGAAGGAAATCGGAAAACTATCTCTCGCAAATGAACGGAAACAGAAAATTCCCATGGAAGTTATTAAGGACGATGGCTCGACAACATGTGACAGTTGACACACTATACTAAATACGTGGAAATCGAAGTATGAGCAACTATATAACCCTGAACCATCTGCCGACTTTGATCAAACACACTACAATTATATTGACAATACACTAAGCCAAAACAACGTACCTACACAGTGGAATGTTAACATTTCGGCACTCAATGCGGACATTACGTATCAAGAGGTACAAGCCTCCGTTTATCGTGCAAAGTTACATAAAGCCACGGGATTCGATAATATTCCATCGGAGGTATTACGCAATAGTGTATGTGTTGATTTACTGCATAAAATAGTATCGCACTGTTTCAAAACGGGAGAAATACCATCGGAATGGACAAAAGCAATTATAAACCCGATACGCAAATCTGACGGAAAAGACCCCAGAGATCCAATGAACTACCGCGGTCTGTCACTTCTATCTGTGCCATATAAAGTTTATGCCGATGTATTGAATCAGCGATTAAACAAGTGGCTGGAAAACAATGAAATACTCGTTGACGAACAAAATGGTTTCAGGAAAGGACGAAGCTGCTTAGATCACATTTACACACTGTATACTATACTTAACAATAGAAAATTATCTCGCGAATCTACGTATGTGTGTTTCGTCGATCTCAAAAAGGCATTTGATACTGTCGACCGGAAATGCCTCTGGTTTAAACTACTCTCGATCGGGATCACAGGCAAGATGTTTGAGGCAATTAAATCAATATATACAGACATAACGTGCACTGTGAAAATAAATGACATGTTCTCGCCATGGGTTTCCTGTAACAACTGGACTCAAGCAAGGCTGTAAAGTGTCCGCGACATTGTTTTCTGTCTATGTGAACGATCTTGCTGTGGAAATCAACGGACTAGAGTGTGGTATAAATGTTAATGACATTATAGTATCATTATTGCTGTATGCCGATGACATTGCACTGATAGCACCGAGTGCGGATAAACTGCAAACTATGTTAAATACTGTAAACAAATGGTGTAATAAGTGGAGACTGACGGTGAATACGGACAAGACGAAAGTTGTTCAATATATACACATGTGGAGATCATATAATAGAAAGCACTAACAATTATAAGTATCTTGGATTGTGGCTAAATGAACACTTGAACATGACAAAAAATGTAAATGAATTATCAAAATCTTCCAGTCGAGCATTATCTGCGTTATATACGAAAGTGTCTACGTCGCGGGCTGAATGACACTAACAGTTTTTGAAAAGTTGTATAAATCGCTGGTTGAGCCAGTAATGTTTTATGCTGCAGGAGTATGGGGCACCACAGACCAAAAGAGCATACAAGTTGTACAACATAAGGCGTGTCGATATTTCCTAGGAGGCGGCAAACACGCTGCCAATATTTTATTGCGTGGGGACATGGGATGGAATTCATGTTATGTGAACGTCAAGCTTGAAACATTTATATTGTGGCTTAAACTGGAGCGTATATACGATGACCGCATAGTGAAACGTGTAAATATATGGTCTAAACAAAACAGTCGCGGGTGGGAAAGTAGAATTACCAAACTGGCAAATGAACTGAATGTGACGAGAATCCTTAACGACCAATCGAAATCAATAAAAAACATATTGAAGACAATAAAGGTGACACTGTGTGATAAAGACTTCCAGAAATGGCATATGGATTTAATGAACTCCGAAAAACTAAGAACGTACAGAACATATAAACAAGACTTGAGTAAGGAATGGTATTGTAAATTGGCCCTACCTAGAGACCACCGACGCATTCTATTCAAATTACGTTCATGCAGTTTGCCGATATGTATAGAAACCGGTAGATACTCTAAACCTAAAATACCAATTCAACAGAGAATATGTAAAATGTGCAACACAAATTCGGTAGAAGACGAAACGCACTTTTTAGTCGAGTGTGATTTTTACTCAGATATTAGAGACGCCCTATTCCAGAAAGCCTGTGATAATAATGAACTTTTTATGTCTTTAACATCGAGCCAAAAGATAATTTTCTTAATGCAAATGTAAAAATGTGCAACATGTTTTATGCAACGTTCTGTCAAAAATGTTTTATCGAAGAAAATATTATATTTAGGTGCCTCAACAATACTGTATGTGATATACATGTATATATGTTACTATCCGCATCTAAAATGCATGTAAATAATGTGTTTTAAATATGAAATTAATGATATATTTTTATTAAATTAACATGTGAGGATCGATGTATTACGGTGAATCTCATTTGCTATGTGTACATGTACATGTTGGGTTGGAACTGATGATACTATGGGACTGATATTAAAACTAGATTACTATGAACACATCGGCTGAAATCATTGTCACTGTCCAGTGTCCAGGGTTGCAGCTGGGGGAACATAATTATGTGTCTTAAACATATACAGCATTTGCTTTTCAACATGGCTATGTGGACATGCCAATTGTGATTCACTGATCATTACTGGTATATATTAGATGTATATAACTGTCTATTTTATAGTGTCCTATAAGTCGAATACGGCTGGATACTAGCATTAATGTGTTAAGTAAATATCGATGTACATGTTTGCTAGTATACGACACTTTAATAAACTAATTTTGTATTATATTGTATTGTATTGTCTCCTTGGATGTGTTTTCATGGGAAAATAAGAAAAATATGCTATATTGTGGTCTGTTTATTGTTTTCTACAGCATGATAAAGGTACCACAATTGTTCTCATTGTTTTTTGATACTCACTACTTCTGATTTCAATTGGGTTTTTGGAAATTTTAATTGGGTATTTACACAGCTAACTAGGGTACGAAGTTGTGCTGGGAAAAGTGTACTGAGTCCGAATCGGTGGGCGTCTTAGTCGGTGTGCTTCTTTTTTACAAGACGCCCACCGACTAAGACGCCCACCGATTCGAACTCAATACACTTTTCCCAGCACAACTTCGGACCCATGTGGGTATTTACGCAAATACGCAGCTCTGGAGCTCTGGGTGGGGTTCACACACAATATAATGATTACACCAGCTTACATTGTCTCACCAGCTGGCAAGTAGAACTATCGGATTATTTATAATATCAAGGACTTACCATGGACAAAATGCGCCGAATACACACAAAAATTTTGGATATTCTTGTGCCCAAATTCTTGTCCAATTCTAGCCAGCCATTCACGTCTCCGATCCGAACTCAGTTTCTCGCATTCCACACCTTGATTTGTGATTACTCAGTGCAGGCAATCATTACTATTCCAGTGTACTTTCGCGATCTTTACGATGACTACATCCGTATATAGAACACTTCACAACCATTATGCGTTTAACTAACTGAATTGAGGTCAAACTTCGACGTGTTTTGTTGTGTGTATCGAGATATTGGAACTATTGCGCAATAACACGCGGCCTCCAACATGGCAGAGCTTCTGGTTTGTGACGTCAAAACTTTTATTTATAGCCAAATTGCAAACCGATGAACTCTTGTAGTTAAAACGTTTATTTAAAGCCAAATTGCAAACCGCCGAACACTTGTAGTTAAAACGTTTATTTATAGCCAAATTGTGTTATTTCGCTGTATTTAAAGTTTTTAAACAGAGGTAATGGCCAAAAATGAAAAAATATCCGGTTGATGTAATTTGGAAGTGATACAACAAATTTCGCGTTTGTAGATTACCGAATATAGGAAAAAAGGGTGGTTACAAACTTTTTCACAAACCAATGGATGACCAATATATAACCGATCTATAAATAGATAGGCTAATAACAATATATAGCCGATCTATAAATAGATCGGCTAATAATAAGCCTCCACTGCAGCATGCCATGTAGTTTGTTCTGAGTACATAACTCTACTGTATGATTCACGAAAGCTGCCCAAAGTTCACGGCCACATAAACAACACAAAAAAAACATATTTTTTTCGATAATATTAAATGTTAACAAAATTTTAGTGAGCATTCCTTTTATTTCGTGAAATTTGCTCAAATATTAATTTTAGTACGAAAAATGAGTTCTCTATGGGAATTTAACATGGGGGGAAAGAAGTGGAAAACCTGGAGGAAGAGTCGAAAAACTAAAAAAAAAATGGAAATTGATTCTGAAACCTAGATAGATAGCTTGGAAGTGATCTAACTAAGAAAACAAAAGTTACATTTTGAAAATCGTTCCAATATATTTCTGAAATTAGTTGTCTATGGGATTTAACATGTGGAAATTGTTTTTTCGCAATAAAATCAATATTGTACCAAATTTCACGAAATAAAAAGCAGTCTCATTCTTATATGTTGCTATAATTTAATATTATCGAACGAAATATTGTTTTTGCGTTATTTATATAGCCGTAAAATCTGGGCAGGTTTCGTGAAACAGACAGTAATTACATATCATTACGTTGCATTGCATAAGCGTTAGGCCAGAGCAGGCTTTCCAAATTTGCGTTTAAATGTTGCTAATACACGCTTATGAACGTATGAACGCCAACGCCCTGTATCGTTTTTAGCGCACCTTTCGAAGAAATGAGTCCTTGTGGCATACCCCCGGCGTCGTAGTCTGCGTTTGTATGTCCGTCTTCAAAAATTCTAAAACTTAACGTTGAGGGAAATTTGTTATAATTTCTGTTTCTTTTCACCAAACCTTTTGATATTTCACACATGTCTTTCTGTAATGATTTTCTATCATGCTGTGACAAATCCACGACGCTCAGACCCCCGCTAACCCCAAGGTGAAGGTCACAGTCTTAGTGCTTTCATCAACTTAACGTTGGGAGAAATTTGTTATACTTTCTGTTTCTTCTCATCAAACGTTGTGATATTTCACACATGCCTTTCTCTAATGATTCTCTATTATGCTGTGACAAATACACGATGCTCATACCCCCGCTAACCCCAATGTCGAAGTCACAGTCTTAGTGCTATCATAAACCTAATGTTGGTGGGAATTTGTTATAATTTCTGTTTTCCTTTCACCGCTCTTATTGATAGTTTACACAGGTCAATGTCACAATCTTAGCTCTTTTGCAAATTTAATATTGGAGGATTTTTTTTATAATTTCTGTTTCCGTTCACTCAGCTTCTAAACTAAAGCACCATCAGGCGTGCTTCGTTGTCTTCTGTCAACTCTTATTTTCTATATTTTAGTACGCGAAATGTAAATGCTATTACGCAAATTTATACCGTTGACAGTGGTGTAGCGATATGGTGATACTGCCTATAAAGCGGGAAACGTGCAGCTACATGCCATGTAGGAAACAGACAGGCAATTTATTTCTCATAAACCCACATTCACACAAACATGACAATCGCAAACTACGTGCAGAAAACTCAATTTTGTTACTTCCTGGAGTCAGTGACCTAAGCCGGTTCTAGATCCATGCCAAACACGGGGTTATCCGGGTTGATTTTCATGAGTTATATCCACTTTTTTAACGGAACCGGATACTTTCACTTTCGCAATCTCTATCTCACCCCCACATCAAGTCGCACACATAAAATGTAATCTGCATGTGTAGAGCATGCAAATAATATAATAAAATGTTTGACACAGACATATCTTTGATGCAGCATCTATTTTATTTATCTCTCTGTCATAATAATAACAATCAATGCCGTTGTCCTGAGAATTTACCACTTGTTGCTAAGCTGTACCAGGACTGGTTTACGGTCACATTATTCATTGGCCGACTGGTTCCTATAGAAGGAGATAATTTTCTGATTTTGTACTAATTATAACAATTATTCAATAACTTTCACCAGTCTATATTTTCGCATTGATTGTGTCAGTACAGTGCGAGTCGCGACATATTTAGCATTTCGCGACAACCCTCAAACCAGCATAGAAGATTTAACAATTTCATGATTTCCGTTGGTTCTCTAATGATGCCCTGCATAAATGCTTTACGCAATGACACTTACTCATTGAGTCGAACACTGTTTCACACAACTGATTGGTTTTGCTATTTCCTGTAACAAATACTATGCAATAATGGGCAAAATTCACAACCAACCCACAAGATTCAAGGTTATTGGGTAAAATTTGGTTTCACACACAGGCACCACTCATTTCAGTATTACAAATTGATTCAATGGGTCCAGAAAACATTCTACACAGGCTATATATACAAATGTAGCAAATAAATTACCAAAACGTTGTGTTAGATATTGTTGCTATTCTGAATGAATAACTTAAATCACAATTTTCACTTTGTCTGTTAATTTGCTAAATGCAAGTCCACTTGTTCACAAGTAAAATCCACAATAGAACACACTTTATTCCTTTTGAATGTCTTATATCCAACTCCATAGTCTTGAATGTACAGTTTCCATTCACTGCATAAACAAAGCAGCATGCATAGAAGCAATTGATTAGCAAATACCGGCACATGTAACAACAGAATAAGCGTCAGGAAATGGCATGCTATTTATAAACAGAAAAAGCGTCTCGAAGTTTATCGCTAATTAGCGCTAAGAAAAAGTGTCAGGAAAATTATCACTATATGCACTGTTAAAAGAAAAACTCATTTCGACTCCTCTGTGAGTCTCATCAGGTGGTTGTCTATGCAAATACTTACCATTTTGCATAGCCAGATATCCCCACTATAGGTTTTTATTTCTTCTTTTGTTAAAAAATAATAGTTAAAACATGTGTGCAGTCAGCACAATATGCATATGCACATACAAAATGTAAACTGATTGAACTTACGGGCTTTTGTGCCGCGCCAGTGGTATTCAGATTAAATTCTGACAATCAAAACATGTTTAACCCTTTGAACCCGAAAGCCCGCTATATCGGTTTATGCAAACAGTGCAGATCCAGATCAAACAGTGCAGATCCAGATGAGCCGGCTCGTAACGAGCCGTCTCATCAGGATCTGCACTTTTTGCAAGTAATTTTCCTATTTCTTAGAACAAAAAACACCCCCTTTTCATAAATTGACTAGTCTGAAAATTATTTTGTGACAATTGGATTGGTTGCAAAATTAACATGTCACAATCCATTCCAGTTACTTAGGGGTGAAAGGGTTAGTATACATTAATTATTATACAGCATGTTTCTGGAATGAACTTACGGGCTTTTGGGCCGCGCCAGAGGTTTCCGGTAACGCGTTCAGGTAACGTAACGTACATATAATTTCATATGTATTTCAATGTATGTTTTGTGTACATGTATCATTGTATGACCATACTATTTTTAGAATATGTAAATGGAATGAACTTACGGACTTTTGGGCCGCGCCAGAGGTTTCCGGTAACACGTACATATTATATCAAATGAGAAAACGTTAAAGTTGGTGGGATTAACTTACGGGCTTTTGGGCCGCGCCAGAGGTTCCCATGACATTTTAATTATACACTATTAATTATACAATAATAGCAATAGCATCATATTTCCATTTGTTTTCATTCAATTTATATCTACATTTTTGTATATTTACAAAGAATTATTCGTGTCTTGCTCTCTTACATGAGTTTGTAAAAGTTTTGCTGTTTTTAACTCGTCGTTTTTGACCGGGTTTTCTAGCTGTTGAGTTTGTACTATACTGTGTATTACTAATTTGCCGTCTGATGATGTTATGAATTTAGCGATTGGTTTTACTTTGTATGTGATGAATCTTTCGTATAATCTTTGTTTTTCGTCTTCAGTTTTATTATCCCAATTTGCTTTAGGTGACTTTAGTGGATGTTTATGATCTAAAAATTCATAATCGCCATGACCGTATAACGAACCCCTAACCATTGCTTCTTGAAATTTAACTTCCTTGTGAATTGTGTCTACTAAGTCTGGTAGTTTATTAGGTGTCCAGTCTTGATTTAATTTTAAAATGTGATTAATTGAATCTGGGAATCCTGATTTTAGAGCTTTAACAAGAGCTTTTTCTTCGTCGGTTCCAATTACAATGCTATTAGTGCCTATCTGAGCGGCCGAAATGTCAAGATCCAAAACAGCTGAAATGTGAGTAAAAAATCGTTGATATATCTGGTAGGCACCATCCCAGTGGAGATACACGGGTCCTAACAAAATTGGAGAGTTGTCTTTACCTTTACGTTTTAATGTGTTATCTTGAAAAACTATACATGTAACATAACATGGTCCTAAATTAAATGTCCTATCAACTCCTATCACTGATGTTTTACATGAGTTTTTTAAATGTTTAATTTGATTATCTGTATAACAAATTACATTTGGTGGTTTGCCTGATGACTGAATTACTTCTTTCAGAAATGGATGTGATGATGTTAACATAGAATAGAATAGAATAGAATTTATTGACTTAAACTCATACAAGTTTCTCGTCATATAAACAAATACATGTATATACAAAATAGTAGATAGTATTCCAAGAGTGAACACATTAACATTAGAGAATGGCTGATTTTCTGTACTCGAATGCTTCTTTTAAATATTTACACAAATTTACGACCGTTCTTTTATGATGTGTAGCTAATAGCGACGTAAACTTTAATACGCTTGGTCTCAACCTGTAGAATGAACCAATATACTGCGATCTAATGTGTGTGAGAGACGGACATATGATAATAAAATGATAGGCGTCTTCGATGTCTCCTGAATCGCACATAGTGCATACTCTTTGAATGCGCTCTATGCGATTCCTACCATATCTCCCTGTCTCTATCCGCAGCCCATGTGAGCCCAAACGTATTCTAGTTAGTACTTCCTTAGCTCATGATTGTACACAATGCTTAAATAATTCTCAAATTCAAAATTCACTTTTATATGTTTGTAGAACGTCATTACGTTATTGGCCTCAACATCTTCTCTCCACTTTTGTATGAAACAGTCTAGTATACGTTGTTTGAATACGCATACAAACGCACTATGTTCAATTGTTCGCTGATTTAACCAAGCATCTCCAAAACCGAATCTATATAACAAGTCTTTTAACCTTGATACCCAATTCGTTTTACCATCATCAGCTTCCCTCATAGTAGCAATATACAAGCTATGTAAGATACAATTGTCAGTACGGATCAGCTTGCCCCAATATTTTACAATTCGTATGTATCTCTGTATATACAACGGGTAACGTGCCAGTTCCCCATAAATGCCTGCGTTGCTAGTTGACGCATTGACACCCAGAACAGACTTGCAGAATTTGAGCTGAATTCCTTCAAGCTCTTTTGATTTACTAAAACCCCAAACTTCACAAGCATAATTTAGCGTCGATGAGACAAAGGCGTCAAATAGCTTGCCCAGGCATTTCGGAGGAATCTTGTGTTTTCGAACATTCATCAGTAACACATTCATAGCCTTTAAACCTTTTCCACTCAGTACCTGGTTGTTCAATACAAATGATCCAGTATAATTAAATACCACTCCTAAGTAACTGAAATCATTCACAACTTCAATGCCCCGACCATTATATGTCCATACTTCATTAACCCTAGTAGGGCCTCTTTTTCTAAATACCATTATCTTTGTTTTGTCACTATTTACTTCTATGCCCACTTATCACAATAGTCATTTAACAAATTTAAGCTCTGCTGTAAATCCTCAGGCGATTTACCAAGTATGACCATGTCATCTGCGAACAGTAGTAATATCAAAGACAATTCGTAATCTCTAAACCGCTGCCCATCTGATCCTGTAAAAATAGTTCCAGATCTTCCAAGAAGATAGAAAACATCAGAGGAGACATGACCTCACCCTGTCTCAGTCCGATTGAGTATTCAAAAAACTCTGAGTATGTGCCGCAATGACGTATACATGATTTAACGGTCAAATACATTGAACGAACAACGCGTAGCATTTTGCCACCTATTCCGCATTTGTACATCTTAAACCACAGAGCATTTCTGTTTACAGAATCAAATGCTTTTTTTAGATCTACAAATGCGCAATAAAGTCTGTTAACATACTAATTAAGTTTTGCATGTCGTCAGCATTATATTTTTTGTTGCCAGGATTTTTTTCTTGATTAATTTTAGCTTTCATATTATATAGTTGTTTGGAATCACGTGGGGCATTATCAGTTTCGAAATTTTCGCAAAATACTTCCTTTACTGGTTTATTGTTAGTCAAATCTGTTTCTATTTTTTTTTTAGTTTGGGATGATATTCGATTGTTCTCATTTTCTGTTTTCTTAACATTTCCATGAATTGACGAAGTTTCCAGAGGAAATGAACCTAAATATTCAGCGACTGCTTGTTTTGTGGCTACATCGGAATAACCTGGCATTTTTTCGAACCAACTAATTCTTTTTTTGTGTTTTTTTTTCTCGTTTTAGTGTTGCGTAATATCGTTTTAATACAAATAAATTTGTCTCGTTTGGCTGTGGATTTAACGGTTCAAATTTTTGACGAATTTCATTGCAGAATAAATTTTGTTTCTTAACACATGAAATTAAGTTGCCATCTGCTGTTTTTACAAAAAAAAATCGTTTTAGTTGATGTTGATTTTGTATCCCAAGTTCCACAATTATCACACAATTCCATTCGTTTCGAGCTATTTTTACGATCTATATATTTTTAGTTATCCATTAGAAAATATACGTCTTCTTTTTGTGTTGTCGGTAGTTCTGTAATTGTAATAGTTTCAGTTGTTAAAATTTCAATTAACCTATCTGTTGTCAGAAATTTACCATTTAGTTTGTTTTTACTTTCTGAATTGTAACTTAATTATGATGCCTTTGTGGAGCCTAGATCAGGGGTTTCGGAGTCATCGGGTTGAAAGGAAACGTGATCATTGGTGCTAACAACCGAAACATCAGAAGTGCGGGCTATAGACTGGGCGGACACATCACATGGGGACTGAAGTCCTCGTCGTAAGTGGGGCAAACGAGTGGGAAACGTTGGTGCAAATGGTCATGCTCGTAACAATGCCTCCTAATCACAAGTTCCAAGCAATTCCTAACCCTAATCTCCAATGAAAGACCTTCATTACCGACAAGACCAACAGACAGGGCATGGAACAGACAATTCCCATCACAAGAGACACTAACAGGGGTGAAACCAGGCACAGATATATGTAAACTATTAATAATGTTATGAGAAGGTTCATGACGTGTGAGTCCACATGCTGCATTTAATGTATCGTTTAGTTTAGTACAGTTATTTGATTCCTGTCTTAAGAAAATTTCCTCGATGTGAGCACCTTCCAATAAATTTCCGCTATCTGCAAATTTGCACAACCTTGACAATGATAAATTAAAGTCATAATTTCCATCAGTCGTTTTTATTACAATCCAAATATAAGAAATCACACGAACTTTTAGAAAGAGATGTAAATTGCTGTTTTGTAAGAGTTTGACATTTAAAATGAAAAAATCTTTCACATTTCTCACGCGCTATACATTGAGTTTTGCAGTTTTTGTTACAGTTACCACACGGGTAAGCCATAATTTGATGTTTATTCTTACCAATGTGTTTAGATTTAATCGGAATAGTTTAATCAAGACTTTTTGTTTGTGTTTTATCAATCTTACACCTTCACTTTTAAATTACTATTAGATTTTCCGTATGAGAGCGTTATATGACACAAATAAATCCGTATAAATAAATTCGATGATCAGAGATCAATGATTTAGAGCATTGGTGAGACTATAGCTAGTAACACAAATGCAATGAATACCATTTTCGTCGTCTATTTATACATACTGGTCAATAATGCAAGCTTACCAGCTTTGGTAAATAACTATAAGAAGCAATCAACGCAGCTTTGGAAAATCACTATAAGAAGCAATCAACGTAGCATGGGTGTCAAAGCCGCTTACCTGCACACGCGTCCTTAATTACTCAATATGGGTGACCAAACGTAATTATCTTGCGCGTGCCCACACTTGCTCAATCAAGCTTGCACGCTAAAAATCAATAGCATAGTACTGAACGTCAGATTTGTGGATTTGATGAAAGAAAACCAACAAAGTAATGTCTATTAATTGCTATATTTAAACTGTGTGCCTAATTGGGCGTGACGATATCTGATATGGAATTAGGTAACCTAAGCGCACAGACAATACATTATATTTAGGCTAATTTTGGACTACATCGATCAACAATTCAATAAGTCCCAAGAATGAGATACACTGTAATTCAGCCTATGATATGCAGCATATAAAAATGAGACATTGTTGGTCAATGTAGCCGAAAATGAGCCTACATATAATGTACTGTCTGATCAGGATCTGCACTGTTATGCAGTGAATCGTCCATCATTCTTCTAAAGTAAAGATCCTTATATATCATAGACGTAATGATTTCTTATGAAATTTTGCGTCAGTAAGATTGTGATCACTAGATCACAATCATAATGTGTATGTGTGACTGGTGCTGTTACTGGTGAATTGGCGCTTATTAACTATTTCACCCCTAAGTAACTGAATGGGCTGCGATATGTTAATTTTGCAACCAATCCAATCATCGCAAAATGATGTTCAGACTATTCCATTTATACAAAGGGGGTGTTTGTTGTTCTCAAAAATATGAAAATTACTTTCAAACAGTGCAGATCCTGATGAGACGGCTCGTTACGAGCCGGCTCATCTGGATCTGCACTGTTTGCATAAACCGATATAGCGGGCTTTCGGGTTCAAAGGGTTAAAGTTACATGCCCACTCAGTATACACAGTATGTTCTTTATATCAGAGAAATCATCCGAGATATATTCTGGCAAAATAAACATTAATTCATCATTACCCCACATATTGATACATAAATAGCACAGTTTAGAAATTATGAACGGTTCCGTGGGTTCCGGGGATTCTATGCTCCATTTTACCCGTGCCAAGAAATGTATTTTTTTTCTCATAAAAGTTCAACTGAATATGTATATTAGTTACAGCCGTCGTAGGCATAATTATGTGGTAGAATTTAAATTGTGTGTTGGGTACGAACTGAATCAGGAACGAAGTCGGCATTTAGCGGTGGCGAATTATCACCTCGTAATTACTTGTTTCCGCAATTTTCGGTGTTAGCGGACGCACTAAAGTCTGTTATCCCGTCAACACAGTGCCCATGTGCCGTGAAACACGGTGCCGTGAAACATTTTTGATATCCAGTCAATACAATTTTTGCATTTTACAGCTATCTGTAGGTGTTGACGGGATAAATAGAATAGTAGGTTAGTGCCGTGACAAAGCCTCGCCCATCCCGTTTCCTGAGCCTTGCCAGATATTTTTCCCCTTCACTGCACTAACTTACTATTCTCTATTTCTCTGCAAATCCATCGATATTTATCGATATTTATCGATATTTATCGATGACAGTGCTACTTTATGTATTTTACAGACAGATAATTCCAGCACAAACATATTTACACAATTCCCTAACATTTGATTGGCCCGTAGCAAGTCTCTGTCCAAAATTTATATCCCATTAAACTCCCATGCCGAACTACTTTCCGTAACCGTGAGGCGCAGTTAAAATAATTCTTAAGAAAACGTAAAATAAACACATTTTATTGATGGATTTATTTCAAATGCTGGAATTATAAGGAATGAATGGTATTTTTGTTGAATTTATCGAGGATATAAACTTGGAAAAGTTGCGGGAATACTGGACGAGGCCTTCCGGCCTTCGTCCAGTATTCCCGCGACTTTTCCAAGTTTATACCCCGATAAATTCCACAAAAAGGCCATTCATTCCTATATTTTCTATACAAAACATGTATTCTCGGAAGTCTTGGCTGTTCTGCTATCCGGACTCGAATGAATCTGATTGGATAAAATTGTCTGTGACCTACCAATGAAACAGTTCGTACGTACCAGTCGGTTTTGGCCGACGGAGTTCAGCAGAGTTAAATTATTCGGCGACTATATAATGCGAACTTTTGTTATTATTTGTTGTATCTGTTCGCTAGCAGTTCAACATTGCTCGTCGAACCACGCAGATCAATTTTGCTTGTTAACTTTGCTCCAATCCCATCTCATAAACTGCCGCCTAATTATTATTCGACTACCGATAAACTGAGCTTGTATTTGAATACACTGAATTGTGAAAGAGTAGGAATTATAAATAATTGAAATGAAACTTATTAGTTTTCCCTTTCAATCACTCTGTGCTTCTGCCGTAAACTAATTGTCAAGCCGTATTGCCCCATACATTATACAGTTATTTAATTCCCATAAAGAACATTGTGTGGCTACTGAGTGGGCATGTACCTTTAAAGGTGCATGCCCACTCAATAGGCACAAAATTTTCTTTATAGGAATTAAATAAGTGAACAATTGTATCACTATTCCACCAGGTCTAAAATCTACGAGTGCCCGGTATACAGATATAGCACGATAGAGTATCATCAGATGGATGCATTTATGAAATAGCAAGGCGTTCCGTGATGAAAGGAAACAGATGTTATTAAAATTACATTTACCCCAACGTTAAGTTTATGAATGTGCTAAGTTTGTGACCTTGACCTTGGTGTAAGGGATGGACGGTGGGTCATGGATTTGCTATAGCACGATAGGGTATCATCAGATGAATGCATGTATGAAATAGCAAGGCGTTCCATGAGAGCAAACAGATGTTATAATACATTTACCCCAACGTTAAGTTTATGAATGTGCTAAGTTTGTGACCTTGACCTTGGGGAAAGGGGTGGGGTAGGTCAGGGATTTGCTATGACACGATCGAGTATCATCAGATGACTGCATGTATGAAATATGAAGGCGTTCCCTGTAAATAAACATAAGTTACACAACATTTACTCCAACGTTAAGTTTATGAACATGCTACTTTTCTGACCTTGACCTTGGGGTAAGGGTTGGGTGGTGGATCGTGGATTTGCTACAGCATGCTAGAGGGTCATCTGAAGAATGCATGTATGAAATATCAAGGCGTTCCATGAAAGGAAACAGATGTTATAAGACATTTACCCCCAACGTTAAGTTTATGAATGTGCTAAGTTTGTGACCTTGACCTTGGTGTGAGGTATGGGCGGTTGGTCATGGATTTGCTATAGCACGATAGAGTATCATCAGATGAATGCATGTATGAAATATCAAGGCGTTCCATGAAAGGAAACAGATGTTATAATACATCTAACCCAATGTTAAGTTTATGAATGTACTAAGTTTGTGACCTTGACCTTGTGGTAAGGGGTGGGCGGTGGGTCATGTATTTACTATAGAACGATAGGGTATCATCAGATGAATGCATGTATGAAATATGAAGGCGTTCCCAACATTTACCCCAACGTTAAGTTTATGAACATGCTAAATTTGTGACTATGACCTTGGGGTAAGGGTTTGGTGGTGGGTCGTAGATTTGCTACATCATGATAGAGGGTTATCTGAGGAATGCATGTCTGAAGTATCAAGGCGTTCCATGAAAGGAAACATATGTTATAAGACATTTACCCCAACGTTTGCATGTATGAAATATCAAGGCGTTCCATGAAAGGAAATATATGTTATAATACATTTACCCCAACGTTAAGTTTATGAAGTTGGCCTTAAGGGGGGTTTGGGGTGGGTATACATTTACCCCAACGTTAAGTTTATGAATGTGCTAAGTTTGTGACCTTGACCTTGTGGTAAGGGGTGGGCGGTGGGTCATGGATTTGCTATAGCACGATAGGGTATCATCAGATGAATGCATGTATGAAATAGCAAGGCGTTCTATGAAAGAAAACAGATGTCATAAGACAGTTACCCCAATGTTAAGTTTATCAAGATGCTAAGTTTGTGACCTTGACCTTGGTGTAAGGGTTGGGTGGTGGGTCATATATTTGCTACAGCATGATAGAGGGTCATCTGAGGAATGCATGTATGAAATATAAAGGCGTTCCATGAAAGGAAACAGATGTTATAAGACATTTACCCCAACGTTAAGTTTATGAATGTGCTAAGTTTGTGACCTTGACCTTGGGGAAAGGGGTGGGGGTGGGTCATGGATTTGCTATACAACGATAGTTTCATCAGATGAATGCATGTATGAAATATGAAGGCGTTCCCTGTAAATAAACAGAAGTTACATAACATTTACCCCAACGTTAAGTTTATGAAGATGCAAATTGTGTTACCTTGACCTTGGGGTAAGGGTTGGGTGGTAGGTCGTGGATTTGCTATAGCACGATAGGGTATCATCAGGCGAATGCATGTATGAAATAGCAAGGCGTTCCATGAAAGCAAACAGATGTTATAATACATTTACCCCAACATTAAGTTTTATGAATGTGCTAATTGTTGACCTTGACCGTTGAAACCTGGGAAAGGGGTGGGGTGGGTCATGGATTTGCTACACAACGATAGAGTTTCATCAGATGAATGCATGTATAAAATAGCAAGGCGTTCCATGAAAGCAAACAGATGTTATAATACATTTACCCCAACATTAAGTTTTATGAATGTGCTAAGTTTGTGACCTTGACCTTGGGGAAAGGGGTGGGGGTGGGTCATGGATTTGCTATACAACGATAGAGTTTCATCAGATGAATGCATGTATGAAATATCAAGGCGTTCCATGAAAGGAAACAGATGTTATAATACATTTACCCCAACGTTAAGTTTATGAATGATGCTAAATTTGTGACCTTCCCCACCTTGTGGTAATGGGGGTGGGCGTGGTCATGGATTTGCTATAGCACGATAGGGTAATCATCAGATGAATGCATGTATGAAATAGCAAGCGTTCTATGAAAGAAAACAGATGTATACAGTTACCCCAATGTTAAGTTTATCAAGATGACTAAGTTTGTGACCTTGCCTTGACCTTGGGGTAAGGGTTGGGTGGTGGGTCGTATATTTGCTACAGCATGATAGAGGGTCATCTGAGGAATGCATGTATGAAATATAAAGGCGTTCCATGAAAGGAAACAGATGTTATAAGACATTTACCCCAACGTTAAGTTTATGAATGTGCTAAGTTTGTGACCTTGACCTTGGGGAAAGGGGTGGTGGTGGGTCATGGATTTGCTATACAACGATAGTTTCATCAGATGAATGCATGTATGAAATATGAAGGCGTTCCCTGTAAATAAACAGAAGTTACATAACATTTACCCCAACGTTAAGTTTATGAAGATGCAAATTGTGTTAACTTGACCTTGGGGTAAGGGTTAGGTGGTAGGTCGTGGATTTGCTATAGCACGATAGGGTATCATCAGGCGAATGCATGTATGAAATAGCAAGGCGTTCCATGAAAGCAAACAGATGTTATAATACATTTACCCCAACATTAAGTTTTATGAATGTGCTAAGTTTGTGACCTTGACCTTGGGGAAAGGGGTGGTGGGGGGTGGGTCATGGATTTGCTATACAACGATAGAGTTTCATCAGATGAATGCATGTATGAAATAGCAAGGCGTTCCATGAAAGGAAACAGATGTTATAATACATTTACCCCAACATTAAGTTTTATGAATGTGCTAAGTTTGTGACCTTGACCTTGGGGAAAGGGGTTGGGGTGGGTCATGAATTTGCTATACAACGATAGAGTTTCATCAGATGAATGCATGTATGAAATATCAAGGCGTTCCATGAAAGGAAACAGATGTTATAATACATTTACCCCAACGTTAAGTTTATGAATGTGCTAAGTTTGTGACCTTGACCTTGGGGTAGGGGGTGGGCGGTAGGTCATGGATTTGCTATAGCACGATAGGGTATCATCAGGCGAATGCATGTATGAAATAGCAAGGCGTTCCATGAAAGCAAACAGATGTTATAATACATTTACCCCAATGTTAAGTTTATGAATGTGATAAGTTTGTGACCTTGACCTTGGGGTAGGGTGGGTCATGGATTTGCTATAGCACGATAGACTATCATCAGATGAATGCATGTATGAAATATCAAGGCGTTCCATGAAAGGAAATATATGTTATAATACATTTACCCCAACGTTAAGGTTATGAATGTGCTAAGTTTGTGACCTTGACCTTGGGGTAAGGGTTGGGTGGTGGGTCATGGATTTGCTACAACATGATAGAGGGTCATCTGAGTGCATTTATGAAATAACAAGGTGTTCCATGAAAGGGAACAGAAGTTATAAGACATTTACACAACGTTAAGTTTGTGGACGCCGACGACGCCGACGACGCCGGGGGTATGCCATAAGCTCTTCTGCACTTCGTGCAGGCAAGCTAAAAAGCATATTTTCACCGTTACGTCACGCGTACGAAAATGAGCGATAGCGACCACATCATTTAATTCCTTAATAATCCAATAAGTGAACAAAACATACTTATAATTAACCAGAACATTGAATTTCCACCCCTGTCGAACAGTTAATCATTACATCTGGTAATATGGGGTTAAATCTGGCAATATGTAACTTATTGGGGTTAAATCTGGCAATATGTGAAATAAGTGAAACTATTTACTGGCCAGTGATTGGCTTAGAAAGTAGGATGAGCTATTAATTCACATATTGCAAAATATAACCCCAATAAGTTACATATTAATATATCTAATTACTACCTGTTCGATAGGAAATGGAAAATAAATACTCGGATGGGAGACTGCACTATAAATCTGACTAACTATATCTATGGTTTTGTTAGCATATTGGATTTTGAAGGAACTATATGTTGCGGTCCTAACGCGCCCTCGTATTTAATTCCTTAAAAAGCCAATATGTTGCTAATTTAATTACCTATACTGAGAGGATTTAAATAAATATAATAGACAAACAACACACAGTCTTATCATTTTATGTTCACATCGATGTCGATTTTAATAGTTTAGTGTTGTCTCTGTCAGAAACAATTTTAACCTTACACGCTAATAATGATGTAGTAAATGTTTCTCGGAAAAACAAACTGGCTGATTACAATTGAAACAGTGACTATTGGATCTAACTAAAGTTATATTTGCAGTGTGTTGTTTGCTTGGCTTAGATCACATTGATCTCGTGGAGTCGTTCCAGCCCCAGGTGTCCGTTTCACTAAACTTCTTACGACTGAAATGTTCGTAAGTGCAAAATGATAGTCTGTAAATTTCACATTAACAATGTTTTCTTGTAAACAATTATTGGATTTACATTTATTGAGCATAGGCTGCACATGCAGCCTATGCTCAATACATGTAAATCCATCAATTGAAATTTACAGACGATCTTAAATTTGCAGTTACGAACATTTTAGTCGTACGACGTTTAGTGAAACGGGACCCTGGTTATCGTTATCGAATGGAAATATGCCAGACAATACTTCGTCTTTTGTTTAGTGTTGACGTGACCACACTGACCAAATACACGAACTATCTATGACAGCTGTCATGTTCTTGTTGTTATCTAGTGCTATGTTGGATCATGCTAGTGATGGAACATATGATGTTAACATTGCGTTTGCAAGAAGAGAATATAACTACATGTATTGTGTTTGCGGCTGAGTTTGCGAATGAGCCAATAACGGCTGTATTTATTTACAAAACGTAAAAGCGCGAGTAATCGTCCGTGGTCTGCCACCTGGTGGAGAGAATCTTGTCCCCAAGCCCGTTTGCGTGGAGGAATTTACCGTTAGCCTTCGACTGAAATAAAATATTACACAGTTAAAGGTACATGCCCACTCAGTAGGCACAAATTGTTCTTAAAATGAATTAAATAAGTGTATAATTGTGTCACTATTCCACCAGTTCTAAAAATTACGAGTGCCCGTTATACACCATTACCCTACATACTGATTGCCATAAGTATACATTTTATATCAGACGTACATTTCCACACAGATATCAGGGGTGATAACCGTGTTTCCTTAAACTGTTAAAGGTACATGTCAACTCAGTAGGCACAAATGTTCTGTATAGGAATTAAAGGATTTACATTTATTGGGCATAGGCTGCATATGCAGCCTATGCTCAATAAATGTAAATCCTACATGCCCACTCAGTATTTTTATATGCAAATGAGGCATGTTATTTTTTTTAATTATTTATACTAATTAAATGCGTCACCTGAACAAATATTTTCGACAGATCATTGCATATCAAAACATAAATACAGAGAATAAATAGTAATGTCCGTTAACATTTTAAGGAAACACGGCAGTCGCCCCTGATATCAGTGTGGACATTTACGTCTGATATAAAATGTATACGAATGCCAATCAATACGTGGGGTAATGGTGAATGAATGTTTATTTTGCCAGAAAATGTCTCAGATGATGTTTCTGATATCAAGAACAGTTTGTGCTTAAAGAATGGGCATATACCTTTAAATAAGTGTATAACTGTGTCACTATTCCACCAGTTCTAAATAATATGAGTGCCCGCTATACAGATATAATCATTTAGTAATATGTATATTACTGATAGTGACTAGCGGTGTATCAGGCTATTTTCATATGCAAATGAGGCATGATATTTTTTAATGATTTATACTAATTAAATGCGTCACCTGAAAAAAGAATATTTTCGACATATTATATTCATTGCTCATCAACAAATAAACACAGAGAATAAATAGTAATGTTCGTTAACATTTTAATGAAACACAGTTATCGCCCCTTAACGCAGTGTGTAAAGTTGCTCCACTCAACGTTGCAGTTACGTACTGTATTAACCCTTCCTACGCTGGAGACGGAAATTGCCGTCTGCTGTTTTTCATTTAAACTTTAATTCTTAACAAAAAACTGTTTTTGACAGCACATGAGAATCGTCTCCACTGGAGACGATTCTCATGTGCTGTCAGAACAGGTTTGTGTCGAGAAATATTAAAAATAAAACATTTCCAGCAGACGACAACATTTAATTCAGCGTAGTAAGGGTTCACCTTTTACACGCTGAGGATATGCATGTCATTATGTTCGTGGAAAATCATAAATAGTTGTGTGTATGAGCTCAGTAGCCTATTTCACCAACATTGCAAAGTATACTTATACCGCAAAGTGTACTTTGAGGGGAGAAATTTTAAATTTTAGGATAAATTTATTAATTTTTATTATGATGAATTTATTACATTATCACAGCCATTTTGGCTGTGATAATGTAATCAATTCAGTATAATAATTCTGCATTCTTTTAATCATCAAATATATGCAGTTGTTAGTTCTATATGACATTTCGGGGAAAATAAATGATTACTTCCTCAAAGTATACTTTGCTACAAAAGTATACTTTGCAATGTTGGTGAAATAGGCTACTGAAGTATATGTCGCCACCACGATTTGAACCGCCTCCCAGTGGACGTTTTTTTTGTTATCGGGATATTATTATTTTTTTTTTTTTTTCGGGATATTTTTTTTTTTTGGGATATGTATCATATATGTAGCTACCTTGTATTTCTTCGTAAGTTCGCTGTATATTGGGAGATAATAAAATAAAAAGAGACAACATATGAAATGTTTCACTTGTCAATTGCCAATGCCAAGAGTCATAACTCCATCCTTATTGGATGATTCCGCAACAAAATCTCAGGTGCACAACTACACATGCTGATTAACATTTCTATATAGTGCCATGCCTCAAATACTTTTTGAGTTACGGGTGGCACAAGTTAAACAATCAGTTTCACTAAGTAAAGGGCCATAACTCCGCCCATACTCTGTGAATCCGCACCAACATCACCAGATGCACACTAAACATTCCTATACGGTTTAATGACTGTAATTAGGTTTGAGGCGGCTTTCAGCTGCGCCGAAAACCTATTGTTTTCGTTGTGTGTTTTTTTTTTGGGGGGTTTTATTCAGCCGTTCAGTCTACAGCCCAGACCGCTGGTCGGATCGACTTCAAATTTTGCATGCCGATTCGGATCAAGTGTGAGCAGAGACGCAGAGATCTCTTAATGCCACTGTCCACGAAACCGGAAGTGACGTCATACTTTCTATAACTTCCTTATTTTCCAACCGATTTCAAAAATTCTTTTTGCATTGGAAAGCTGACAAAATTCTCTATCTCGAACTCACTGACAGTTCTCGGCTATCTTGTCAAATAAGAGAGCTATAGGCATTTGAAGTTGAAAAATGTACATACTTTTCAACGTCACATACTTCCTATAACTTCCTTATTTTCCAACCGATTTCAAGAATTCTTTTTGCAAAATCACTGACAGTTTTCGGCTATCTGCTCAAATAAAAGAGCTATATGCATTTGAAGTTGAAAAATATACATACTTTTCAACGATTTTGCCGAATTTCGTCTGATAACGGGTGGTCTTTACAAACGCTTTTCCAATTTGTACAGTACTGTCAGCAACATAATTTCTTGCCAGGGTGATAGGGGAGTGTCAGACGCATGAAAGATGATAATTTTCAGGGCTATATCTTGACTACTTACGGCTCTATTCGATGTCAAAGATGAACGTATTTTTTCAAGTTTTCAAAATAGAGCAAACGGATGTGACGTCAGCTTCGTTATTTATCATTCAATTTCAATTGTTTTTGCTGTAGTCGATATTTCAGTCCTTTAGTTAAAACTTTGGCTGAGGATCGAACCCGGTATCCCTCGCTCCGAGTCCATCGCTCTACCTCTAAGCTAACCGGCCCCACATCGGTGTGATGATGCGAACACAATAATGTTGGACTGTTCATTCTAAAACTTTAGAAATTCTTTTTGCAACCGATAGTTTACACCTTGGGCTAAAGCTTAGTTACACATGAAATCAATGTTTGAGGCTCAAACCGTTGATGCAGCTCAAGCTGCTCTAGTTCAAATAGTTTTTCAGTTGTGTGCAGTTGAATCCGCATCTAAAACCCCAGGGGGCCGTTTCACTAAACTTAGTACGACTAAAATATTCGTAAGTGCAAATTTAGGATCGTCTGCAAATATCAATTGATGGTTTTACATGTATTGAGCATAGGCTGCATAAATAAATGTAAATCCAATAATTGTTTACAAGAAAACAGTGTTAATGTTAAATTTACAGACTATCATAATTTTGCACTTACGAACATTTTAGTCTTACGAAGTTTAGTGAAACGGCGGCCCCAGGTACGCAACTTCACATGATGATAAATACTCCTGTAAACCGGACACCAAGAAAACACCTGTGATATTATGTTTGATGAGTTGTTCGATGATAATGTGTTGTACCATGGCCCGAGTGTGCGTGGGCACCGTCGGATTCGGGCATGAATCCCGATTTCAAGTATGGTGGTCAATTGAAGTCAGAAATGCACGAAAACAGGAAAATCGACCACCCCCTACAATAAAGTGCTATGGCGGCTGGCCAAACAAGCCAAGTTGTCCAATGTGCAGGTGATAGTGTCTGTTCGTGACCGCATAGCACACAACTATGGCTCAGAATGATCAAATGTCTGATTTTCAATGAAACCACTCTAACCCGGACACCCTGGGGACGACCTCACAGGGTGTCCGGTTTAGAGAGGTTTAACTGTAGTAAGAAGATGCACGATGTTTCATGAAAAATATTTACAGAAACTGTGATATTTGCTGTAAACGATGTTGAAAGTTGACTAAATTTGCATAAAATTTCGCTTCCGCCTTTGCTCTGAAAATTTCGATTGCGTTTGCAGAAAAAATAATCAATATTGTAACTGTTTGTCATGAGAATTTCGCACGCCTATCTTATTTGGTACAAAATCACATTGCTTGTCACATATAAGACACACCATGTGATTTGTACCTTCGGACATCTGCGTAATTTCATTAAATACGTTTACAAAATTTGCAATAGTTTTCATAAAGAAAGTCAAAGGTTGACAAAATGTTCACAGTACAATATATTATTGTCAACTTTGTAAAAGTATTTCATGAAATTACGCATATGTCCGGAGGTACAAAATCACATGGCCTGTCTCAATGATATACTTTGATCCTGTATGAAGTGTCATCCATCTGTATGAAATCGAACTTGGTGTAGTCGTCATTCGGCTGGTAGCGAGTTGACACCAATTTATCACCCGTACCGTCATAGTGCAGATGCCGATTGTTGGCTTTCACCCTGATAGTGTGCGATCCATCGGAATTCTGAGTGAAGATAAATCTGAAAACAATCAAAGTTCTGTAGTACTGAAACTATGCGGTGCCACAAAAGTAGAAACAGTAGATACGGTGGAACCTCTCTAAACCGGGCACACTGAGAGGTCCCCTGGGAGGTCCGCAGGGTGTCCGGTTTAGAGAGCCTGACCTCCCAGGGTGTCCGGTTTAGAGAGGCTCCTTTGTAATTCAGGTATATGAGCGTGCCGAGACATGCTTCTGTAGAGTGATTAGCAGTATATCCACTTTTTCACCAGATGAAGATGTTATACATTTCAACGAATGATATTTAAATAATGAATTGCATGTAATGTTTTCTGAACTTGATTCTCCCATTACTTGCGATGAAGTCGGTATAGCTATCAAGCAATTGAAAGCTGGTCGGTGTGGTGGACCAGACATGTTACTGAATGAATTCTTTATACATGGGCACCAGTCGTTGTTACCAATACTTACACAATTGTTTGATAAAACGTTTAATATAGGATATTATCCCGATACATGGTCGGAAGGTTATATTATACCACTACATAAAAACCCAGGTTGAAGTAACAGACCAAGGTCTATAAATACATTAAATATGCCTAAAAGCATCAATAAATGAATAAAAACAAATATTATTTTTACCCCCTCCATATAATTCATTATACCAAGGTTAAACTTTTTAATAGGCCGAACCCGGGCGGCCTCGAAACAACGGACTCTCACGAAACGTCAACCGAGTTATATCATTGTCGCCTATTGCAGAAGTTGGGACAATGTTAGTATTCCGCAACGATATATTCCCCATTGCGCTATGTCAACGCGTTTTCTTTCGAGCTATCGATTATTTTGTTGTCAAAAAAATATCATCATTGCTAGGTCGGGAAAGATCGGACACATTTCCGAGGCCATTACTCCGATTTCAAGTTTTGTCAAAATATATTTTTTTCTAAAAAACATGTTTTGGCAGCATATGAGAATTATCCGTGGGTCAAATTTTATTTTTGACCGAATATGGTCATGTTATATATCAAATCGAACGTATCAACGAGGCGATGACTCTGGTGGCCAAACTTAAACAATTATGGTCCATGGGTGAAGCCTTTTCAGATTTGTTAAAACGGAGGTGATCGCTAATCCAAGATGGCCGCCGTCTAAAAATAGCATACATTCTTAAAACAATCTTCTTCTCATAAACCGCCAGCCGGATTTCGACGAAACTTGGTAAGAATGATCGATGTACAATGCTCTTTCAAAGTTGTTAAAATGGTGACTCCGGGGTCAAAAATGGGCGTGGCCCGTGGGATAAAATTTTATTTTTGACCGAATATGGTCATGTCTATATCAAATCGAAGGTATCAAAGAGGCGATCGCTCTGATACAGTTTTTGTCGAAATTGGATGGTCATGTCATCCAAGATGGCCGCCGAAAGGTCAAAAGGTCGTTATTTTATTAGAGATTTCAAAATTATTCTTCACACGCACTGCGTGGCCCATGGTGGCCAAACTTCACAGTTATGGTCCATGGGTGAAGCCTTTTCAGATTTGTTAAAACGGAGGTCATCGCTAATCCAAGATGGCCGCTGTCTAAAAATAGCATACATTCTTAAAAAATCTTCTTCTCATGAACCGCTAGCCGGATTTCGGCGAAACTTGGTAGGAATGATCGATACACAATGCTCTTTCAAAATTGTTAAAATGGTGACCCGGGGTAAAAAAATTTACAATCTCGCGTTCTCGCGATATCGAGCATATGTTGATCGCGAAAATGTGAAGTATGATCGCGAGATTGCAAGACGAAAATACGAGATTCTATCCTATCCAATCTTGCTTTTTCACAACCTCTCCCCCAGAGATGGAAGATCGCGCGTTTTTGCTTCGTGATCTCATCAACACGCATGAGCAAAACTAACAAGAATTTTCTGTCTGTAACACAGGGAAAGTCGCCCTGCGTTACCTGCGTTTTATAATTCGGATTACAGCAAAATATATTTCCAAAAGCGGAAGGCGAGATGGCCTCCGTCTATAAATAGCATAAAATCTTCTTCTCATGAACCGCTAGCCGAATTTAGTCGAAACTTGGTAGGAATGATCGATACACAATGCTCTTTCAAAATTGTTAAAATGGTGACCTGGGGTCAACAAATTTACAATCTCGCGATATCGCGATATCGAGCATATGTTGATCGCGAAAATATAAAGTATCATCGCGACATTGCGAGACGAAAATACGAGATTCTATCCTATCTAATCTTGCTTTTTCGCAACCTCTCCCCCAGAGATGGAAGATCGCGCGTTTTTGCTTCGTGATCTCATCAACACGCATGAGCAAAACTAACCCGAATTTTCTGTCTGTAACACAGGGAAAGTCGCCCTGTGTTACCTGCGTTTTATAATTCGGATTACAGCAAACTATATTTCCAAAAGCGGAAGGCGAGATGGCCGCCGTCTAAAAATAGCATACATTCTTAAAAAATCTTCTCATGAACCGCCAGCCGGATTTCGGCGAAACTTGGTAGGAATTATCGATGTACAATGCTCTTTCAAAGTTGTTAAAATGGTGACCCCGGGTTAAGAAATGGGCGTGGCTGGCGGATCATGAGAACGAAGATTTTTGATTAGCGACGACCTCCGTTTTAACAAATCTGAAAAGGCTTCACCCATGGACAATAACTGTGAAGTTTGGCCACCATGGGCCACGCGGTGCCACGCGGTGCGAAGCGGTGCGTGTGAAGAAGAATTTTGAAATCTCTAATAAAATAACGACCTTTTGACCTTTCGGCGGCCATCTTTGATGACATGACCATCCAATTTCGACAAAAAAAATGTATCAGAGCGATCGCCTCTTTGATACCTTCGATTTGATATAGACATGACCATATTCGGTCAAAAATAAAATTTTACCCCAATTTTACCCCACGGGCCACGCCCATTTTTGACCCCGGAGTCACCATTTTAACAACTTTGAAAGAGCATTGTACATCGATCATTCTTACCAAGTTTCGTCGAGTTCATGAGAAGAATATTGTTTTAAGAATGTATGCTATTTTTGAACGGCGGCTATCTTGGATTAGCGATCACCTCCGTTTTAACAAATCTGAAAAGGCTTCACCCATGGACCATAATTGTTTAAGTTTGGCCACCATGGGCCAAGCGGTTCATGTGAAGAAGAATTTTGAAATCTCTAATAAAAGAACGACCTTTTGACCTTTCGGCGGCCATCTTGGATGACATAGCCATCCAATTTCGACAAAAAAATGCACCAGAGTGATCGCTTCGTTGATACGTTCGATTTGATATATAACATGACCATATTCTGTCAAAAATAAAATTTGACCCACGGACAATTATCATATGCTGCCAAAACATGTTTATTAGAAAAAAATATATTTTGACAAAACTTGAAATCGGAGTAGAGAGCCATACCTTTAACTTGATACTTTTACCATCAACATAGGTATTATAAAATATGAATTATAACCGTTTATAAAAGTTCGTTTTTTTTACCATACAGTAAGTGCACGAGTTCCGGCGAATAAACCTGTTCCACGATGTTTATACAAAATGGCTTCCCGAGAAATGATAGAAATGTCTGTGCGATTAAATTGTCTGTCGTGACGCACATGACGGGTATAAATGTAGGTTTGATCAAATGTTCGATTGGAAACAATGTTTTCTCTATGCAAAATGTTTCTTTACGGGCCGGGACGACGTAAAAGTGTATTTTTAACCCGATGTTTACTCCTTTATATAGCAGTATCGGCCTCGGAAATGTGTCCGTTCTTTCCCGACCTAGCAATGATGATAATTTGTTTACAACAAAACAATCGATAGCTCGAAAGCACGTTGACATAGCGCAATGGGGAATATATCGTTGCGGAATACTAACATTGTCCGTCCCAACTTCTGCAATAGGCGACAATGATATAACTCGGTTGACGTTTCGTGAGAGTCCGTGTTTCGAGGCCGTCCGGGTTCGGCCTATTAAAAAGTTATTAACCTTGGTATAATGAATTATATGGAGGGGGTAAAAAACCCTCGGTCCGTTACTTCAACCTGTGCATAAAAAGGGGAATATAAACGAGGTGGATAATTACAGAGGTATTACCCTATTGAGCACACTTGGGAAATTATTCTCACGCGTTTTAAATAATAGACTATCTAGCTGGGCTGAAAAATATCATGTGTATGTGGAAGCACAAGCAGGGTTCAGGAAGGGAATGGGTACACGGGATAACATATTTATTTTGCATGGCCTCATTACACATATGTTAAATAAGGGTAAGAAATTATATTGTGCTTTTGTGGATTTTTCAAAGGCTTTTGATTATGTGGTGCGTGATCATCTATGGTTAAACTTAATAAAACTGGGAGTGCGAGGGAAAATGTTAAATATAATTAAAGCATAACACCATGCTAAACGGTGAATTTTCTTGCTTATTAGGCGTACGTCAGGTTTGACTGCCTATCTCCATTCCTGTTTAGCATGTTTGTAAATGATCTTGAGGCTGAATTCGAAACTAAGGGTATTGAAGGAATTGATATCGGATTGATGAAATTATTTATTTTACTATATGCCGATGACATTGTTATTTTCTCAGAATCGGAACACGGGATGCAAACAGGACTTAATCTACTTTCAGAATATTGCGAGAAATGGAAATTAACTGTCAATACGGGAAAAACAAAAATACTTGTATTTCGAAAAGGAGGTATATTGCCAAGAAACATAGAATTCTATTATGGCAATTACATTATCGAAATAGTAAGTAAATTCACGTATCTAGGCATAGTCTTTACAACGGGTGGTTCTTTCATGGAAACACAATCTTTATTATCGGGTCAAGCACAAAAAGCTATTTTCAAGCTTAACAAATACCTGTATAAATGTACAGACATAACACCCACACATAGATTACAGTTATTTGATAAACTAGTACAACCGATTCTTAACTACGGTGCTGAAATATGGGGATTTGTGCAGGGAAATCAAATAGAAAAAGTTAATTTGCAGTTTTGCAAAAGTTTACTAGGTGTTAAGAGAAATACGCAAAATGATTGTATCTATGGAGAACTTGGTCGTACCCCACTTGTTCATCGACGCTATCTAAATATAATTAAATTCTGGTTCAAAATATCTGCGTCAGATGATCACAAATACATGAAACATATATACAACATGATGTTAGCAGACATGCAAAGCACACCAAGTAAAACAAACTGGGCGTCACTAGTCAAACAAGTGTTATCGACCCACGGATTTCTTGATGTTTGGTTGAATCAAGGGGTCGGAAATATTGAAGAGTTTCTGATAGTTTTCAAGCAAAGATTGACCGATAACTTTATGCAGGATTGGCAAGCCAGAATTAACGGATCTAGCAGAGCATTATTTTATAGAAATGTATGCGACTTCAAAATGCAATATTACTTAAAGGACATCACACGCATTTGATAGACTAAAAGTTTCGTCCCATCGCCTAGAAGTAGAATCAGACAGATGGAACAGAACTCCAATTGAAAACCGGAAATGTACATTCTGTGGACATTTGGAAGACGAATACCATTTTATTTTAGAATGAACAATGTATATGGATCTCAGGAAAACATATATAAACCGGTATTATTGGAACAGGCCAAGTATGGTTAAATTCATAGAGTTGATTAAATCGGAACATTTACAAACTGTAAGGAAGTTGGGCCAATACATATACCAAGCGTTTCAAATCAGAAATGAACATTATATATACATCAATGAGGTCACCTTCTCCCAATACATACATAAAGAAATACAGCATGCATATATATTTGCAAATATTAACTTGACATTATTGCATGATATCTTACGTGTTCAGTTTTGTAGTACATGTGTAATGCACTACTCTATAGACTAATGCTGCAACGCCATAACTTAATGTATTTTTTATAGATTAACCAAAACACTTTGTATGTGCTTATTGGGCATGCTATTCCACAGTAGGATATTCTCCATGTGCTATGGCCAATGGTCGACGGTGGCATAGCTGCATCAAATACAATACATAGTAGCTGCATTCTTAACGTTACGGTGTATGCACCGGCTGTTGCCTTTGTCACCCATAATTGTATGTTGTTACATGTCTATTGCTTCAGGGGCCATATGGCTTAAAGCGTTAATCTTTATCTGAATAAACATATACCAAGGTGTATGATCACGTGGTACTAGCAACAACAACAAGTACTGAAACTTCCAGAATCCATCCGATTCAAAGTACGTATTCTTTTATATTGTCCTTATTACGTAACGGATTTTGATGAAATACGGCGCATCAAACGCGGCTTGTTAAGCTGCATTTGGTGGTCTCTGTATTTTGGCCCAAACTTCTGTCGTTTTTTGCGAAGAATCGATTTCCGTGTCGGTAGACACGGAAATCGATTCTTCGCAAAAACGACGTAAGTCTGTGCCAAACTCCATTGACGACCAAATGCAGCTCACGAAGACGCGTTTGCTGCGCCATATTTCATCAAAATCCGTTTCATGTTAAGGAAAATATCAAATAATACTTACTTTGAAGTGGGCAAGATTTCAACGCTTTCATCCACTGTTGTTGGTGTTATAACCACGTGCTCATGCACCTTGTATACGTTACAGTGAAACCCATCAAAACTTATTTAGGGATGTTAGGTAGTAGGCGCATATACAATCGAAGAAAATGATTGGGTCTACAGATAGTAGTAACTGATCGCCAACGACTCTTTGATTCTGTCCATTATAGATTAAAAACCAGCAGAAAACCCGCGGTCATGCATAATAGACATCGAACGATCTTGCCACGGTATCAGAATGCACACTCATAAGTTAAAGGTACATGCCCACTCAGTAGGCACAAAATGTACTTTATAGGAATTAAATAAGCGTATAATTGTGTCACTATTCCATCAGTTCTAAAATTACAAGTGCCCGCTATACAGATATAATCATTTAGTAATATATATATATATTTTTTACTAAATGGTTTATTTTCAATTTTTAAATACATCATGTACATATTGTATAACACAACATAGTTGAAATCACATGACATGGCACTAGAAAAGAGCATACATAATGTATTTAGAAAGTGCGCTTTTTTAAGAAGAGTTTTTTAAGAAGATACTTTTAGGAAAGAGAGAAAAAAGATAAAGAGGTCTGCCTTCTGTTATCGTAATTCGTAATACATGTGATTTATAACGTTTATGTCAATACTATACTATAGTTGACATATATTGTTAATAAGCATGTAATTAACTTTGCTACGCTTGATACCTTATTCATATTGATCGTCTTTTTATTTTATTAATAATTCTTTCGTGGGTGTTAAAAGTTGAAATTACCCCATTTTATTATATTTAGATCTAACTTGTCTTTCATTGTGGCTATTTCTTTTTCAATATTGATTCGTCTTTTAAAATATTGCAGGAACAAATTAAATGACAATTCTTGTTTTTCATATTTACATTTAATCAAGAAATATTTTGCCAGTATGATAATGAAATTAAATTGTTTAGCGATAAGATTTGTTTGGTTTACACCAAATGAAATCGTATTAAAATTCACTTCGTAAACCACACCTCTTTCATTTAAGAATGTTCTTAGTTGTGACCATACATGTTGTACGTTTGGGCATTCCCAGAATAAATGTTTTATATTTTCCACATTCATGCTGCAAAAATCACATAAACTACTTGGTACCATCCCACAATTAAGAAATAATTTATTTGTGCCTATGATTCTCATTAAATATTTATACTGAAAATTCCGTAGTGTGGTATCTATTGTAAATTGCATACAAGTTGTGTATATATTCTTCCATTCGAAATTTTAAAATCGAGAAATTCGTTCGTCCATTTCTGCTCTGATTGTATTGATTCTATAATTTTTTTATTTGTTTGTATAGTGTATAGAAGTTTATCCCGTCAACACAGTGCGTATGTGCCGTGAAACACGGTGCCGTGAAACATTTTTGATATCCAGTCAATACAATTTTTGCATTTTACAGCCATTTGTAGGTGTTGTCGGGATAAATAGAATAGAAGGTTAGTGCCGTGAATGGGAAAAAATATCTGGCGCGGCACGGAAACGGGATGTGCTCGGCAGAGCCTCGCCCATCCCGTTTCCTGAGCCTTGCCATATATTTTTCCCATTCACGGCACTAACCTATTATTCTCTATTTATTTACTCCATTGCCTGTCTGTACTTTTTGTAAAATAGGTTTCAGAGTTTGTACGGTATTTATGTTTTCTGTTTTAATGTTTTCTTTCCATTGCAGATTAATATTATTTACTAAACCTTGGTATTTGATAAAATCATATGCCCTTATATTATACATTTCCGCAAAATCATTAAAACCGATAAATCTGTTTACTCTATAATCATATAACTGTTCTATAAATTTGATACCCCTTTCGTGCCAAGATTTAATGTATATTGTTTTGTTTTGATACTTTATATTATAATTATTCCATATAATTTCTTTTGATATACTTTCGTTTTTTTCTGAGAAATTGATGTTAGCCCATGATGCCAAAACATTGAATAGGAAAGTATGTTCTTTACATAAGTGTTTTATATCCTGTGGTTTTATATTGCATTCGAAAATTAGTTTCCCACCAAATGGTTCAAGTTTCTGTGTGTATAGCAGTTTCCACTGGCCATGGTTTTTATCATCACATATTCTTTTTACCCATGATGCTTTTATCGCTTTTATAAAACTGTCTATATCATCTTTAAACCCCCGTGTTCATGTTTGAATTATTGCGTTCCGCTTTATTTTATCGGGTTTGCCATCCCAGAGAAAATCAAACAATTTATTTTTAATTATGCTGTCTGGTGGGTCAGGTAAGACTGTTAATGGATATATCAGTTTCGGAAGAGCAAATGTTTTGATCACAGTAATTTTACCTAATAAACTTAGTTTTCTTTTTTTCCATGTCTCAAGACTTTTGACGAACTCTTGTATATTCGGAGTAAGGTTTAGTTCGTGCATATTGTTATTATCATTTGAAAAACTAATGCCTAATGTTTTTGCACTTGTTGATGTCCATATAAAATTATTTGCAGGGCAAAAAATTAGTGTTGTATTGTTTAGGGAACCCACCCGAATTACTGTAGACTTTTTTGTATTGAGTTTCAGGTCCGAAATTTTACTGAATTCATCTATAAGGTATATTAACGTTTCGAATGATTTCTGTGCACCATCTAATATAAATGTAGCATCATCAGCAAATATTGTCTTTTTAAGTTCTATGTTACTAATTTTAACCCCAGTTATTTATATCTTTTTCATTGTCTATTGCTTTTAATAATAATTATATTGCAATTATCAATAGGTATGATGATAATGGACAGCCTTGACGGACACCTCGGTTTATTGAGAAAAAAACGTTATTTGTAACGCAACTTTTTGCATCTGAATAAAAAAGTTTAATCCATTTAATAATGTCGTTGCCGAAATTAAGATGTTGCATGACCTTTAGAAGGTATTCGTGTTCAACTGTATCAAAGGCTTTTTTTCAAAATCTGCAAAGAATAATAAACACGGAGAATTACTTTCATTCAAAAGTCTACCGATTCGCATAATGTTCTTATGTTTTCTCCAATGTATCTCCCCTTAATTAATCTAGTTTATGAATGATCTATTATTGATGGTAATACTTTTTTCAGCCTGTTTGCAATAGCTTTTGTAGCAATTTTATAATCGACATTAAGAAGGGATATCGGTCTCCAGTTTGTAAGAATGGATAAATCACTGTCTATTTTTGGTATTAATGTTATTACTCCCTGTTTTTGTAATTCGCTCAAGTTTCCGTTCTCTAAATTCATAGAATTTATAAAATAATCTTTGATATCATTCCAGAATAGTTTGTAAAATTCAACCGTAATACCATCTGAGCCTGGACTTTTGATATTTTTCATTTCCTTTATGCAATTCTTACATTCATATTCAGATAACTTGCCTTCACAATTTTGTTTCTCTTCTTCCGATAATATATGTTCATTATTATTCGTGAAAAAATCCTGATTAGTTGCTTGCATGTCTTTTTTTGTATATAACTTTTTATAATATTCTTGTTGCTCATGTAGTATTTCGTTGTCATGTGTAATAATATTGCTATTTATATTCAGTCTAGTTATAGTTTTATTTTCTGCCCGTTTCTTTTCTAGATTAGAAAAGTATTTTGTATTCTTTTCTCCACCCTCTATCCATTCGGCTTTGGTTCTTAATATTATTCCTCTAACCTTTTCTTCGTGTATATTATGTAGTTGGTATTTCTTATTATTTAGTTATGTTAAAAGGTCTTCCTCTGTAGTATTAGAGTATTCTGATTCGTGCCTTGTAACTTGCAAGAAATCTTTACTCGGCGAATTTTAGGGGGGGTCGTGCGCCGGGTCCCGCCCGCCCCCCCCCCCCCCCCACCGCCCCCCCCCCCCCCCCCCCGCCCGAATGAATGAATCCACCCATGCCTTTGCCGATAATGAAGGGAAAGACGTACAGTCCGGATTTGTTCCCGGTTCCACAAACTAACGACTGCCTATCGTTTACTTATCCTTTTGACACCGTTATCGTTTTTGCATGTTATCTCCCTTGATATAGCATATTATGTCAGGCAAATTTCTAGTATGGGGGCAGCCATATTGTGATGCTATATACGCTTAAATGGCGAGTACGACCAAGAAAATAGTGCACTGTGCCAACTTATCCTATGGCGTTTTGGTCTGTCTTGCTTTGTATCTAAAACTCTACATATTCTATTCTCTATAGTTTTCACAGTTTTTGGCCGAAAACGGGCTCAGTTTATCAGTTAAATTCTGGAAAATACGAATCAAGACATTTCGTGCGTATGAATACAGCAGCTATTATCTTTAGTTCTTACATTTAGGTAGCAGTGACCAGTTAGCCGCCCGTTTCGTACACTTTTTCTGGGAGTTTCAAACAGAAATTTATTCTAGAGAAAACGTATGGATGGGAATATGTTTGCACCAGCACAGTACATTTACCTCTGGATGATGATTGAGAAAATATGCAACTTTCAGTCTCTAGTTCCGCAAGTGATCAGTTTTTGTGGATCTAACATATTTCAGTACTTTGATTTGTAATTATACAGGAATCCGCCATGGAAGCGGATTTGCGCCTGCTGAGGCATTTGAAAAGCAGTCAGAGAAGTGCATGCTTAAAACACGAAACAGGTCAAGGTTGAAGAAACTTTTTGACATAAAAAAGGCCACAAAGATTTGAAGGTCAAAGTGTGTTCCAAATGTGTTCCAAAGTAGGCGCGACAAAAACGATGTTTTCGTTGGTTTAAATGTGTCCCGTTTAAACCAACGAAAATACAATTTTCTAATTAAAATCAACGACAAGAACGTCAAAACGATGCGTTGAACGCGGTTATTTAAACGAAACTATCATTTATGTACGAAAAAAATACAAACGAAAAAATGTTTATACGCACATCGTTGCACAAAACATTGTTTTTCACTTCGTTTTCTTCTTGTTTTCGTTTGGGAACCTACAACAAATCTTCGCTGTATAGCACGTACATTGGAATGTCTCCAAACCGGACACCCTGGGAGGTCCCCAGGGTGTCCGGTTTGGAGATGGTCCACTGTAAATCAGACATGTGAGCACTTCATGTGTTTTGCAGTCATGAAAAATCATTGTAATCAGAAATACACAACAGTGAAACACATATAATGTAAACATAATTATATATTTAGAGGGGTTCCACTGTACCTTGTAAAGTCATCATTCGGCTGGTATCTTGTGCTGACCAGTTTGTCCCCGCCGCCGTCCTCATGGAGGAATAAATCACTGGCTTTCACCATGATCTGATGCACCCCAGATATGGCAGACACTGGAACGAAACGGGCCACGGTGTAACGGTATTGTGATTACCACCTAAGTTGCACCAGGGGGCCGTTTCACTAAATGTCGTACGTACGACTAAAATGTTCGTAAGTGCAAAGTTAGGATAGTCTGGAAATTCCAATTGATGGATATACATTTATTGAACATATGTAAATCCAACTAGAAAAGTGTTGTAAAACAAAATGCCACCGCTGTTGAGCATTCGTAAATACAACAGCAATCATTGAGTGAGTGATTGGAGAAACAAATATTTTCAGTCTCGAAAAAGGGGCATAACTGCGGATGGAACGCGGGGGGGGGGGGGGGTGGACAGCGAACATGTTTACGTTACGCACTCATTCACTTGATGGTTGGGATGTATACCGAGTATGAAGAGAATCGGCCGAAAACTGTAGAAATAGTTCGCCAGACAATGAACAAAATATTTTCAGAGTCGAAAAACGGGCATAACTGCGGATGAATCGGTGGGAGAGCGAAAATGTTTACGTTACGCACTCCTGCATTTGATGGTAGGGTTGTATATCGTATATGAAGAAAATCTGCCAAAAACTGTAGAAGTAGTTCGATGGACACGGAAATAATCGTATTTGAGAGTCGAAAAATGGGCATAACTGCGGATGTATCGGTGGGGCAGCGAAAACAAATACGTTACGTACTCCTGGACTTAATGGTAGGGCTGTATACCGAATATGAAGAGAATCGGCCAAACACGGTATAAGTAGTTCGTCGGACAAGGGAATTTGTCTACGAACGGACAGACGGACGGGCGGACAGGGTAAACACTATATGCGGTGGCATAATAGTTGCTTACGAGAAAACAGTGTTACTGTGAAATGTATAGACTTACGAAGATTTTAGTCGTAGTGAAACGAGCTCCTGGTGTGGAACCTCTCTAGGACGAACATCGTCGTTTTGCAACCATACGTTATGGGCACGCAATTGATCGCAAAGTGGATTTGTTCGAAATTAGCCTAAATCTCAGAGTCCCGGGTCGGCACACGTGCCCAGACTATTATATCAACCGGCGCCACCAAGGCGACCTAGCTTGGGTCCGGCCTCTCTAACCAGAGTGTATATCACTAGCGTACAGTTTGTACACATAGGTTGACGTAACGGACCGAGGTCTATAAATACATTAAATATGCCTAAAAGCATCAATAAATGAAGAACAAAAATAAGCTAAAAAAATGTGTTTTACTCCCTACATATACTCCATCTATTGAAACTTACGAAGTTTTTAATAGGCCGAACCCGGACGGCCTCGAGACAACGGACTCTCACGAAACGTCATCCGAGTTATTGTCGCCTATTGCAGAAGTTGGGAAAATGTTAGTATTCCGCAACGATATATTCCGCGATGCGCTATGTCAACGCGCTTTCGAGCTATCGATTGTTTTGTTTTTAAAACAGATATCATCATTGCTAGGTCGGGAAAGAACGGACAGAGGCCGATACTGCTATATAGAGGAGTAAACATCGGGTTCAAAATACACTTTTACGTCGTCCCGGCCCGTAAAGAAACATTTTGCATAGAGAAAACATTGTTTCCAATTGAACATTTGATCAAACCTACATGTATACCCGTCCTGTGCGTCACGACAGACAATTAAATCGCACAGACATTTCTATCATTTCTCGGGAAGCCATGTTTTCCAATATTCCGTGTGACGTCATCTCATTGTAATGATCTTTTTTGTTGGTTTTCTTATCTTGTTCCCGGTATATGCGCGCTGGCGACTTGCATTCCGTGGTTATTGGCCAATCATATTTATTGTAACAACGACTGTACGTTTAGCGATGACGTCATCGGGGAAGCCCTCCTGTAGCCTATTTCACGAACCTCCGTTAGTCGACTAAACTCGGTTAGTCTGCTAAACGTCAGGCCGTTAGTCGACTAACGGGAAAAAAATGCATTTCACGAACACGTTAGTCGACTAAGCAAAGTCTACTTTGCTTAGCCTCCTCGTTAGTCGGCTAAACTTTCGGTTAGTCTACTAAGCAAAATAGCAGACGACGGAATTCCAAGATGGCGGCGCCCACGGTTGTTTTGAACGTGGCTTACAAAATCGTTCGTGAAATGCAAACATGTCAAAATGTTTAGTAAACTTAGTTTAGTCTGCTAACAGTTTAGTCGACTAACGGAGGTTCGTGAAATAGGCTACTGGTCTGGAACTCTCTAGGACGAACATCGTCGTTTTGCAACCATACGTTATTGGCACGCAATTGATCGTAAAGTGGATTTGTCCGAAATTAGCCTAAATCTCCTGGGTCCTGGGTCGGCACCCGTGCCCAGACTATCAACCGGCGCGACCAGGCGACCAGGCGACCCAGCTTGGGTCCAGCCTCTCTAACCAGCCAACTTGAGTGTATATCACTAGCGAGCAGTTTGTACACTCCCCAAGGTGCATGAGCACGTGGTTATAACAACAACAACAGTGACTGAACGTGTTGAAATCTTGCCCACTCCAAAGGAAGTATTATTTGATATTTTCCTTAATATGAAACGGATTTTGATGAAATATGGCGCAGCAAACGAGTCTTCGTGAGCTGCATTTGGTAGTCCAGGGAGTTCGGCACAGACTTATGTCGTTTTTGCGAAGAATCGAGTTCCGTGTCGGAGACATACGTTTGGGCCAAAGTACAGAGACCACCAAATGCAGCTTATCGAGACGCGTTTGATGCGCCATATTTCATCAAAATTCGTTACATAATAAGGACAATATAAAAGAATACGTACTTTGAATCGGATGGATTCTGGAAGTTGCAGTACTTGTTGTTGTTGTTAGTACCACGTGATCATACACATTGACTCCTAGCTAGCCCCAAACAGAGGGCTTTATATATTCGATTAGCCGTATTTGCCATGCAATCCAGATTGAACTGGCTCGTGCTGATGTCTGTTGTCTAAATATTAGTATGCACTCGGAAGTGCTCGATACAGCGACCATAATGTTACGACGGTCATAGGGTAACCACGAACCCCCGGCGTTAGTATAAGAGTAATTATCAGTTAGCGTCAGTAGAGCACCGCATGCTAATTCCTTGATTACTATTTGCTTGGAAGCAAACAGCTTGATTGGCTGAGCCTGAGCCGTGCTACAGCTCAGGCACAGCCAATGCAACTGCTTCATTGCGAGCTGATGTTGCCAATATATATTGAGAAACGTTGACATCTGGGCAAGATTAACGCAGGCGGTGGTGTATAAGAGTAATGACGAGGTAACGCTGGATGCACATTGACCGGTTACGCACTCATGCACCAATGCCGGCGCTAATCTTTCCGATATTTGTAAATGTGTATATGTATTACAAAATACTTGAATATTGTGTCTGGAAGCAAGCAGCTTGATAGGCTGTGTCTGAGCTGTGCTACAGCTCAGGCACAGCCAATCCAACTGCTTGATTGCGAGCTGATGTTGTCAATAGATGACGTTCAGAAACGTCGTTGACACGATAAACGCAGGCTGTGGTGTATTGACTAGATAAGCACATCCGGGTAACTACATGTACACTCTTCTCTAACCTCCATTGGTCAAACGGCATCATGACGTCACCAAATGACGTCAGGGTAATCATACAATTTAATCAAGTCCGCGTTCTTTCCTATGGAGCCCCGCAGGGGACATTGATTTTTGTTATTAATTCGTTCCTACGAAATAACAATTCGTTCCCACGATATAGCAATTCGTTCCTTCAAATTAACAATTCGTTCCCACGATATGACAATTCGTTCCCACAAATTAACAATTCGTTTCCACGATATAACAATTCATTCCCTCGAATTAACAATTCGTTTCCACGATATATCAATTCGTTCCCACGAATTAATAATTCGTTCTCGTGTGAACGAATTGTTATTTCGTGGGAACGAATTGTTAAATTGAGGGAACGAACTGTTAATTCGTGGGAACGAATTGTTAAAATGAGGGAACGAATTGTTATTTAGTAGGAACGAATGAATAAAAGAAAATGTACGTCCCCTGCAGGGCTACATGCACAGGTTCTTGAAGAACGGTTACTATTTCGGTGTTTTATTGGTTATTTCGGTGTAGCTGGTGGTTTGGGTGCATTGTTACCAACATACAATTTACGTCAATGTATAAGTACGGTAATGTACCTTTGTGGGTATTTTGCCAGTATAAAAAGGGTCCGAAGTTCGGAACGGTGAATGTGTAGATAATTGACGATTTCGGGTCACCCTAAACACCCCAAAGGCTGGGAAAGGCTGGGAAAGGCTACAAAGGCTATTCGAAGTGGCTTGTACGTCCGTTAGCGGATATTTATACCATACATTGTCATTGAATTGACTTAATTAGTATGTGTTATGATCATTTTAATCATTTTAATCATTTGAATGCAATAATCTACCACAAATATACGTGTTTTGTTAAATTATCTAAACGCGCACCTGCGCCGATCGCGCCGCGCGGAATTGGACAAAGAGTGATTAACACCTATTAACATATCTTTTAGCAGGTGCAGCTAAACACCGATTATACTTATTGAATTATTATCAATATAAGTCAATGATCAATCAATGACATTCATTTAAACATGCTTTATGTATCAATACATTACGTGAACATCGGACGAATGCCGAATTTTGAGACATCAGTTATCTATCTTGAAAATGGGTATCCACACGGTGATCAAAATATGTTTATAAGCGCTACGTACGAAACGAGTAAAAAGATGACGCAAAATAATTCATTTGTAAATTTTATTTTATATCGTTTTTTTACTTATTATATAGACCACAAAGGCCGACGGGAGGGATTACACCGGCTATATGTAATTATTATATAGACGACACAGGCTGACTGGAGGCAGCAGAAAGGCTATATGGACTTATTATATAAACGAAAAAGGCTGACTGGAGGAACCACAAAGGATATATTTCTTTATTATATAGACCACAAAGGCCGACTGACGGGATCACACAGGCTATATATACTTAATATATAGACGACAAAGGCCGCCCGGACGAACCACAAAGGCTATATGTATTTATTATATAGACGACAAAGGCGGACTGGAGGGGTCACAAAGGCCATAGACTTATTATATAGACGACAAAGGTTGACTGGAGGAACCACAAAGGCTATATGTACTTATTATGTACACGAAAAATGCCGACTGGAGGGATCACAAAGGCTATATGTAATTATTATATAGACTACAAAGGCCGACTGGAGGAACCACAAAGGCTACATGTACTTATTATATAGACCACAAAGGCCGACAGGAGGAACCACAAAGGCTACATGTACTTATTATATAAACCACAAAGGCCGACTGGAGGAACCACAAAGGCTACATGTACTTATTATATAGACGAAAAAGGCCGACTGGAGGGATCACAAAGGCTATACTGATTATATAGACGACAAAGGCTGACTGGAGGAACCACAAAGGCTATATTACTTATTATATAGACGACAAAGGCCGACTGGAGGGATCACAAAGGCTATATTTACTTATTATATAGACGACAAAGGCTGACTGGAGGAACCACAAAGGCTATATGTACTTATTATATAGACCACAAAGGCCGACTGGAGGAACCACAAAGGCTACATGTACTTATTATATAGACGACAAAGGCCGACTGGAGGGATGACAAATGATATATGTACTTATTATATAGACGACAAAGGCCGACTGGAGGAACCACAAAGACTATATGTACTTATTATATAGAAGAAAAAAGGCTGACTGGATGAACCATAAAGGCTATATGTACTTATTATATAGACGACAAATGCCGACTGGAGGAACCACAAAGGCTATATGTACTTATTATATAAGAGGCTGACTGGAGAACCAAAAAAGGCATAGTACTTTATAGGATACGCAAGGCCGACTGGAAAGGAACCACAGGCTATATACTTATTATATACACCGACAAAGGCCGAACTGGAGGAACCACAAAGGCCATATGTACTGATTATATAGGCGACAAAGGCCGACGGAGGAACCACAAAGGATATGTACTTATTATATAGACGACAAAGGTTCACTGGAGGAACCACAAAGGCATATTTACTTATTATATAGACGACAAAGTCCTCACTGGAGGAACCACAAAGGATATGTACTTTATTATATATCCACCAAAAAGGCCGACTGGAGGAACCACAAAGGCAAATATGTACTTATATTATATAGACGACAAATGTTCACTGGAGGAACCACAAAGGCTATATTTACTTATTATATAGCCACAAGGCCGACTGGAGGAACCACAAAGGCTACATGTACGTATTATATAGACGACAAAGGCCGACTAGAGGGATCACAAAGGCTAATACTGATTAAATAGACGACAAAGGCTGACTGAAGGAACCACAAAAGCTATATTACTGATATAGACCACAAAGGCCGACTGGAGGAATCACAAAGGCTATATGTAATTATTATATACACGGCCAAGGCTGACTGGAGGAACCACAAAGGCATGTATTATTATATAGACGACAAAGGTTCACTGGAGGAACCACAAAGGCTATATTTACTTATTATATAGACGACAAAGGCCGACTGGTGGAACCACAAAGGCTATTGTACTATTATATAGACGACAAAGGTTCACTTGAGGACAAAGGCTATATTTACTTATTATATAGACGACAAAGTCTCACTGGAGGAACCACAAAGGCTATATGTACTTATTATATGGACCACAAAGGCCGACTGGAGGAACCACAAAGCTATATGTATTTATTATATACACGACAAATGTTCACTGGAGGAACCACAAAGGCTATATTTACTTAATAGCGACAAAGGCTCATTGGAGGAACCACAAAAGGTTATAGTACTTATTATATAGAACCACAGGCCGACTGGAGGAACCACAAAGGTACATGTACGTATTATATGACGACAAAGGCCGACTGAGGGATCACAAAGCTACTGATATAACACGACAAAGGCTGACTGAATAACCACTAGGCTATATTTCTTATATATACCACAAAGGCCGACTGGAGGAATCACAAAGGCTATATGTAATTATTATATACACGGCCAAGGCTGACTGGAGGAACCACAAAGGCTATATGTATTTATTATATAGACGACAAAGGCCGACTGGAGGGATCACAAAGGCTATATGTTCTTAGTATATAGACGACAAAGGCTGACTAGAGGAACCACAAAGGCTATATGTACATATTATATAGACGACAAAGGCTGACTGAGGAACCAACACAGGCTATATATACTTAATTATATAGACGACAAAGGCCGACCGGACGAACCACAAAGGCTATATGTATTTATTATATAGACGACAAAGGCGGACTGGAGGGGTCACAAAGGCCATATGTACCTATTATATAGACGACAAAGGTTGACTGGAGGAACCACAAAGGCTATATGTACTTATTATGTACACGACAAATGCCGACTGGAGCGATCACAAAGGCTATATGTAATTATTATATAGACTACAAAGGCCGACTGGAGGAACCACAAAGGCTACATGTACGTATTATATTGACCACAAAGGCCGACTGGAGGAACCACAAAGGCCATATGTACTGATTATATAGACGACAAAGGCCGACTGGAGGAACCACAAAGGCTATATGTACTTATTATATAGACGACAAAGGTTCACTTGAGGAACCACAAAGGCTACAAAGGCCGACTGGAGGAACCACAAAGGCTATATGTACTTATTATATAGACGACAAAGGTTCACTTGAGGAACCACAAAGGCTATATTTACTTATTATATAGACGACAAAGGCTCACTGGAGGAACCACAAAGGCTATATGTACTTATTATATAGACCACAAAGGCCGACTGGAGGAACCACAAAGGCTATATGTACTTATTATATACACGACAAATGTTCACTGGAGGAACCACAAAGGCTATATTTACTTAGATAGACGACAAAGGCTCATTGGAGGAACCACAAAGGCTATATGTACTTATTATATAGACCACAAAGGCCGACTGGAGGAACCACAAAGGCTACATGTACGTATTATATAGACGACAAAGGCCGACTGGAGGGATCACAAAGGCTATACTGATTATATAGACGACAAAGGGTGACTGAAGGAACCACAAAAGCTATATTTACTGATTATATAGACCACAAAGGCCGACTGGAGGAATCACAAAGGCTATATGTAATTATTATATACACGGCCAAGGCTGACTGGAGGAACCACAAAGGCTATATGTACTTATTATATTATTTTCAAATCGGCACGGACGTGACGGACGACAAGTGTCGACATTTTATATACATTCGGCGGTAATAAGACAAGATATAAATTAAATTGAGGGGGGTGGGGGTGTGGTGGGGGGACAGAATAAGACGAAATAGGAATGGTTGGGAACGGAATTCATGCGCGACTCTATAAGTCGGGAGTTGAAGAGTTCCAATCCCTTACGCATTCCACGGTGATATAACTTAGACGTGGACAGGACGACATTGGAATAGCTACGTTATTCTCAATGAGCGGTGACGTGACGGGCTACAGATGACTACATTAAATATAAATTCGGCGGTTATAAGACAAGATAGGAATGGCGGCGAACATAATGCATGCGCGACTCTATAAGTCGGGAGTTGAACAAGTTCCAATCCCTTACGCATTAAACTACGGTGATATAACTTAGATGTGGACATGACGGCATTGGAATAGCTACGTTATTCTCAATGAGCGGTGACGTGACGGGCTACGTTATTATGAATTTAGTGGGGACGTGACGGGCTACAAATGACTACATTAATATACATTCGGCGGTTATAAGACAGATAGGAATGGCGGCGAACAGAATTCATGCGCGACTCTATAAGTCGGGAGTTGAACAAGTTCCAATCCCTTACGCATTCTACGATATATAACTTAGACGCGGACAGGACGACTTACACTACGTTATTATGAATTTAGTGGGGACGTGACGGGCTACAAGTGATTACATTAAATATACATTCGGCGGTAATAAGACGATATTGAAATGGCGAGGAACTGAATTAATGCGCGACTCTATAAGTCGGGAGTTGAACAAGTTCCAATCCCTTACGCATTCTACTCGTGATATAAAATATAAACGCGGACAGGACGACATTGGAATAGCTACGTTATTCTCAATTAGCGGGGACGTGACGGGCTACAAATGACTACATTAAAAATATATTCGGCGGCAATAAGACGAGATAGGAATGGCGGGGAACAGAATTCATGCGCGACTCTATAAGTCGGGAGTTGAACAAGTTCCAATCCCTTACGCATTCTACGGTGATATAACTTAGACGTGGACAGGACGGTATTGTACTAGCTACATTATTCTCAATGAGCGGTGACGTGACGGGCTACACATGGATACATTTTATATCTGCATTCGGCGGTAATTAGACGAGATAGAAAGGGTGATGAACAGAATGCATGCGCGACTCTATAAGTCGTGGAGTTGAACAGGTTCCAATCCCTTACGCATAATTATTCGGTGATCTAACTTGGACGCTGACATACAAGACAATGACTTGCAATATACTGTTGAATCATACTATGTCACACCAAGTCCTTGTTACAAGAGGCATGTCCGTATGTCTGTGCAGTTATCTGACTGCACTACTAGCCATATGGAAACGAAATATTTTGTCACGTACGGTAGACGGTACACAGGCAGCGTTGACCACAAAGACAATGACTTGCACGATACTGTTGAATCATACTATGTCACAACAAGTCCTTGTTACAAGAGGCATGTACGTATGTCTGTGCAGTTGTCTACTACTATGCACTACTATCCATATGGAAACGAAATATTTCATCACGTATGGTAGACGGTACACAGGCAGCGTTGACCACCAAGGCAATGACTTGCACGATACTGTTGAATCATACTATGTCACAACAAGTCCTTGTTACAAGAGGCATGTCCGTATGTCTGTGCAGTTCTCTACTACTATGCACTACTATCCATATGGAAACGAAATATTTCGTCACGTATGGTAGACGGTACACAGGCAGCGTTGACCACAAAGGCAATGACTTGCACGATACTTTTGAATCATACTATGTCACAACAAGTCCTTGTTACGAGAGGCATGTCCGTATGTCTGTGTAGTTGTCTGACTGTGCACTACTATCCATATGGAAAGGAAATATTTCGTCACGTATGGTAGACGGTACACAGGCAGCGTTGACCACCAAGGCAATGACTTGCACGATACTGTTGAACAAGCAATGTAGGTCGTTACCAGGCTACAGAAGAGATATATTTAATCAGAACCTACACTGGTCACAATTTCGATAAGCCCCATTTATCCAGTCACAGCCACATATACATATTAATGCAGTATTAGTTTTAAAATATTAGTAGTTTATATATTTAAATTATATGTTACTACCGTATATAAATATATAATTATACTAGTTGACATAACAGTTTTCACACACTGTCTCCTTGGATTTCAACATTAGAGAGGTTCTACTGTTTTTATGAGTATTTCAATTACAAATCATCATTCCCATTTAGCCATTATAAAGTGCATTATAGTCCTTGGCTTCCTAGCATAAGTTAATCGCGGTATTCTCCCTTTATTTCATGTACAAATATTTCAATTTTGCATCAAAACATTACAAAAAAGGCCCTGGTATAAGCAAATTAATGACAGATATTATGTAAGTACAGTCCAAACATCATTATTATAAGGTGTATAGCTTTATTTATTAACAAATATAGTAATTGCATGAAGATTTGGGTAGATTTGTGTAAATCGTGCCATCCCAAATTTAGTGCGACTTTACCTAGACGGGAAGGGAGCGCTTATTGTTTCGTTCCTCCAGTTCCCCACGTGGAGTCGTATTTGGAGCTAGCATCAAATCAAGTTTATAATGCCCTCTCTAAATCAATTTAAGATATCTCCAAATGAATTCGAGAGCTCTCCAAATGATTTCAAGAGCTCTCCAAATGATTTAGAGATAGCTCCAAATGATTTAGAGAGCTCTCCAAATCAAGTTATATAATGCTCGCTACAAATCAATTCGAGAGCTCTCTAAATGATTTCGAGATATCATTAATTGATTTCGAGAGCTCTCCAAATGATTTAGAGAGCGCTCCAAATCAAAGTTATATAATGTTCGCTACAAATCAATTTGAGCTATCATTAATTGATTTAGAGCTAGCTCGAAATGATTTCAAGAGCTCTCCAAATGATTTAGAGATAGCTCCAAATGATTTAGAGAGCTCTCCAAATAAAAGTTATAAATGCTCGCTACAAATCAATTTGAGACCTCTTCAAATGAATTGGAGATAGCTCGAAATGTTTTATTGCTTGCTCGAAATATATATTGCTAGCTCGAAATATTTAGAGCTAGCAATATATATTTGAGTTTATGTAGATTTGGCGTTCCATATACATTTGACGAATAATGTCTATATGCAAACAGAAGAGCTGTTTGTTTTAACATTTTACATATTAAGCACATGTACGAGTTGCTTTAAAATTTAATTGTGCCATGCCACGATACAGTATATACTGCAAACGGTTAAGTTAACATTTTTGGGGATAAAATCAGGCATTGTCTAAAAATACGGTAAAAATGATTATGTTGTCTTATAAAACTGTTCAACTGTCACGGCTGTACAACGTTATGAAACTTTACAGAACTTGACAGACCACATGATAACAAACAAAAAATATCAGATATTACCTCAATAGTCAAGAGTCTAAAACGATCTAAAGCTGTTTTATGCGTAGCTTTTTTATTGGAATGTGTTAAAGGTACACTCAGTAGGCACAAACTGTTATTTATATCCGAGACATCATCTGAAACATTTTCTGGCCAAATAAACATTCGTTCACCATTACACCACGTATATATATTGATTGGCATTATTATACATTACATATCAGACGTAATCTTTCCATAATGATATCCGTGGCGATAGCCGTGTTTCCTTAAAATGTTTAACGTACATTACTATTATACTCTGTATTATTTTCTGATGTGCAATTATCATACTTTATAATCTGGGAAAATATAATTTTTCACTGACGCATTTAATTAGTATAAATAATTAAAAAATACCACGACTCATTTGCATATGAATATAGCCTGATACAAACGCGCGTCACTATCAGTAAAATAAATATTACTAAATGAATTATATCTTATATTGGCCACTCATACTATTTAGAACTGGTGGAATAGTGACACAAGTATAAAACACTTATTTAATTCCTATAAAGAATATTAGTGCCTACTGAGTGGCATGCACCTTTATTTTAGGTACATGCCCACTCAGTAGGCACAACATGTTTCTTTATATCAGAGACATCATCTGGGACATTTTCTGCAAAATAAACATTAATCACCATTATCTTACGTAATAATGATTGGCATTATCATACATTTTATATCAAACGTAATTTCCACAAATATCTGGGGCATAGCCGCGTTTCCTTAAAATGTTAACAGACATACAGTTATTATCGGTATTTATTTGTTGATGTGCAATTATCATACTTTATAGTCTGTCGAAAATATTTTTATTTTTGCAGGTGATGCATATAATTAGTATAAATAATTAAAAAGGTATCATGACTCATTACCACCACTAGCAGTGAAATACTTATTTCTAAATGGGTTATATCTATATAGCGGGCACTCGTAATTTTTAGAACTGTTGAATAGTGACACAATTACACACTTATTTAATTCCAATTATAAAAAGAACAGTTTTTTTGCCTACTGAGTGGGCTTATACATTTACATTGATGCATTGTACAATTTCCCGTTTTTTGGAAAGCTTGAAATCGTGATTTCCATTATGAGAAATTTATGAATATTCAACTTTCTAACTTCAACTTCAGTTTAATGGCCTGTTTGTTTGCGTTAATAAAAAATAAGTGGATTGCATTTATGCGCGACTCGTCGTGAGAAACTCAGTAAGGACTGTCTTAGTGACCAGTGTAAGACCCATCAATCCGATCTGGGTCTACACTGGTCACTAAAGCAGAATTTGCTGATAACGCCCCTGATATGCGTACACGTATGGTGGGGTTTTTAATTGGTTCCAGGATCTGAGAAAACCCATTGGTTTTCTTTACAGCCACTATGTATGCAGATATACAAAGTGAACAGAGTACATAGAGTTCGTCATTTAATTTAAACTATTAGAACATTCATTATTTTGATTAATTTGAGATATATTCTGACCAGGACCAACAGTCTGATCAGGGTTTACAGTGAATCACCATTTAGTTACTTTAACAGCGTATATTTGTATTGTAATGATATACCATTGTAAATACCACACATATATATATGGTATACGCAGCATTAACCATTACAGGGTGGTAACAAAAGGTCTATATTATCACCAGCGTATCTCTAGCACCGTGAAATGCACGTAGGTTTGGGTGTATTATGATTTTGGACACAAACAACAACAAAGATTTGCAACATTCAATGCGAACTTGCTGCTAGGGACCGAGTTATTTCTGATCTGCTACGCTGGGATTTCACACCAAACCGTGTATATTCACAAGTACAAGTACAACTTGATATAAAGTGGTTGTCATGACGACATGGTTTTGAGTGACCGGATTGATATAAAGCGATAAGTATATTTTGCTGCTGATGAGGAGGCCACTGGTTGACCAGTGTAGAACCAGCTCATTAGGTAGCATTGTAGTCAGCAGACAAAACACAAGTTTCTCATTCGTGACTAAACCAGGATAGCTTGACGAATGGCAAGTCTGTGTATATATACTCTGACCAACTACGTGCACGCAGGCTGACATGCGACTAGCTGGTTAAACACGTCATATTTTACCTACACTTAGCCGATGGCCATCTACTACGGTCTGTTTGAAACTATTTTTTTTCTGCCGAGGAACTTTTGCTATAAAACACATTAAATATAAAATCAACATTTAAATGTAATTACTTTTTTTCATCAATAACTAAAAATCACCCTCCCCATCTTTTCTATGGGAATTTAACATGGGGCAAATATGGGTGGGAATGACAGGGACGGTAAAAAATAAAAACGAAACATTTTGGAAATTAACCCCCATCCCCACCAAGATAAATGCTCAATACAATTAAAAATTAATGAATTTTCATACAATAAAAGAAATTAGATCAGCAAACATATGCGTGCGCACGCGAAAGTAAAAAACTATTTTACATGTCCCCTCTGTGCCACCGTAATATACTGCATTATAAATGAGATTTTAGATGTATGGAGGACTGAACTAATATTAACAAATCGCACCATTATATTTAATACAATCTCAATGAGTTAGCGTTTTCTTCAAATGCATCTTTAACCGTGTCATACTGATAGGGGACTGTTCCGCTATATCTGTAACAACAGCACAATTTTGTGAAACAATACCCGTGTTTTTGTGAAAAGACAGTGCGACGGTACTATACAGTGGCCGCATGTAGAAATAATAATATTATATAATATTAATTAATAAATAATAATTATGCCCTGCCTATGGGATAGCAAGCAGGGCCGGGGGGAGGGGGGGGGGGGCATATTGCGTTACTCTTGAGGGTCCGTCCGTCGTACTCCATCCGTGTACATTTACACAGTATGTCAATTCGTACCACAGTCAATTCGTACAAACTAGTACGGCATGTCAAACAATTAAAATTGTGTTTGTAACGGTTTTTATTGAGCATTAATGATGTCGGCGGTCATTCAAGCATACAAAATATACATATCAAATCGAGCACAATGCAGAGACTTAAAATACATGCACAATGTAACGAAAACAGAATAATTTTCATTTAATAAAATATAAAAATCTATAGCTTATGGAGCCAATGCTAAAGTAGTTTTTAATCTCCTAATTAAGGATCTCCTATACTAAGTCCTAATTAGGAGATACTTAAAAGTCCTAATTAGACATAATACGTCATAATTAGGATATAGTAACTACTAATTATGAGATAATACTCCTAATTAGGAGTTATAATCTCCTAATTAGAGATATTTTATCTCCTACTTAGGAGTTAGTATCTCCTAATTAGGAATTGGTATTTCCTAATTATGGAGTCTGCGAGCCAATTCTATCCTTAAATATAAAAAAACAAAAAATAACTAACTAATTTATTCAAGCACTCTAACACAGGGCCACACGTTTTTTATAGCACCTTTAAGCGCATGATCAGATACTACAATGTTTTGCTGTAAATTTACGCAATATGATAAAATGTGCAATGTCCAACATTGTATGCCAGATCAGTTAAATCACTGAACGATATATTAACGGCACTGCGGCTTTTTTTCCCCGATTTTTTATAAATATCCATCGAATTACGCATAAACCAGATAACGATAAAAATTGTTAAAATTGTCATTGATTAATCCTTCAATCATATGTAGCCCCAGACTATAATCAGATTTAAATTCCTGGTCTGTAGACGCTGATGTTCGAAAGTAAAGCCGGTTTTGTTAAATCGTATCATTTATGACACCTCGGACATCGATTATCGTCACGACACACGCCACACAATTATGGCATTCAACAGGTGGCACAAACTTCTCCCAGTATTTTCAAATTATTTCTTTCATTAATTATCTTCTCATTTCTAATTTCATAGAAACTTAATTAGAATATAAGGGAACACATTTATTATGAGAGTGTCTAAATCTAATATTTAATATCAAATATTATTTGCCTAATTCAATAGACAATACTGACGAGCCCTTTTGAATTTTCAGGTCTGTTGACGAATATCCCATCCACATGTAACGAATATCCCATCCACATGTAGTCAGAGGGATACGGACATGAAAAAAGGTGCATGCCACTCAGTAGCACAAAATGTTCTTTATATTTAGGGACATCATCTCAGACATTTTCTTGCAAACTAACATTCATACACCATTACTCCACGTATTGATTGGCATATTATACATTTTATACCACATAAATTGCCGCACGGATATCGGGGCGATAACCGTGTTTTCCTTAAAATGTTAACGGACATTACTATAGATTGTATTGTCTCAATTTATTTTTTGATGCAGCAATGAACATACTTTAAATCTGTCAACAATATTATTTGTTTGAGGTGACGCATTTAATTAGTATAAATAATTAAAAGAAATACATTTCCTCATTTGCATCTAAAAGAAAAAGCCTGATACCAAGTCGAGTCACTATCAGTAAAATAAAGGTTACTAAATGATTATATCTGTTATAGCGGGCACTCGCAATTTAGAACTGGTGGAATAGTGACACAATTATTCACTTATCCACTCAGTAGGAACAAAAAATTGTTCTTTCTATCAGATATTCATCTGATACATTTCCTGGCAAAATAAATATTCATTCACCATTACCCCCATATATTGACTGGCATTATTTATTTTACATTTTATATCAGACGTAACTTTTCTCTCACTGATCAGGGCGTAACCGTGTTTTCCTTAAACTGTTAACGAACATTACTATTCGGGTCAGGGTCCACACCTGTCGTCATACTTTAGAACTTTAAACGTTAAAACTGTCCGATATGTCTACTATACATGTATGATTCGGACCAGGTGACATGTGATACGCCATGTGAAAAGTGTCACGCAATCGGTCGCGACCGATTGTAGTCCCAGATCACCAGCGCATCCGCCCACAGGCTGATCAGCGTCCGCTTTGCAAATATATATCACTGGTCAATATTTGAATCGGACCCATTTCGTCACAGCGTGACAGATTTGCCAGCGCGCTCCATAGATATATTTTTCTTGGATAATGTTACATAAATGTGCCATTGACTGGAGAAATGGGGCGTATAGCATTTTGTGACCAGTTTAGCTCGATAATTCGAGCGCCCTCTGCAGTTTGATATGGTCTGTAATGAAATGACCAACAGTGCATGCCCTGATCACACTCGTATGTGTCTGCAATCGTCGCAATTGTTTTCATCAGCTCTATTTCTCCAGTCATTTGTCTACTGGGATTTTTCGTATGTCGATATAGCTATATGACGATATAGCCTTTGTGGTGCATCTGTCAGCCTTTGTCCGACTATTTCTATGTGTGTGTGCCTTCTGTGGTACCATCTATACCCTTTTGTCGACTATTTTCCTATGTCGATGCAGCCTTTGTGTGCCATCTGTAAGCATTTTTGTCGACTTTTTACTATGTAAATGTAGCCTTTGTGGTGCCATCTATTACCCTTTGTCGACTACTTCTATGTGGATGCAGCCTTTGTGGTGCCATCTGTCAGCCTTTTGTTGACTATATTTTCTATGTGAATGTAGCCTTTTGTGGTACCATCTTATTATCCTTTGTCGACTATTTTCTATGTCGATGCAGCCTTTTTACGTACCATCTATACCCTTTGTCGACCTAATTTCCTATGGTCGATGCAGCTTTGTGGTGCCATCTGGTCCACACCTTTGTTTTGACTATTTTCTATGTAAATGTAGCCTTTGTGGTGGGCCATCTATTACCCTTTGTCGACTACTTTCTATTGATGCAGGGCCTTTTGGTGGTTGCCACTTCAGCCCTGTGTGCCACTGTCCAGCCATTTGGTTGACTATTTTCTATGTGAATGTAGCCTTTGTGGTACCATCTATTATCTTTTGTCGATATTTTCTATGGTTGGATGCAGCCTTTGTGTACCATCTATTACCTTTGTCGACTATTTCCTATGTCGATGCAGCCTTTTTGTGTGCCATCTGTCAGCATTTGTTTGTTTACCTATTTTGTAATGTAAATGTAACCATCCTGTGCCCAGCTATACCCTTTGTCGACTACTTTCTATGTGGATGCAGTCCCTACCTTTGTGTGCCCATCTGTAGCCTTTGGTTGACTATTTTCTATGTGGAATGTAGCCTTTGTGTACCATCTATTATCCGCTTTGTCGACTATTTTCTATGTCGATGCAGCCTTTGTGGACTATTTTCTATGTAATACCCTTTGTCGACTATTTCCTATGTCGATGCAGCCTTTGTGGTGCCATCTGTCAGCATTTGTTGACAATTATCTATGTAAAGTAGCCTTTGTGGTGCCATCTATTACACCCTTTGTCGACTACTTTCTATGGTGGATGCAGCCTTTGTGTGACCCATTTTTCTGTCAGCCTTTGTGGACCATCTATTACCCTTTGTCCACTCGACTATTTCCTATGTCGATGCAGCCTTTGTGTGCCATCTGTCACTTTGGACTATTTTCCTATGTGTGTAGCTTGGTGGTCCATCTATACCCTTTGTCTGCTTTCTATGTGCAGCATTTTGTGGTGCCATCTGTAAGTGACTATTTTCTATGTCGATGCAGCCTTTGTGGTCCATCTGTCCTTTGTCGACTATTTCTATGTCGATGCAGCCTTTGTGGTGCCATCTGTCATCTTTATTGACTATTTTATATAGTGTAGCCTTTGTCGTACCATCTGTCAGCCTTTGTGACTATTTTCTATGTGAGTGTAGCCTTTGTGGAACCATCTATTAACCCTTTGTCCACTATTTTCTATGTCGATGCAGCCTTTGTGGTGCCGCCAATCTGTAGCCATTTGTCGACTATTTACATATGTATGTAGCCTTTGTGGTACCATCTGCACTGCTGCTATTTTCTTTGTCGACATATTTTCTATGTCTGATGCCACTGATGCACAGCCTGTTTGTGCATTTTCTCGATCAGCCTTTGTTGACTATTTCCTATGTCGATGCAGCCTTTGTGGTGCCATCTGTAAGCATTTGTCGACTATTACAGTAAAGTAGCCTTTGTGGTGCCATCTATTACCTTTGTCGACTACTTTCATATGGATGCAGCCTTTGTGGTGCCATCTGTCAGCCTTTGTTGACTATTTTCTATGTGAATGTAGCCTTTGTGGTACCATCTATTATCCTTTGTCGACTATTTTCTATGTCGATGCAGCCTTTGTGGTACCATCTATTACCCTTTGTCGACTATTTCCTATGTCGTTGCAGCCTTTGTGGTGCCATCTGTCAGCATTTGTTGACTATTTTCTATGTAAATGTAGCCTTTGTGGTGCCATCTATTACCCTTTTTCGACTACTTTCTATGTGGATGCAGCCTTTGTGGTGCCATCTGTCAGCCTTTGTTGACTATTTTCTATGTGAATGTAGCCTTTGTGGTACCATCTATTATCCTTTGTCGACTATTTTCTATGTGGATGCAGCCTTTGTGGTACCATCTATTACCCTTTGTCGACTATTTCCTATGTCGATGCAGCCTTTGTGGTGCCATCTGTCAGCATTTGTTGACTATTTTCTATGTAAATGTAGCCTTTGTGGTGCCATCTATTACCCTTTGTCGACTACTTTCTATGTGGATGCAGCCTTTGTGGTGCCATCTGTCAGCCTTTGTTGACTATTTTCTATGTGAATGTAGCCTTTGTGGTACCATCTATTATCCTTTGTCGACTATTTCCTATGTCGATGCAGCCTTTGTGGTGCCATCTGTCAGCATTTATTGACTATTTTATATGTGAATGAAGCCTTTGTGGTACCATCTGTCAGCCTTTGCTGACTATTTTCTATGTGAGTGTAGCCTTGGTGGTACCATCTATTACCCTTTGTCGACTATTTTCTATGTCGATGCAGCCTTTATGGTGCCATCTGTAAGCCTTTATCGACTATTTTCTATGTCGATGCAGCCTTTGTGGTGCCATCTGTCAGCCTTCGTCGACTATTTTCTATGTCGATGCAGCCTTTGTGGTGCCATCTGTCAGCCTTTGTTGACTATTTTCTATGTGAGTGTAGCCTTTGTCGTACCATCTGTCAGCCTTTGTTGACTATTTTCTATGTGAGTGTAGCCTTTGTGGAACCATCTATTACCCTTTGTCGACTATTTTCTATGTCGATGCAGCCTTTGTGGTACCATCATCTATTACCCTTTGTCGACTATTTTCTATGTCGATGCAGCCTTTGTGGTGCCATCGGTCAGCCTTTGTCGACTATTATCTATGTAAATGCAGCCTTTGTGGTGCCATCTGTCAGCCTTTGTTGACTATTTTCTATGTAAATGTAGCCTTTGTGGTACCATCTGTCAGCCTTTGTCGACTATTTTCTATGTCGATGCAGCCTTTGTGGTGCGATCCGTAAGCCTTTGTCGACTATTTCCTATGTGAATGTAGCCTTTGTGTTGCCATCTATCAGCCTTTGTCGACCATTTTCTATGTGAGTGTAGCCTTTGTGGTACCATCTGTCAGCCTTTGTAGAGTATTTTCTATGAGTATAGCCTTGGTATTGTCGTCGGCCACCTGGTTCACTCTGTGAACTGTTTGTACGTTGATTTCAGAAAGTGTAGTAACAGTTTGCCGTGTTATACTTCCCGTTCATCTCCTCCTGATAGTTAAATTTTAAATTTCAAAAGGAACAGTTTACTGCCAATAATTGACGTAATTACGTTAATTACAAATACAGGACACGGGAAGGAAAATGTTCGTGGAATAAACTGTGCTAAATACTATGGGTTAATTGACGGGAACATGTCAGCTAGCGTAAATGTCATTTACAACTAGTTACACGTTTATTCGGCCGTGTAAATGAAATATGAGTTGCAGAGCCGTACATAGCGCTCATAAACATATTTTGATCACCGTGTGGATACCCATTTTCAAGGTAGATAACTGATGTCTCAAAATTCGGCATTCGTCCGATGTTTACGTAATGTATTGATACATAAAGCATGTTTAAATGAATGTCATTGATTGATCATTGACTTATAGATAATAATACAATAAGTAATCGGTGTTTAGCTGCACCTGCTTAACGATATGTTAATAGGTGTTAATCACTCTTTGTCCAATTCCGCTCGGCGCGATCGGCGCAGGTGCGCGTTTAGATAATTTAACAAAACACGTATATTTGTGGTAGATTATTGCATTCAAATGATTAAAATAATTAAAATGATCATAACACATACTAATTCAGTCAATTCAATGACAATGTATGGTATAAATATCCGCTAACGGACGTACAAGCCACTTCGAATAGCCTTTGTAGCCTTTCCCAGCCTTTCCCAGCCTTTGGGGTGTTTAGGGTGACCGACGATTTCTGCCGTGTGCAATAAGTGAGAATTAGTAGTTGCACAAAACTAAGTAAATTACTAAAAACCAACGAAATCCATCCAAATCTACCCAAAATCCACCAACATACCCATATGACACCAACATACTGACCATCTGTTAACACACCTGTGGCTACAACTTAGCCATTTCTGAAGCCATTTCATCTTTAATGTGCGTCGTTGAACAACTTAGACAATTTTTAAGAAACTTCACTACCGGTGAACATTAGTCGTCGACAATAGTCGTTGATGTTAGAGCCGACTATTGTTCATCGACGACTATCGTTCACGTGTCGTTCACGTGTATATAATTAAGCCGGGGAAAACAACTTAGCCATTTCTGAAGCCATTGGGTTCAGAAATGGCGACGTTATTTTCCCCGGCTTAATCATACACGTGAACGATAGTCGTCGATGAACAAAGGTGAAATGGCTTCAGAAATGTCTAAGTTATTGTCCCCTGCTTAATTATACACGTGAACGATAGTCGTCGATGAACAATAGTCGGCTGTACACTGCCCAATGTGTACGACTATAGCCACAATGCAAAAACAATATTTCTTTCGATAAGTTAAGAATGAGCCCTCTTTTTAGTTCGTGAAATTTTGTCAAATATTGATTTATTACGAAAACTAATTTCTCGATGGGAGTTTAATTAACATGGAGGAAAAGAGCGGGATGAGATGCAGGAGGAAAGCTTGGAAACGATCTAACTAACAAGACAAAGTTAAATTTTGAAAATCTGTCCACTATTTCTGAAATTAGGGGAAAATTATCATGTTAAATCCCCATAGACATGTGAAGATGTCTATGGGGATTTAACATGGTAAAATTGTTTTTGTTTTCGCAATACAGTCAATATTTAACCAAATTTTACGAAATAAAAATAAAGCCCATTATTATATTTTAATAAATTTTAATATCGAAAACAGGTGTGTTTGCATTGTTTCTATAGCCGTAATATTTTGGACAAATAGGACAACCCCCTAGTTGCGAACGGTAACTTGCAATTACTCCCGTACCGTCCGTAGCTAGCTACGGACGGTACGGGAGTAGATTGCAAGAGTTACCTTCACAACTAGACAACCCCCCTCCCGTTCCCCAAATGCTGGATCCGCCCCTGCTAAACGATTGATTCATAGCAAATGTCAGTGTATACATACCCATGTACACGTTCAAGGAGACTAATACCAGGGCGGCAACGAATAGATTCCGGGTAAAACACATCTTTCCCTGAAATATATGTGACAAATGAAAGGAAACGTCCAGCTTATAAAGGGTACATTACGACGCCTATGACCCGCGTACATGTAGACCCAAAACCAGTCTGCGCAACACACGGATGCCAAGAAAATATATGTGCATTACAGGCCCGTACGCCGGGGGTGCGACGAGCCGTCTCATCAGGATCTACACTTTTTGCAAGCAATGTTCATATTTTTGAGAACAAAAACACCAACTTATATAAATGGACTAGTCTGGAAATGAGTTGATGGTGATTGGATTGGTCGGATAATTAGCTTATCAAATCAATTCCAGTTACTTATAGGGATGAACGGGTTAAATTGATTATTGAGATTTGCTCATGCAAATGTTACTTTCATAACTATTTCAACGGAGTGTTAAAATATATACAATCAATGCGATTATGAGATGTATCACAAGCACAGGTGTCAGGAAAAAAACCAGCGATAATATCTAGTTTCTAATATAAATAAATTTATACTAAAAATGATACTGACATGCGATGTTTTTCAGTCACCTGTGATCACAAGCTAGACAATGTGCTAGACATCGTGACGAGCCGTCTCATCAGGATCTGCACTTTTTGCAATTAATTTTCATAATTTTGAGAATAAAAACACCCCATGTTCATAAATGGACTGGTGTGAAAATCATTTTGTGATGATTTAGATTGGTTGCAAAATTAACAAATCAAAATCCATTCCAGTTACTTAGGGGTGAACGGGTTAATCTGCCGAGGTCTATCCGTGGATGTGCAAAAACAATGTTTAGCCCTTCGCGCCGTCGATAACGCACCCACCTACAATAAGTCCTGCGTACGGGCCTGGGATAGTAATAAATTAATTTCGAGCGATCGCTAGTATTGTTTGAATTGTTTATATGGCCGTAAAATTTGGGCAGCTTTCGTGAAACAGACTATAGTAATACTATGTGATTGGCGGTGTGACACGTAGTGAGCGCGTGTGTGGGCGGTTGTTATATGCTTTGTTTCATGTGAACTGATGGCAGCAACGCGTACACTCAGCTCTAAACATAGCGGCTGAACATTTAATAATTAATTTAATAGATAGATTGCTTTGCAATATGCGATTAATTGAGACGAAATGCTGTTCTGTCATTGGTCGAGAAGCTAGGGTAAACAATATATGTAAACAACGTGTTCTCTAGTTCATAATCATACCAGTGGAACTATTAGCGTCTCAATTAAACTTCGGTTATTTATCAAATCGTTTAACGAACAAGAACTACGAGTTGCCGTTTACTTTTGAGAATCGGTCCTATAGTTAATGATGAAATTGGACAAATCGGCTAAATATACGGGCTAAATATCCGATTTTAATAAAAATAATATGTAGACACATCTACGTTCATCCTCTTCGAATATTCTACGTACACTCACCTATAGTCTGTTTCACGAAAGCTGCCCAAATTTTACGACCATATAAACAATTCGAAAACAATATTTTTTTCGATAATATTAAATTAAAGGAAAATTTAAGAATGAGCCTTCTTTTTATTTCGTGAAATTTGGTCAAATATTGATTTTATTACGAAAAAATTATTTCTCTATGGGAATTTAACATGGGGGAAAGAGGTAAAGGAGTATGGGAGGAGTCAAAAAACGAAAACAATTGGAAATTAACTCCGAAACCTAGCTAGATAGCTTGGAAATGATCTAACTAAGAAAACAAAAGTTAAATTTTGAAAATCGGTCCAGGATTACTGAAATTATAAAAAATGTCCCCATTTTAAATCCCCATTGACATCTTCACTCTGTGAAGATGTCTACACTGTATGGGGATTTAACATGGGGAAATTGTTTTTTCGCAATAAAATTAATATTTGACCAAAGTTCACGAAATAAAAAGAAGGCTAATTCTTAAATTTTCCTTTAATTTAATATTATCACAAAATATATTGTTTTTGCATTGTTTATATAGCCGTAAAATTTGGGCAGCTTTCGTGAAACAGACAGTAAACAAAAATGTCGGCCAAACATTTCGAGTGAAAATATGTTTTTGCAAATAACTTTTTTATTATTCCAAATTGAATTTAGAATCATATTTGTAAAAACATCTACGCAACGAGACGGGCTGTTCGCCGTTTACTTGTTTGAGAATCGGTCCATAAGTTAATGATAAAATCAGGGAAAAAAACGGGCTAAAATTCAAGTTGAAAACTTTTTTTATTGCGAATAACCTTTTTATTACTCCAAATTGCATCGAGAACCATATTACTTATGGACTGCCTATAATAAAATGCGCGCCCCACACACTTTTTTATATGGGGGGACATAATCGGTCAAAATTCATTTTCATTTTCCATCCGATTTTAATAAAATTATATGTAGACACATAGATCTACGTTCAAAATCATATTCCAATATGCTATTTAACTCACATATGATCATATACAAAGGGATTAGAGAAAACGGCTCAATATTTTATTATTTTAAAACACGCTCCAGAGCAGTGCGATCATTTTTTAAATAATTGATAAATTTCGGTAAAATCGAATGAAAAATTACAATAATTATGGCCGATTGTGTCTCTCCATATAAAAAGGTGGGTGGGAGGGGGGCGAATTTTAGGCGCGCATTTCATTTTCGGCAGCTCATAAGTAGCTTATGTTTTTGTATGTTATCTCACTTGAGATAGCATATTGTGTATTCACAGTTTTGTGCTCAGTTTATCAGTTAAATTCTGGAAAATACGAATCAAGACATTTCGTGCATATGACTACATCAGCTATTATTTTTAGTTCTTACACCTAGATAGCAGTGAACAGTTAGCCGCCAGTTTCGTACACTTTTTTCTGGGAGTTTCATACAGTAATTTATTCTAGAGAAAACATATGTGTGGGAATGGGTTTGTACCATCACAGTACATTTGTCTCTGGATAATTTTGAGAAAATATGCAATTTTCAGTCTCTAGTTCCGCAAGTGATCATTTTTTTGGGGAGATAACGGATTTCAGTATTTTCAGTACTTTGATTTTCTGAAGAAAGTAACTGCAATAGACCCTGGCTACGCCGCTGTGTGTATTGGAATAATCGAAGAGTCTGACCGTGACCGGTGGCGCCATCTGGTGAAATACAAGATAAGATAACCGACTACTATCCCCCATTGAACCATACTGCCTTGACAAGCAGGACAGTGGACCCTCTCTAAACCGGACATCAAGAAAACACCCGTGATCTTATTTTTGATGAGTTTCTTGGTCGTTTATCTCAGGTGATAATGTCTGTTCGTGATCGCATAGCACACACCTATGGCTCAGAATGATCAACTGCCTGATTTTCAGTGAAACCTCTATAAGCCGGATACTCTGGGGATCTCCCAGGATGTCCGGTTCAGAGAGGTTCACTGTACAACGTATTTTGTGGCAACGGGTTTCACAATCAATGTATCCAACAAATCAGTTTGTGCACACCAAAAGGGCGGTACAGTCGAACCTCCCCGAACGGTCACCTCTCTACAACAACACCCTCTCTATAACAGCCGCTATTTTATATCCCAAATGGGTGATTTCCTCTGTATCAAACCCTTAGACTGATGAGCACGACACTTGTCGTCTGCTGTTGCTTTTGCCTTCTTTCTCAACAAAAACATGTTTTGACAGCATTTTAGAATCATTTACAATGGAAATGATTCTAAAATGTTGTCAAAGCATGTTTTTGATGAGAATTATTGAAGAAAATAAATAAACAGCGGACGATAAAGTTTAATTCAGCATCCACACCCCCCCCCGCCCACCCACCCCCCCCCCCCCCCCCGTCAACAGCCACCTCTCTACAACAGCCAGTTTTGCGTCTTCCCATGTGTGGCTGTTGTAGAGAGGTTGCACTGTATTTGCCTGAATATGTATTATTTTGTATTTTACTCAAACGCTTGATGAAAATTAGACTTCCACAAAATTAGTAAATATCTGCAAATTCCTGGGGCATTAATGCGTAGAAAATTCACGTATTAGAACTGTTACAATGAAATAGCATAACAAGGAAACATGCAATTTACAAAAGTAATTTTAAAACTTACCGAAGTTTTACGTCAGTGTTCTTTGAAGTACGAGCGTCAAGCTGGCTGCAGATTTCAACTTGAGTACGAAGCGGCGCGGGCCTATATTTATAATAGCGAATCAAATGCTGGCAAAAAATGCTTACGTCGTTTGCGATTAACGTAACGTCCGACGATTTTGCGCATGAGCAGTCTGATCTGACCCGACATTGTTCGAAATTTATTAACTAACATGTCCGTATTGCTGTACCCATGCAGACCATATAATGCTGGATTATTCAATGGATTCGCGGATGTTGAATATAATCATTATTGATCGTGAATGTCATGATATTCATTTTATCCAACGAATAATCATACATGCAAATCTGCACCCTATTATTGTTTATGCCAGCTGTGTTCTAGATAGTTTATTACCGTTTTCTTGTTACTAATTTGCATAAAAACCTTAAAGGTTAGAAACTACAAAATAGTGCAAAATCACCAAGTGGGCAAAAGTAGTCCAGTATAAACAAGAAATGTGGCCTGTCGGCAAGGTTTGAAGTTGTGAAGGTCAAAAGGTCAAGGTCATATTAAGGGTAGTGTTTATGTGTGGCATTTGTCCACAAGTATGATGTATTGAAATATTAAAGTAATCCATCGAGAGATATAGAAGTTATGACAGGAAAAGAGAAACCCCGGCGAACTTCTTAATGTGTGAAAAGGTTTGAAGTTGTGAAGGGCAAATGGTCAATGTCATATTAAGGACAGCATGGGTGTGTGGCATTTGTCCACAAGTATGATGCATTGAAATATTAAAAACGAAATAAAATGGAAATCTACTCAGAAACCTGGCTAGATAGCTTGGAAATGATCTAACTAAGAAAACAAAATTTTGAAAATAGGTCCTGTAGTTCTGAAATTCTAAATAATTCCCCAAGTTAAATCGCCATAGACATATTCACTCTCAAGGCTCATTCTTAAATTTTCCTTTAATTTAATATTATCGAAAAAAATGTTTTTAATTGTTTATATAGCCATACAATTTGGGCAGCTTTCGTGAAACACACAGTAGTTCAGAAATACAATACAAATTTACAATTAAACTCTATTCTGTTTCATCACTTTCTATGCATATCTGAGACGCAGTGCCTTTAAGGGTCAACATACATTCAAGGTTAGTACCTCATCCTGTTCAATTAATCATTTATGTCCTGTAACAGCCTGGATTTATTCATGGTTAAACAAACAAACGACCAACATTTAAACCAACGAAAACATCGTTTTCTAATTACAATCAAAGTACTGAAAGTACTGAGCTGCGAGCCCAACTGAAATGGGTGGTAAACAGTGTTTTAGTATATTCTCCTTTAAATATTTCAAATAGAGTAATTGTAGTAAATGGAGTTATGAGAAACTGTATAACACTCGACATATTTTGTATGTGGAGAGGGGAAGGAGCTGTATAGAAACAGGAAGAATCCAGTAAGGCTTAGCATTTGTTGTTTATAAATTACATACACATCCGCATGAGCTCTGAAAGTTTATCAATTTTCGACATTATTTAAGGAAAATATGACTGATTTCCGAAATCAATATCGGCGAAATACGGCGATGCGATAAGGGTGGTAATTCCATATTCGGGCTCAATTATTGTAAGTGAAAGTGTACGCTATTACCACTCATTCGAAACATGCGACGCGACGATTCAAGTGAGTGAACCATCTAGACGACACGGTTCAAATGAGTGGTAACAGTATTTTTTATCAATTTTCGACATCATTTAAGGAAAATATGACTCATTTTCGAAATCAATATCGGCGAAATACGGCGATGCGATAAGGGTGGTAATTCCATATCCCTGATTCACTCTTCAAACACCGGTGGCTATAGTGTTGTTTTATGCAAATTTGCACACGCTGTAGTTGTGAATGAAGAAAATCCAGACAGGTGCCAGACAGGGGTGATTCGTTATAATAAATGTGAAATGTAAAATAGCATACAACGAGTCTTTAACAATGACGTACAGTGGGGTCAGCGTGTAAGTGCACACACGAACGAACACGACATGTTGGAACCAACCTGTCGTGTTCGTTCGTGTGTGCACATACACGCTGACCCCACTGTAGATACAAGATGTATACATTCGCGCACAAGAAAAAATAGCGCCGTGATATCGGACTGTATCTTGTGAACCGGTTACATAAGCTGCTGCGAGAGGATCGCAGCTAAAAAACGAAAGCTGTGTCAAAACAATGCTTTAACGACATGACATGAGTTGAAGAAAACGATATGAATATGCGTTTTAAAGAAATGACGCCCGTTTAAATAGCTGGGAGCTGGGTAATTAAACGAAAATATCTGTTTCACGAACAAAAAAAAGCTCATCTGGATCTAAACACTGTATTACTGGACTAACTGGTATACACTCTACTATAGAGGTATGTAGTGTTGACAGGCCCTGCTCATCTGGATATACACTGTATACAAACTCTACTATAGAGGTATGTAGTGTTGACAGGACCTGCTCATCTGGATCGACACTGTATACAAACTCTACTATAGACGTATGTAGTGTTGACAGGCCTGCTCATCTGGATCTACACTGTATACAATACAAACTCTACTATAAAGGTATGTAGTGTTGACAGGACCTGCTCATCTGGATCTACACTGTATAAAAACTATACTATAGAGGTATGTAGTGTTGACAGGGCCTGCTCATCTGGATCTACACTGTATACAAACTCTACTATAGAGGTATGTAGTGTTGACAGGCCTGCTCATCTGGATCTACACTGTATACAATACAAAATCTACTATACAGGTATGTACTAGTGTTGACAGGACCTGCTCATCTGGATCTACACTGTATACAAATCTATATTAAAGGTATGTAGAGTTGACAGGCCTCTCTCTGGATACACGTATACAAACCTACTATAAAGGATGTAGAGTTGACAGGACCTGCTCATCGGATCTACACGTATACAAACTCTACTAAAAAGGTATATTGACAGGACCTGCTCTGGATACACTGTACAAACTCTACTATAAGGTATGTAGAGTTGACATGGACCGCTCATCTGGATATACACTGTATCAAACTCGACTATAAAGGTATGTATGTTGACGGACTGCTCATCATCTGGATCTACACCTGTATAAAAACTATAACTATAGGTATGTATGTTGCAGGGACCTGCTACATCTGATCTACACTGATAAAAACATACTATAGAGTTAGTATGTTGACAGGGCCTGCTCATCTGGATATACACTGTATACAAACTCTAAAAATATGAGGTATGTAGTGTTGACAGGGACTGCTCATCTGGATATACACTGTATACAAACTCTACTATAGAGGTATGTAGAGTTGACAGGACCTGCTCATCTGGATCTACACTGTATACAAACTCTACTATAGACGTATGTAGAGTTGACAGGACCTGCTCATCTGGATCTTACCACTACAGTATACACAAACTCTACTATAGACGTATGTAGGAGTGTTGACAGGACCGCATCTGGATCTACACTGTATACAAACTACTTGACTATAGAGGTAGTAAGTTGACAGGACCTGATATCTACAAACACTTATACACTCTATCTTCACCTAGACTAGGTTAGAGGTGTATACAAACTTACTAGAGGTATGTTTGACAGGACCTGCTCATCTGGATCTACACTGTACACAATACAAACTCTACTCTGGATCTACACTGTATACAAACTATACTATAGAGGTATGTAGTGTTGACAGGACCTGCTCATCTGGATCTACACTGTATACAAACTCTACTATAGAGGTATGTAGTGTTGACCGGGCCTGCTCATCTGGATCTACACTGTATACAAACTCTGCTATAGACGTATGTAGTGTTGACAGGACCTGCTCATCTGGATCTACACTGTATACAAACTCTACTATAGACGTATGTAGAGTTGACAGGACCTGCTCATCTGGATCTACACTGTATACAAACTCTGCTATAGACGTATGTAGAGTTGACAGGGCCTGTTCATCTGGATCGACATTGTATACAAACTCTACTATAGACGTATGTAGTGTTGACAGGAGTAGTATATAAGAGTCACAATGATACCACCCTCTTAAAGGCATGGTGGTATCATTTGTGACTTTTATATACTACTTGGATTTCCTCCATTTTATGAGAATATTTATGAGAATGGGAGTAATTTTCAAAAAAAACACAAAGGCATAATTTTAATTTTTCAAAACACAAAGGGGGGAGTAAGCATAATTTTAATTTTTCAAAACACAAAGGGGGAGTAGGCATAATTTTAATTTTTTCAAAAAAAAACACAAAGGGGGGAGTAAGCATAATTTTAATTTTTCAAAACACAAAGGAGGGAGTAAGCATAATTTTAATTTTTCAAAACACAAAGGGGGGAGTAGGCATAATTTTATTTTTTTTTTAAAAAATTTTTTTTTTACACCTATTATTCGGCGGGTATGTATGAGACCATATTTTTCATCAACCGCGAGACCATATATTTATGACATGAGAAGATACACCCTATTAGAGATAAGAATCCCTATGTTATACTCAGTATATATATACAACAATCTGTCATACTTTTATTACGAATAAAATAACAACTGACACCCTATTAAAGATAAGAAATCCATAAGTTATACTCAGTATATTTACAGCAATCTGTCACAAATATAAACTGACACCCTATTAAAGACAAGTTATCCATAAGTTATACTCAGTATATTACAACAATCTGTCATACTTTATTACGAATAAAATATAAACTGACACCCTATTAAAGATAAGAAATCTATAAGTTATACTCAGTATTTTACACCAATCTGTCACAAATATAAACTGACACCCTATTAAAGACAAGTTATCCATAAGTTATACTAAGTATATTACAACAATCTGTCATATATTTATTACGAATAAAATATAAACTTACACCCTATTGAAGATAAAAATCTATTAGTTATACTCAGTATAATGCCTACCATAAAACAAATGAGAGAGCAAGCTAAGAGTTGGGGAATTTCCCTAAGAGGTTTGAGACTCAAGAAAGATATAGGAGATAGGATAAGTGACGCGCGAGCCGTCATCTACGAGGAGAGGCTGCGGCGTGCGGTTTCGACCGGACGACTGCCCGCCGACCCCGAAAAACGCTCCGAGAAATTGGAGAACGAGACGACGGCCAGTCTGCGCGCCACCGCTTACGCGCAGTGTGTAAAAGAAGATCCCAGCGCACGTAGAAAACCCCTATACAAGGCGTACTACAATAAGATTTATCAAGGGTTGGTGGGGAGACCTCCCAAGAAGAGGAGAGATATCGCCAGAGCTTTGGTGGAGGAGGGTCCCAGGATTATCGCCGAAGAAGCCGAAGTTAAGGAAACTGTTGATAGGGGTAGGAGGAAGATAGTATGGACTTTCGAGAGGGGGGTAGACGGGGAGATCGCTAATCGCATAATGAATAAAATTCGCCCAGAGATGACCACGGCATGTTATCTGAGGTATTCGTGCTCGTATCGTATTAGTAACATAGAGACCGATGCCACCATGATCTATCACAAACAATCAAAGGGCAGTCCGTGGATAAACGAGATCACCAAAGCCGAGAGTTGGATATCCGATAGAGAGAAAGGTCGAATAGACATCGACAAAGTCGATAGACCAAACACAAAATGGACCTTCGTTCGTTGGATATCGGTCGAGGTGAAGATGATCATCGACGCGCAACAACTTCTCATGGGAGCGGGAAAACTCCCAGACTGGTTAAGACAGAAAAAGGGAATGTATTCCGTCGACACGTACGACGACTACTTATGTCTGTTTAGGTGCATAGGCATCCAACGTGGAGGGAGACCAGACCGCTGTTGTGAGAAGGCACGAGCTCTGGCTCGCGAATACCTCGGGCATGATAACGGACCAGGTAGCCAGGGAATCCCCCTGGACGATATTAAGAAGGTCGAAGAGCATTTCAAGCTGGGTATTCGCGTTTACGAGCCCACCGCCGATGGAGTGCGGTACCTCATGAAGGTTCCGGCAAATTACGACGTGGTTGGGGGGAAGACAATGACGATGGGAATGTTTGGAGGTCACTCTTTCCTCATAACGAACCTCCGCAAGATGACGAACGAGTACGGGTGCACCGGATGTCAACAACGGTTCACAAAGTCGTGTAACATGCACAGGCACGCGACCCACTTGCATGGGTGGGAAGAACCGTGGTGACATGTCCAGGTAAGAGGGTAGAGAGACCACAGTCGGCCTACGAGAAGGCGTTCTATCCTAAGGGGTCAGCGAGTGTGAGGTCGATTCAATGGTTGAGCAGAGAAGAGGAGAGGGTGGGAAAAAATCACATACATTCACGCCAACTTGCGGTCACGGTGGTGAGAGGTGGGTGGCCGGTGATCCGATCGACGGTTACTGTCACGAGACCGAGACCGTGTTTCAGTTTCACGGATGCTACTGGCACGGGTGTCCGATGCATTGCATGAGAGGTAACGCGAGATCGCTGTACAAGAGGACGAAAATTCAAGACGCCAAGATAAGGAAGGCGGGTTACGAGCTGGTGGTGATGTGGGAGTGTGAGTGGTTGAATGAGGGGAATAATACCTACTATCCACAATCGCCACGCGAGGAGGAGACGACTCTGTACCCTCACCAGATAGTCTACGACTTCGAGGCGTATCTCGACAAGTCAAAAAGCACGCGACCCACCAAAGACCTGACCTTCGAGGTCGAGCACGTTCCTATATCGGTGTCGTTGGGGGATACGATGCATGAAGGGATCACACACCTATGTGAACGAGATCCCGACACGCTAGTCGAGAAGTTCGTGACCGAGCTGCAGATGAGAGGCAAGGCAATCAGGGAGGGGGTTAGGAAGAAGTATCTGCCGGCCGACATAGATATGTTATCGAAGTCTCAGCAAGCAAAGATTATCTCTTTGACCAAGTCCCGGTGGTGGGGTTCAACTGTAGCAGGTACGACCTGAACCTCATCAAGCAGTACTTTGTAGAGAAGTTGGCGGCCACCGTGAATAAGGTGATGGTCGGAAAGAGAGCCAGCACGACGATGTTTCTGTTTACCCCGGAGTTTAGATTTCTCGACATCATCCAGTATCTGGGACCCGGTACCACGTACGACCGGTGGGTTAAGGCGTACGAGTGTAAAACGGTAAAGTCTCACTTTCCGTACGAGTGGTTCGATAGCGCGGACAAGCTCGACCATCCGGGGCTGCCAGACTATCCCGAGTGGTACTCGAAGTTGAAGGGTGAGTTCCTAATGTCGTTGTCCGAGTGGAAACAGTGTAAGAAGGTATTCCGAGAAAAGGGGATGAAGACGTTCAAGGAATGGTTGCAACACTACAACGACTTGGATGTAGGACCGTTCCTGGAGGCTCTGACTAAAATGACGGAGTTCTACAGGGGAAGAGGCGTGGACATACTCAAGGATGCTGTGTCTCTACCCGGTGTTTCCCTTCAGTACCTACTCCGCGGGTTGATCGATGGGAAGGCGGACACGCCCGAGCTGTGGTCGCTGAAGTCTGAAACTTACGAGATGATGAAGCAGTGATTGGTCGGTGGTCCGTCCATAGTATTCTCCAGATACGCCGAGGCTGGAAGGTCGACGATCAGGGGTCAAGTGGGGAGTCGGGATGAGAAGATGTGCAAGGCGGTGCTGGGTTACGATGCCAATGCTCTATATTTATCTACTCTGTCGAAGGACATGCCGTGTGGTGAGGAGCAGATATGGACGTGTGACGACCCCGAAAGACAGTCGTATATAGACCGTTTCGTGAGGAAGGTCAGGAGTGAAAAGTGGTTCGGATTTGCGGAGTTGGATATAGAGGTCCCGGAAACGTTGAGAGACAAGTTCTCGGAAATGTCACCGCTGTTCGTTAATCGAGAAGTCGATGAGAACGAGGTTCCACAGCACATGAAGGACTACCTGACCGGGACCGGGAGGAAAAGAGTCGAAGGACAGAGAAAGCTCGTGGGGGCAATGTCCGCCAAGAAGATGATCATATACTCCCCGCTGCTAAAGTGGTATCTGGAGCACGGTCTGATCGTCAAGGCGGTGCATAGGGTGATAGACTACACGCCCGGCAAACCGTTTCAATGGTTCGTTAAAGAGGTCACCGCTGCTAGACGGACGGGGGACGTCGACAAGAGCAAGGCGGTGTTGGCGGAGATATTCAAACTGGTTGGCAACGCGTGTTGTGGTAAACTGATAGAGGCACAAGAGAGACACCTGAACACCACATATACGAAGGATGAGAAGACTGTCGATCGGGCACTGAGGTCGGCGTGGTTCGAAGACCTGGAGGAGATTGTGGAGGCTTACGAGATATCGAGTGGTGATCAACAGACCGTTTCAGTGTGGCATAGCGGTCTACCAGTTGGCCAAGCTCCGGATGCTGGAGTTCTACTACGATTTCTTGGACAAGTACATGGATCGCGGAGATTTCGAACTGATACAGATGGACACTGACAGCATGTACTTCGCGCTGTCGGAGAAGACGCTGGTGGCGGTGGTGAGAAAGAATATGAAGAGAAAGTTTAATAAGGAGAAGACCGAGTGGTTGGCGTGGGACGTGTGGAGCAACAGAACTCCGGGACTGTTCAAGCTGGAATTCGAAGGGGATAGAGCCATCGCTCTGTGTAGCAAGTGTTACTACGTGAGCGGTGATGGAAAATCTAAGCACTCGGCCAAGGGGATGTCGAAGAGATCTAACGATCTGACTTGGGGAAAGTATAAGAGTGCTCTCGAAGGGGGTAGGGATATGGCGGAGAACAGGGGATTCCGAATGATTAACGGGGTGATGAAGACGTACTGTCAACAAAAATTAGGACTCTCGGCGTACTACGACAAGAGGAGAGTGATGGAAGACGGGTTACACACCGAGCCTATAGGATAGGTAAAACAAAAAGAACACTGAAAGAATACTAAAGACTCTGACGATCCGGGGGTAGCTGGGTGTCAGAAGGCACCGCAAGAAGTTCTTCGCGAACAAACCCTCGAGATGGCCCATCATCCAAATAGTAGAGCACGGACTCATCGGGCTTGGTAATAGATCGATCTAGATGATATACATTGAGAGACCACACGGGATCAGTCGCGCGGCGGCTGCCACCTTCGAGCTCTTCCGGTTGATAGAGGTACCGGACATCAATATCTGATGGAAGCCGTTGCTCCTCTAAACCAACGGGTCGCCCGCGCGAGACGGCAGAGGGCTCGCTCGTCACCCTTTTAAACTTGATAGCATCTACGGGCTTCTTACCTATCAATCTGGTCACCTCTCCGTTCAGTGCGGAGACCACGGCGGGCAGTCTGGCCACCCACTCGGTCGATCGCGAATGAGGGTCTACAAGTTCTTTAGCGTATTGGTGTCCGAACAGTCTCTCAGCCAGGGTTCGATTGAAGCGCTCCACGATCCCCTGGTCCCGGTGGATGTTTGACGCGGCCGCGTCTGACAGAAACTTCGTGCTTAGACAATAGATGAGAGACCGCGCCCATGAACTCGCGGCCGGGATCGACCTGGAGAAGATTCGGCCATTTGAGAGGACTCCTCTTATATATTCGGGAGAGAGCCTCGGCCACCTCCTTAGACTCTTTGGTGGCCAACGGCTCACCCCCTTATAACGACTCGCAACGTCAACGATTGTCAGTGCGTACTTGTACGTCTTACGACCGACGCGATCGTGAGGGAGAAACAGGAGATCCGCTTGGTGAACTTGGTTCGGTATCGGCACGTCGAATTTCGGGCGCGGAATATTGTGAGGCGCGGGTAAATAGATCTGCCAGATGGCCTGCTTCTTGAGCCATTCCTTGACAGCGTTTTCTGAAACCTTGGTCGCCGCCGCGAGGTTCTTGATGGCCGCGAGTCCCTTCCAGTACCCGCGGGGGCTATAGTACGCGTTCGCTAGCTTGCGCGTTAGGCGAACCGATAGTTTGGTATTAAGTTTGCGCGTGTTCATAGTATGCGATGTATTCTAATATATCGGACAATCTCCAACATGCCCTCGCCAGATCGTCCGGTAACTGCGTCGATAATAATAAACCTTTGTTGGAAGTACAATCGCGATTGGGGGTTAAGTTCTGAAGGAACTTGGGAAAATCTAATCCCCCAGGATTGGTGGAGGAATCTAACATCCGCTTTGCGAACAGGGTGGCCGCTTTTTCGTCCTCCCGCCACGACTCGAGAGAATCTCGGGCCAGACGAATCATACCCTTTGCACCAACCATGCGGTGTTTAAGGGCAGTGTAACATACATCAATCATAGCAAAATAAAGTTCATCAACTGACATCGTTCTATATATATATATTTATAAAAAAAGTTATTTAAAATAATTAATTTAAAATCTCGATTGGATATAGTAGCCGACGATACCCACCACACCCATTCCCACGACGATGAACGCGATCTCGCGGTCTTTTTGGGGCTCTGACGGTACATAGAAATCTGAAAGTTGGGGCTCACGATCCAGCGGAGCGAGACTTTTGTGCGGATATGCCAGCGCGTACTCGCGGTTGGCTTCTTCAACGTTCTGAAAAGTTTGCGCGGCGTGATTTTCGCGGCGAAGCTCTTCGTTGACCCAGTCCAGATGGGCGGTTCGTTTTTTCGACCACGCTTCCTTTGCGCCATTGAGTTGTTCTACAGCTAAATCGTGACGCTTACGCTCCTCATCCACGTTCGAGCTTCTCATTTTCGAGAATATAAAGTTGCTACCGCTGAACGCCAATGCGTTTACAAGCGCACCACCTACTATTACTGTGATTGAAGCCATTTATTTCCATATATTAACTGGTAGAATTCCAGCTTTAACTAGATAATCTCGGGTCCAAACTGTGGCCGCTACATCTAAGGTCGCGAGCCCTACGTCTCTCACAGTAAAGTCCAATTTGGGAGCGGACCCTCCTAGGGCCATCTTTGATAGTCGAGCATACCCGATACTGAAACCCGATATCACCACGGCGTGATAAAGCGCATTCACTAACATTTTACCATCTTGTTCAGCCATTATAATTATTGCATATAAAAGGGGTCGCGATCAATGTTTAAATGGGGCGCATCCAATCGCGATTGGTGTTTCGTAACTTTCTTCTGAACACTGGCTGGTTGTTTTTTCGATAATAGGGGGTATTTCCACACGCACAGGGCACCAACAACTGCCAGACCACCACCAACAACCCAACTCCAATTCACGAATTTGGGTTCAATCGGATTCGCCCAACCTCGATTGGGTGTTGAATGTGCTTCCAATTCGTGAATTGGGGGTGTTGTTGTACTCAACTCTGTCTTCAGATGTTTTGCTGTCTCCGTCCCCGATTGCAACGACTGTTTAGCCTCTCGAAGCTCGGCGAGTATTTTATCTTGTTTAACTTTTCGGGTGGCAGCCGCCGCCCGCCCAGCTGCCTGTCTTTTGGGATTTTTTATATGCGGTATGTCATCCAGTGGCGGAGTAACACTCGGGTTCGATTATGTTGGAGCAATCGGGTTCAACTCCGTCACTCTCGCGGGTGTGTCTTGTGTCATCATTTATGATATTAATATTAGGGCTTATAGTTCGTGGGCATATATGTCCAAATTGACAGTGTTTACCCGTGGTCAACGCGGTTGTCAGCGGAGCTAAGTACATTCCAAACTTGTGATAAATTGAGCAGCAGGCTGTTCTAAGAGTGTGACCTATAAAAGGGTCAGTCTCTAGATCGTCAATCAATCCCGCGGTGTTTGGTATAAGGAGAAGTATACTAACGGCGGTTGCGTACAAATGAATAGCCGCCGATCCGAGAGTTTTTGTCATCTCTGCACCTAACCTAGATTCGTATCGCGCATACATTTTATCGATCTCCGCATCTGACATCTTATCCACCTGAAAAACTGAGAGACGCCTACCGAGATAATGCTCCGATTGTCCCCCAGCAACCAGCGCAACTAGCCGCTCTCGTCGCGCCGCATTTTCATTTTTTCATTTCGGAGTCGTTGCACTCAACCCAATACCAACCGCCGTTGGAGTTGGAGTTGATTCCGATTGCTCTGTCGGATCATTATCTTTCAGGGTGTTGGCAGTCGGAGTTGAGGTTTCCTTCCACTAGCTGATCGAGAAGTTCGTCGCAGTTCATTTTTCTTAAAATTAATTTAACTATTCTAACAACTCTCATCACTTTAACATATTGCCAAGCGCACCACCCGACCCTACTTATGATCACCATTATGCTCGCAACAAAGCTCGCAGCGGAGCACCAAATTGTTAACATTGTTAACCATTGTTCAGCATTTGTTCAACATTTGTTAAGCATTTGTTCAGCATTGTTCAGCATTGTTCAGTAATTACTAATTTTCTTAAATTAATTGTTAAGCATTTACTCGGCAATTACTAAAGAGCGTTAAGTAATTGCTAATTGTAAAATTAATTGATAACTTCGTAAGCAGTTGGTTGATCAGTCTTTAGCAAAAGCTTGGCGTGCTTAGTTCCGAAAGCATCTGTCGAACCTCCAGGCGCTCCTCGCGCGTGGGATAACGTCATTCTCTCGAAGGCAGTCATCGAATGAGTCTCGGTCCTTGCAGTGAAAGAGGGCGACCCATTTCGTTTGCTCGCGCAGATCCTTGAGGACGGCGTTGTACTTTTGAGTGGATATCCATACGCTTTGCCTAGCATGGCGGCCAGAAAATGCGAGCTCGGAGAGCATGTCCTTCTTTTTGGTCATCGCCGCCTTGGCTGAGCAATCGTCAATCACGTATAAGGTGGGCTCACCCTGGAATCTTTGGTATAAACCACGCAGCCAATCGTGAAGCCTATCACCGGGGTCAATAACGTATACCTCAGGGTCGGTCCATATCCACGGGCGCCGCTGATAAGTATCGTTGTGTCGCACAGTGGGACACAGGATCACAATGTGACGAAAGGCATCGCGGTAGGAGCCCTCGAGCAAGTCTAGGATGAAAACCGTTTTTCCACATCCTGTCTGCCCACATATTATGGCAGAGTGGACATCTCCAATCGTGAATTGGTATTGATTGCTAATTTTCTTAAAAATTAATTAATAAATCGTTAGATTTAGTAGAGTGCTGAGACGTATCGACCATCTTCGATGTTGAGTTGTGCGTCTGTAATTATATATAAGTACACGTTCAATGGCCCGGCTCCGTCCGCCTCTTTGGTTATCTGGATCGTCACACCCTCGCTAGCGTTCTCAACTTGGCGTCCGTTGCCGTGTATTTGGTCGTCGTCGCTGGCTCGCATGTCTAGCCATAACGCGTATTTGGTATTCAGGAACTCCGCGAGGGAGACGGCCGAGAGATGCAGGTCTTTGGCAACTGCTGCAACCTCCGGAGAGCGCTTAGAGCCGGCAGCAAACTGCTTTCTTACTTCGTCCCACTGCTGGTGCGCGCGAAGACCCGCGCTGTAGAGTTGATTGGGTACTCCCTCGATCGTCACCTCTACCTTCGTGATTTTGGGTTATAGAATTTGTCGGTTTTTCTAGCACCGAACGCGAACCGAGCATCCTCGAACAACATCAGTATATCTTTCATCGACGCGCGGGCTACGTTGACATTAATATTCCACAATGTGTCACCTTTGTCTTTCGTCATCTTGCGATGGCGAAGAACCCGGTCGTAAAGTATGGCAACGTGCCCGGCGTACTGGGTTCTGATCAATCGCGCGAGTTCGGGCATCGTGACCATGTCGTACTCCAGCAAACATTATCTATCGTATACGTCGATAACATGTCGCTGGCTATGAGAACTCGGCCGTAGTCGTTGAACGTTAGTTCGTATTCGAGGCGGTCAGCCAAAGCGCTCTGATAGTAGGGCATGTGACTCTCCAGCAACTCAAAGTCGAGCGGGATGTAGAAGCGGTTGCCGTAAGCGCCCGCGACCGCGTTGTCGCTAGCGTTGTTTATCTGCCTTGTTACCAGCCCCGATTCTAAGTTTGGTTACGTTTTCTTATTTTTGCTGGTGTCAATACCCTGATAGACAGCGTTTTCGCGCTCTTGCGCCGTCATCCATAGGTCCTATAACAATGGTAGACGTCGCTGTCATCGATCGACATCACCTCATTACCAGAAATCTTTATCATGGTCTTCTTGACTATGGCGCGACCCAGGTTCTGAACGACGGTTCGGTTCTCGTCCGTCGACGTCAGCGAAATAGTGAAAGCGAGGCGAACAGTCCCCGGCACAATGACGTCGTTAGCTCCGAGGTTGGGGAAGCGGACCAAGAGCTGCTGGTTCTGGTCGATCGTCGATGGGTTGTTCGACACTCTGTCTTACGCCTTTTGCCCCCAGGGGCTCACGCAGTCTGCGGTATGGATTGAGTTTGCGACCGTATTGACTCGAAGACATAATTTAATGAAACTATATTAAACCCGTATGGTTTTGTCTTTAATACATAATTAATTTTAAGAAAATTAGATGGATGATTACGATATTAACACGAATAAAATCGGTAGAGATGAGGATGATTATGACATAGATGGTGACGTCGATAACTATGATGAAACGACCTTCATAGATACTCCAGTTCCAATCCAATCGCAATCGGGGGAATTAGGTGGCGCTACCAACACCATTAGTCTAAGTCAGGAATTAGTCGAGTCCGCTGTAGACGACTTCTACAACAATTTGGCAGACAAAGGTGTGGTCCCATCTGTCGGCCGCGACTACTCCAAGTTCGAATTGGATCTGCGTGGGAGATTGCGACTAAATGCATCAAATGTACCGATCGTCAACACGATGACCGGTAAACCCCTAGCGCTGAGCACCATTGCCGGAAACAGGGGCGGTGGTGAAATCATAAGGAGCGAACTAGGATTCGTAGATTGGAAGAGGGGTAAAAAAATTATGCCGACCCGCGCTGTAGAGGCCCTACAGTCTACCGACGAAACGATGGCGAAAACGACCGCCGATATAGAAACGGTCGAGCTCAGCGATGTCCCTCGAGTAGCCACCGACGCTATTAACACGATGGAGCTCAACGAAAGTGAGATAGATGAAATACTCAGGACGATGAATGACCCACCGTTACCTCTTCGCGAACTCCGGGGCCTCGATAAGGTTATGCAAACGGTCCGGGGCGAACTGGTCCTTAACCTCGCCAAACTCTCGTCGCTGGATGAACATATCACGCTAGAAGAAAGAAAACTGTAGGAAGCTGGTGGTGATAGAGAATCTACGAGCGGATCACCGAATGCCTGCAGTCGTTGCGAGATGAAAGAGCAGCTCGTTTGGAGGCTGCATCGACTAACCGTGAGGCTGTCCACACCCAAATAAGTCGGATCCGCGAAACAATCTCGAGGGTCCTGCACGAGGAGACGACACTCGGTGAGCGTCTTCGCACTCTGTTCAGAGAGCAGGGTGTCACGATAGCAAGCATCCTCGTTGCTATCAGCATGACTATATCGACCATAGTTCTAGCTTTCACTGGTGGTGCGGCGCCACCACCCGCGCCAGCACCCACACCACCACCCGCACCATCCGGCGGAGCCAAGGAGTGGGTAAAAAAACAATTTAAAAGCCTCGCCAGTCTCCTGGCTAAATTAGCCGAAAAGGCGGCTGCCGCACTACCTGGACTGATCGGAAGTATCGTTTCTTACCTGCTATCTATATTATCAAAAACGGTCGGATGGCTCGCCGAGAATGCTTGGGCTTTAATCGTGGCGATCGCCGGTCTCCTACTATTCTTCGCCAGAGAGTTCCTAAAACCAAAGCGTAAATAGTCCGATCGCCACGAGGGCGACGACGAGCGCTAATTTCTCCTCCTCGTGTGTTGTGCTTCCAATCTCGATTGGTGTTTCAACATTGTTGATGATTGGATTGGGGGAACTCGATGGTGCATCCAATTTACTAATTGGGGTACTGGGTTCGATTGTGTTGAGGGATGTGTATCCATTTTGTGTTTTGGGGGTTTTATGAAATCGGTTCCACTTACAACTCCGCGCCCGATCATCTTGGGTGGGAGCTTGATGATACCCGTGTTCACGTTCCCGTTGCGGCCGATTTTTTGATTGGTGGTTGCGACTACGATCTGATTATTGTAACCGCTCAACCGGGTCGTCTCGTAGTATCATATTGCTCGGCGCCATATAAAGACCTATTCCAAATGCGTAGTCTACCGGGGTGCGGGCAGTCTGCAAAACGTCTTGATAATTCTGGATCGCCTTCTGGAGGTCCACCTTAGCTGAGATGGCGTCCTCGACAAGTGCCAAGAACTGTTTTTGTGCGTCAAAGGCCGTTCCCGTACCAAGTATAGCGCTGCGCGTTTGCTTCTGTGAGGCGAGGATTGCCCATACGTATATGCGAATGGATTCGTTGAGACGAATAACCCCACCCTGCGTAAATCCAGTGCTTTCATCTAACATAAATGTGGTCCAAGCATTTCGCATCTGTGGAGTATCACCCAGGTCTAGGTATTCCACATGGGCTACTTTAGTAGGCAGCCAATGGCAATCACCATCATTACACGCAAGTCCACCAAGCACTTCAGCACGGAACGTCATCTTATTCAACTTATAATTATATTTAGTCCATGTTGCCATTTTTCTAACTGGTGGTGGGGTGGCCCCTCGAGCGCTCCATAGCCCTGAGAAATATACTGGAACTTTATCCAGACGCTCCCCATTAACTAAGCCTTTAAGGTGAACTAACCCTAAACTGTTGGTCGGGGTGTATACTTTCTGTCTCCAGTCGGCGTCTTTTGATACCCCAAATTCGCTACACAATCTTTCGAACGCCTTACGGTCGTATGCGCTGGAAATGGGATCCCAGCCATCGTCTTGAGGCAGTGGAATACCTAGTTCTTTCTTTGAGAATCCTCCTAATTGTGTAATACACGTGAAAGTTGTAGACACTTCGGAGCATGATATTCTCGGATGTCAAATGGTCTTGATGCGAAATTCCGCATCCGGCCGTTGCGCACCATACAGCGAAATTTAGCTGGTTCTGCCAGAAGTTCATATGGGAAAACTCCCATCTTAGTAATACATCTTGACTAGTAGTCTTTGGAACTACATATTTCTCAAACGTGTTAGGGAAATTGGTGGCAAAGCCACTGTCCGGTCTAACCGTTACGGTTGGGTGTACAAGGCGGTTAACAACGTCTTTTTGCGTGTATTTACCACCGACCGCGTACTTTGCATTAGAATTAAAGCTAAATGCTTTGGTATCCATTGAAAGATATTATTAGGTTTGCTACTATCACTAATGTTCAAAAAGGGAGTTGTGAACTTCAAAAATTAATAGACAACTGCTGCGGACAACGCCGGGTAGGCCTCAGATCAATCACCTTCACGGTTGGGTGGAAAAACATTGAAATGCACAAGGAGATCTCCGGAATAGAATGGCCAGAGGCTATCTATTCCGCAGATGGTATAGATCTAGAGGACTCCGATAGTCCTGCAGAAACAAGGAGACGCCTTCGGGAAACAGCTGCCGCATTACTTCCTGGCCTTTGGGGTTTCGGAGATGTCCAAGCTTTAATCGCGAAGAATAGCCTGATATGGCACTCTCACAGTCTCAAAAGCCACGGGGATTGCGACATTGTCCGTTGATAAAAAATTAAAGATCACTCCGGGGTTGGCCTCAATGTTAGGATTTAAATTTGCACCCCCTTACAACGAGGATGAAGGGCGAGAGTTCCCATTGAAATTTGTCTTCCCCGTGGGCGAGCACCGCGGCGATACCCCGGTGAACTTCGCCTTCACAAAAACTCTCGGGTGCACCTGGATCGGGTGAACACATCGTACAACACGGTAGACGGCACTCCCAGCACATTACTGAAAACCGTGCCCGCCAGCGACTGTTTCTTTGGTGAGACCCTGACCTTAGACTCCCACACCTGAGATGAAAGTTTTTGGAATCGGGACACATCCACGAGTTGAAGATTTCTATTCTTGATGATAAAGGGCGAGAGTTGAAGAACGATTATCCGATTTCGGTCGTCCTAGAAATTTCAAATTAATTAATTTTAAGAAAATTATTTAGAATTAAACGCATGTTCGTAATATATATTATCAACATTATTGAAAATGAGTATATACGGACCAGGTAGTTCTTCCGATTGGGTGACAAATTCAAAGAATTTGGAACCGACAGAAGGGGGATTCATCCCGACAGAGGGCGACTTTTTAACTACCCAAAAAACAAAGGCCTTGATCAATAGAACTATATCGGTGGCCACGGACGAGATTCACAAGAGTCTACTATCACAACTTAGAGAATATGCCCTGGCTGTGAATACACAAAGTCGTGAAGAAACGCATACGGAACTAAATGAACTAGGTGAAAAAATAACCAAATTTCGAAAAGAGGCCCGGTTGGGGATTGATAAAGTCCGAGAAGACCACCAGGCGGACCTTACGGAGGCATAGAATGCATTGCTCTTAAAGGACACTCTCATCAGTGAAGCGACACTTACCGAACTAGACGGGAAAATAACAAAATTTCTAAAAGAGACCAGGTCAGATATTGATAAAGTCCGAGAAGACCGACAGGCGGCCCTTACGGAGGGTTATGATACGTTGCGCTTAGAAAGGACTCTCTCATCAGAGAAGCGGCACTTACCGAACTAGACAAAAACATAACCAAATTTCGAAAAGAGGCCACGTCGGGTATTGAGAAAGCCCGAGAAGACCACCAGGCGGACCTTACGGAGGCTCATGAGGTGTTGCGCTCAGAGGACTCTCTCGTCAGGGAAGCGGCGGTTGCCGAACTAGACGGGAAAATAACCAAATTTCGAAAAGAGACCCGGTCGGGTATTGATAAAGTCCGAGAAGACCACCAGTCGAACCTTGCGGAGGCCCTTGCGGAGGCTTATGATGCGTTGCGCTTAGAGGACTCTCTCAACAGAGAAGCTACACTTACTGAACTAGACGGGAAAATAGCCGAATTTCTGAAAGAGACCAGGTCGGGAGTTGAGGGGGTCCGAGAAGACCACAAGGAGGCCATTGCGGAGGCTTATGGGGCGTTGCGCTCAGAGGACTCTCTCAACAGAGAAGCGGCACTTACTGAACTAGACAAAAAAAATAACCAAATTTCGAAAAGAGGCCCGTTGGTGTTGAGGGGGTCCGAACGGGTATTGAGAAAAGCCCGAGAAGACCACCAGGCGGACCTTACGGAGGTTTATAGGGTGTTGCGCTCAGAGGACTCTCTCATCAGAAGCGCGGCGGTTGGTGAACTAGACGGAAAAATAACCGAATTTCAAAAAGAGGCCCCCGGTCGGGTGTTGAGAAAGCCCTAAAAGGCCACCAGGCTACCATTACGGAGGCTTATGATGCGTTTCGCTTAGAGGACTCTCTCAGCAGAGAAGCGGCACTTACCGAACTAGACGGAAAGATAACCGAAGTTTCTGATAAACTGAAACATGATCGTATAGCCGCGACAAAAGCTCTTGAGGAGGCCTCTTATAAGATTCGTACTGAGGCATATAACGCAAACAGTGCGCTTGCTGGAATAGTGCGAACAATGAAAATCGCTAAAACGTGCCATATTAACAGTTTGGGGCTGAGAAGCAGGGCCCCATTGGTCAGAGGGGCACTATGAATATTCGTTCGGTGCCAAAGCGAGTAATAAAGTGGGGTGGGGGATACACTATGACAGCTGCAGGTGAAGTTATCCAAATGGCGGTCTGCTTGGTTAATGCTAGTGGTAAACCTGGGTGCGCGGTCGCGATAAATATTGTAGTAGATGGGGAAGAACGGGGGGTTGGAGTCACTAAAATCTCTGGAGATAGTTCGGCGGTGGTTTCGTTCTCCGGTTATGATCGAATTAGACTTTCCAAAGGTAGTGTTATTAACTTTGTTACGAAAATCGGTGACCCAGAGAGTTCTTCCACTATTGTCTCATTGTTAATTGACCTTATTTTTGTAAAATAACTATATATTGAAAATCATGAACGAATCAACGCTTCCAATTGTCAATACCACTCCATCAACACTGTGTACAATTAACGAAAGAAGTTCAGTATTTTTAGGTTGAATAATATCGTCGCTATGCAGGATATTTTAGTTAGAGAATATACAAATAGAAAAAGAAACGCTAAAAAATATAGACCCGCGGTGAACAGGCTGAAGCATCTAGCACGGCTCTAGCGAGTGTTTCTGTGTTGTGGGGCGGGGACAGCTGCAACTATATCCACCATTATAACGGTTCCTGTAGCGGGGATTTTATGTGCGGTGTCGGCCGTTTCTGGGTTGTTGTGTATGGTAATTAGGGCGTCGGGTGGAAAACTCGAGAAAAAATGTAGAAAACATGATAGAATATCTCTTCTCGCCAGGTCGAAGAAAAATACCATCGATGTTATGGTGTCCAAAGCGTTGGCCGATAAGAAAATATCAAATTTAGAGTTTGAATCCGTGGTGGAAGAAATGGGGAGATATGAAAAATTAAAAAATGATATAAGAATCAAGGCGCGCGCCACCATGCCCAAAATTGAGTGTACTGATTGGGATAAATTTAGGGAAAAACTTGGCGATAAAGTCGGAAGAAATGTTACAGCACCATTGTGATATTTTATAAAATAATTATATTGGTGCAGTAAACAAATTTACATACCTATACAACATGTGTTTTTCACTGAGAATTATGCCGGATACAAAAATAAATTCAGATTGCCAGTTTACATACCACCGATAAGGAAAAAAAAAAATACACTCAAAGTATGACAACGGCGTTCCTATAAGACCGCTCGAGGTTGATGAAAAATAATTTCAGATAGCCCGTTTACATACCTTCGATAAGGAAAATACACTCGGCTATCAATTAATTAGTAGTTTTTTGTTTTTTTTCAATAATAATTTTTCAATATCTTTATAAGCGATATCGTAGAAATGTACATTCGTAAACGAATCGTTGGGTTTTAAAATTTTTGTATAATACACCTTAGTTTCATATCCGATACGCATTATCCGTCTTAATGTTTGTATTTGCCTCTTGTATAGTTGACATAATTGCCGGTATAATATTGGAAATGTAACGTTTTTATCGGAGCGTAATAAATTACGCTGGTATTTCATGTATTCGATATCACCCAGTGTTCTCAATTTATAGAATTTAATATACAGGATTATACCCAACCCCCGTAAGCTTCGTAAACTTCTTCAACACAGTCATTAAAAATTTGCAATTCAAATTGTATTGTATTATCCATTTTCTCTAATAATATTGGTACTTGTTTTTTCTGTTCAATTTTCCAATTTTATAAAAATTAGTTTGATAATGTTTTTTTTACAGTGTTTTAATGCTGCAGAAACACCGTGACTTATTAGATCGATTCTATCTTTCTAACTGACTTTCCGATTTGAATTATTACTAAACGATAATACTTGCGAGCACGTAATCCCTTGTTAGCCATTCGATGAGTAGCCTGAGTGCCACCGCATGGTGGACATAGCAATGACTCGGCTTTGGTCCCTACCCCACAATGCCGACATTGGGCGAGGTGGAAACGGAACCTCTTCGCATCCATGCACGGTGATGTTTGCAATATTCGTAAATACCGGTGCGAAAACATCTCTCGTGACTACCTGTCTTCAACCACGCACACTTAACTAGAAACCATTATGTTTGCATATATATACTGAGTATAACATAGGATTCTTATCTCTAATAGGGTGTATCTTCTCATGTCATATGGTCTCGCGGTTGAAAAAATTATGGCTCTCCCCCCCTGGTGTGTTTTTTAAAAATAAAATTATGCTTACTCCCCCCTTTGTGTCCTTTTTGAAAATAAAATTAAAAAAAAAAAATTGCTTACTCCCCCCTTTGTGTTTTTTTTGAACATTACTCATAAATATTCTCATAAAATGGAGGAAATCCAAGTAGTATATAAAAGTCACAAATGATACCACCATGCGGTGGGGGGGGGCATCGCGCGTTAGCCGTTGCCTTTAAGAGGGTGGTATCATTGTGACTCTTATATACTACTACAGGGCCTGCTCATCTGGATCTACACTGTAAACAAACTCTACTATAGAGGTATGTAGTGTTGACAGGACCTGCTCATCTGGATCGACACTGTATACAAACTCGACCATAGACGTATGTAGTGTTGACAGGGCCTGCTCATCTGGATCTACACTGTATACAAACTCTACTATAGAGGTAGGTAGTGTTGACAGGACCTGCTCATCTGGATATACACTGTATACAAACTCTATCATAGACGTTTGTAGTGTTGACAGGGCATGCTCATCTGGATATACATTGTATACAAACTTTGCCATAGAGGTATGTAGTGTTGACAGGGCCTGCTCATCTGGATCTACACTGTATACAAACTCTACTATAGAGGTATGTAGTGTTGACAGGGCCTGCTCATCTGGATATACACTGTATACAAACTCTATTATAGAGGTATGTAGTGTTGACAGGACCAGCTCATCTGGATCGACACTGTACACAAACTCGACCATAGACGTATGTAGTGTTGACAGGGCCTGCTCATCTAGATCTACACTGTATACAAACTCTACTATAGAGGTAGATAGTGTTGACAGGACCTGCTCATCTGGATATACACTGTATACAAACTCTACCATAGACGTTTGTAGTGTTGACAGGGCATGCTCATCTGGATATACATTGTATACAAACATTTTCCATAGAGGTATGTAGTGTTGACAGGGCCTGCTCATCTGGATCTACACTGTATACAAACTCTACTATATAGGTATGTAGTGTTGACAGGGCCTGCTCATTTGGATCTACACTGTATACAAACTCTACTATAGAGGGTATGTAGTGTTGACAGGGCCTGCTCATCTGGATCTACACTGTATACAAACTCTACTATAGAGGTATGTAGTGTTGACAGGGCCTGCTCATCTGGATGTACACTGTATACAATACAAACTCTACTATAGACGTATGTAGAGTTGACAGGCCTGCTCATCTGGATCTACACTGTATACAAACTCTACTATAGAGGTATGTAGTGTTGACAGGGCCTTCTCATCTGGATCTACACTGTATACAAACTATACTATAGAGGTATGTAGTGTTGACAGGGCCTGCTCATCCAGATCGACACTGTATACAAACTATACTATAGACGCATGTACCGTTGACAGGCCTGCTCATCTGGATCTACACTGTATACAAACTCTACTATAGAGGAATGTAGTGTTGACAGGGCCTGCTCATCTGGATCTACACTGTATACAAACTCTACTATAGACGTATGTAGTGTTGACAGGGCATGCTCATCTGGATATACACTGTATACAAACTCTACTATAGAGGTATGTAGTGTTGACAGGGCCTGCTCATCTGGATCTACACTGTATACAAACTCTACTATAGAGGTATCCAGTGTTGACAGGGCCTGCTCATCTGGATCTACACTGAATAAAAACTATACTATAGAGGTATGTAGTGTTGACAGGACCTGCTCATCTGGATATACACTGTATACAAACTCTACCATAGACGTATGTAGTGTTGACAGGGCATGCTCATCTGGATCTACACTGTATACAAACTCTACTATAGAGGTATGTTATGTTGACAGTGCCTGCTAATCTGGATCGACACTGTATACAAACTCTACTATAGACGTATGTAGTGTTTACAGGGCCTGCTCATCTGGATCGACACTGTATACAAACTGTACTATAGAGGTATGTAGTGTTGACAGGGCCTGCTCATTTGGATGTACACTGTATACAAACTCTACTATAGAGGTATGTAGTGTTGACAGGGCTGCTCATTTGGATGTACACTGTATACTAACTCTACTATAGAGGTATGTAGTGTTGACAGGGCTGCTCATCTGGATCTACACTGTATACAAACTATACTATAGAGGTATGTAGTGTTGACAGGGCCTGCTCATCTGGATCTACACTGTATACTAACTCTAATATAGAGGTATGTAGTGTTGACAGGGTCTGCTCATCTGGATCTACACTGTATACAAACTCTACTATAGACGTATGTAGTGTTGACAGGGCCTGGTCATCTGGATCTAGACTGTACACAAACTCTACTATAGACGTATGTAGTGTTGACAGAGTCTGCTCATCTGGATCTACACTGTATACAAACTCTACTATAGAGGTATGTAGTGTTGACAGGACCTGCTCATCTGGATCTACACTGTATACAAACTCTACTATAGAGTGTTGACAGGGCCTGCTCATCTGGATATACACTGTATACAAACTCTACTATAGAGGTATGTAGTGTTGACAGGGCCTGCTCATCTGGATATACACTGTATACACACTCTACTATAGAGGTATGTAGTGTTGACAGGACCTGCTCATCTGGATCTACACTGTATACAAACTCTACTACAGAGTGTTGACAGGGCCTGCTCATCTGGATATACACTGTATACAAACTCTACTATAGAGGTATGTAGTGTTGACAGGGCCTGCTCATCTGGATCTACACTGTATACAAACTCTACTATAGAGGTATGTAGTGTTGACAGGGCCTGCTCATCTGGATCTACACTGTATACAAACTCTACTATAGAGGTATGTAGTGTTGACAGGGCCTGCTAATCTGGATCTACACTGTATACAAACTCTACACAAGAGGTATGTAGTGTTGTCAGTGCCTTCTCATCTGGATCTACATTTGGATCTACACTGTATACAAACTCTACTATAGAGGTATGTATAGTGTTGACAGGGCCTGCTAATCTGGATCTACACTGTATACAAACTCTACACAAGAGGTATGTAGTGTTGTCAGTGCCTTCTCATCTGGATCTACATTTGGATCTACACTGTATACAAACTCTACTATAGAGGTATGTATAGTGTTGACAGGACCTGCTCATCTGGATCTACACTGTATACAAACTATACTATAGAGGTATGTAGTGTTGTCAGTGCCTTCTCATCTGGATCTACATTTGGATCTACACTGTATACAAACTCTACTATAGAGGTATGTATAGTGTTGACAGGACCTGCTCATCTGGATCTACACTGTATACAAACTCTACTATAGAGGTATGTATAGTGTTGACAGGGCCTGCTCATCTGGATCTACACTGTATACAAACTCTACACAAGAGGTATGTAGTGTTGTCAGTGCCTTCTCATCTGGATCTACATTTGGATCTACACTGTATACAAACTCTACTATAGAGGTATGTATAGTGTTGACAGGACCTGCTCATCTGGATCTACACTGTATACAAACTCTACTATAGAGGTATGTAGTGTTGACAGGACCTGCTCATCTGGATCTACACTGTATACAAACTCTACTATAGAGGTATGTAGTGTTGACAGGGCCTGCTCATCTGGATCTACATTGTATACAAACTCTACTATATAGGTATGTAGTGTTGAAAGGGCCTGCTTAATTATTGTAATAAACGGGATGTGAAATGCATATATTAATTAATTGTCAAGGTCATGTTTGGAGATCGTGTATCGTACTTTTAAAGTGCAATTCACGTCATGTATACTCGTGTATGGATGTGACTGGAGAAATGGAGCTTATGGATTTTGTGACCAGTGAAGATCCAGATCAGCCTGTGCATCCGCACAGTCTGATCAGGATCTGCACTATTCGCCACTCCATTAACATAACACACCCGCCATGCTTCTAACAAGCAATATTGATCGTTGTAAGGCTACAGGAGTGTGCTATTTGATCAGGAACTACACTGGTCACAAATAGTTGAAGAGGCATTAAAATAGTATTTTAGTAAAACAATTACAATGAACTGATTAAAGGTACATGCCCACTCAGTAGGCAAAAATGTTATTTATGTGAATTATGTGAAGTGCATAATTGTCTATTCCACCAGTTATAAAAATTACGAATGCCCGATATACAGATATAATCATTCCGTAATATTTATTTTACTGATAGTGACTCGCGGTCGTATCAGGCTATTTTTATATGCAAATGAGGCATGATATTGTTTTAATTATTTATACTAAGTAAATGCGTCACCTGAAATTTTCGACAGATTATAAAGTATGATCATTGCACATCAAAAAATAAATACAGAGAATAAATAGTAAAGTCCGTTAACATTTTAAGGAAACACGGTTATTGCCCCTGATATCCGTGTGGAATGTACGTCTGATATACAATATATAATCATGTCAGTCAATACGTGGGGTATTGGTAAATGTTTATTTTGCGAGAAATTATCTCAGATGATGTCTCTGATATAAAGAACATTGTGTGCCTACTGAGTGGGCATATACCTTTAAAGTACATGTGTAACTAAATGTAAATGCTTTAACGACGTCACTGGCTCGATGACCTTGCGTGTCGGGACCGACTGTCACCATCTGATAGGACACATGTTATATACATATATCACTGACTCTAATTAAGCAATTATCATTGAAGTCACGTCTATGACTTAATACCTTAAATAAATCATTGGCCTATATCATTTCCAATTTCAAAGTTGAAACAGAGAATAGGACAAATTTGACCCAAGGCTATAATAACACTTCACTCTTACAAAACAAAAATCCTGATTCTCGCACATTGAATTTTACCGGTTTTAATAAACGTGGGAGAATCAGGATGACACCGCACGAAGTTGTCTTGCCCAAGGACACGCCGAATCGGCCATTCGGAGCAGGTTGATGTGGGAACCTGGGGCCCGTTTCACTAAACTTCTTACCACAAAAATGTTCGTAAGTGAAAATTTAAGATCGTCTGTAAATTTCAATTTATGGATTTACATATGCAGCCTATGCTCAATAAATGTAAATCCAATAATTATTTACAACAAAACAATGTTAATGTGAAATGTACAGACTATCATAATTTTGCACTTACGAACATTTTAGTGAAACGGCCCCCGGGGTCTCCTGCCCCAAGACAATTGTGAAAACAAGTGCCATAATATATGTCGCATCATAACGTATCTACTTGTATACCTCCGATGTATTAGTACTATATTATACTAGTACAATGTACTAAATATCGCACATATACGATTTGGTTTTGCATTGTAATGTATGACGACTGCAAAATGCAGGATAACTTTCATCTCCATATAAATAATATATAAATAATATTTTCGACAGATATAACGTATAATCATTGCACACCAAAACATAAATACAGAGAACAAATAGTTGTGTCAAGTTTATGGAAACACGGTTATCGACCCTGATATCAGTGTGGAAATTTACGTCTGATATAAAATGTATAATAATGCTAATCATTAAGTGGGGTAATGGTGAATGAGTGTTAATCTATAGAATATACAAAACTATCTGTCTCACTATAGTATAGCCTACTGAGTGGGCATGTACCTTTAACGGTGCATGCCCACTCAGTAGGCCCAGCATGGTCTTTATATCAGAGACATCATCTGAGACATTTTCGGGCAAAAAAAACAACATTCATTCACTATTACCCAACGTACTGATTGGCATTATTATACATTTTATATCGGACGAAATTTTCCACATTGATACCAGGGGCGATAACCGTGTTTCCTTAAAATGTTAACGGACATTACTCTTTATTTTCTGTATTTGTCTTTGATGTTCAATTTTCACACTTTATAATCTGTCGAAACTATTATTTTTTCAGAGGACGCATTTAATTAGTATAAATAATTAAAAAATAGCAAGCCTCATTTACATATCAAAATAGCCTGATACCACCGCGAGTCACTATCAGTAAAATAAATACTACTAAATGATTATATCTGTCTAGCGGGCACTCGTAATCTTTAGAACTGGTGGAATAGTGACACCTATTTAATTCCTACAAAGAACAGTTTGTGCCTACTGAGTGGGCATGTACATTTAACCTATCTAGTTCATTCTCCTACCACACTGTGACAGTATGTCAGACCGTAGTAAGTGCTGAGTATGAGTGCATTTGATATATGGAGACTCAGCTGTAACAGTGTTATCCTATATAGTTATGCTATTTGAGGGTTGATCAGGGCAAAGTCGAGGTATATGATCACGTGGTTAAAACAACAATAACGTCGGCCACTCCAATGTAAGTATTATTTTATATTTTCCTTGAACGTTGAATATGCAACGGATTTTGATGAAATATGGCGCAGCAAACGCGTCTTCATGATCTGCATTTGGTCGTCCAGGGAGTTCGGCACAGACTTATATCGTTTTAGCGAAGAATCAATTATTCGCCAAAACGACAGAAGTTTGTGCCAATGTACAGAGACCATCAAATGCAGGTTAACAAGACGCGTTTGATGCGCCAATTTCATCAAAATATGTTACGTAAAAGAGGACAATATAAAACAATACGTACATTGAATCGGATGGATTCTGGAAGTTTCAGTACTTGTTGTTATTGTTGTTAGTACCACGTGATCATACACATTGGTTATGCAATATATGAAATTATATGTGTGGGGCCCAGTCACGGTCGTTTCGCGGCTTGTCGTTATATAGCAGTCGTATAGATGAAAACAAGAGTTACTTCACTACTCATGGGCGCCGCCATTACGCAAAACCAAAACAATAGACCACGTGATCCCATACCATGATTAGAAGCATAACGGGTGTTTCACTGATATAATGGCAGACATGCAGATCTTGTTCAGAATGTCCGGATGCACAGGCTGATCTGGATCTACACTATTCGCAAACCCATAAGTCCCATTTATCCAGTCACGCTTAGTCACATATGACTACATTGTTACATGCCATATTCTGTCCATGTGTCATTCTGCTTACTGCTTGCTGGGATGCGTATATGACTATATGGATTCCGCCGAATGACGCATACAAGCGCGCAGAATGGCCCATGTCAGAATATGAAATGGCCGAATGAGGGATGCCAGCATCACAGTAAGCAGTAGGCCGAATGAAACTTGGCAAAATGTGCAACAATGTGAAATAGCCAATCGAGGTATGCAATATGCAATGTAATAATGCAAGATGGAGTTGTCATTAAGCAGTATTGTATAGCCAATATGCAGGATTACATGTAACAATGTCAAATAGCCAATCGAGGTATGCAATGTGAAATGTAATAATGCACGATGGAGTTGTCATTAAGCAGTAACGAATAGCCGCAGTGCAGGATGACATGTAACAATGGTCGACTGAATTGTCATGAAGCAGCATGCAATGTAGTGGCGGATATCCCCTTCCATAGGAAACGTGCAGCTACATGCCATGTAGGAAACAGACTACTTTCACTTTCGAAATATCTATCTCACCCCCACATCAAGTCGCACACAGGAAATGTAATATGCATGTGTAGAGCATGCAAATAATATAATAAAATGTTTGGCACAGACATACCTTTCCTGCAGCATCTATTTTATGTATCTCTCTGTCATAATAATAACAATCAATGCCGTTGTCCTGAGAATTTACCACTTGTTGCTAAGCTGTACCAGGACTGGTTTATGGTCACATTATTCATTGGCCGACTGGTTCCTATAGAAGGAGATAATTTTCAGATGTCGTATTAATTATAACAATTATTCAATAACTTTCATCGAAATATGTTTTCGCATTGATTGGGTCAGTACAGTGCGAGTCGCGACATATTTAGCGACAACCCTCAAACCAGCATAGCATATTTAACAATTTCATAATTTCCGTTGGTCCGCTAATGGTGTCCTTTTATACGAATAACCGCATAAATGCTTTACGCAATGACACTTGCTCATTGAGTCGAACACTGTTTCACACAACTGATTGGTTTTGCTATTTCCTGTAACAAATATTATGCAATAATGGGCAAAATTCACAACCAACCCACAAAATTGAAGGTTATTGAGTAAAATTTGGTTTCACACACAGGCACCACTCATTTCAATATTACAAATTGATTCAATGGGTCCAGAAAACATTCAACACAGGCTATCTATACAAATGTAGCAAATAAATTACCAAAAACGTTGTGTTAGATATTGTTGCTATTCTGAATGAATAACGTAAATCAAAATTTTCACTTTGTCTGTTAATTTGCTAAATGCAAGTCCACTTTTTCACAAGTAAACTCCACTATAGAACACACTTTAATCCTTTTGAATGTCTTATATCCAACTCCATAGTCTTGAATGTACAGTTTACATTCACTGCATAAACAAAGCAGCATGCATGGAAGCAATTGATTAGCAAATACCGGCACATGTAACAACAGAATAAGCGTCAGGAAATGGCATGCTATTTATAAACAGAGCATCACGAAGTTTATCGCTAATTAGCGCTAAGAAAAAGTGTCAGAAAAATTATCACTATATGCACTGTTAAAAGAAAAACCCATTTCGTCTCCTCTGTGAGTCTCATCAGGTGGTTGTCTATGCAAATACTTACCATTTTGCATAGCCAGATATCCCCACTATAGGTTTTTATTTCTTCTTTTGTTAAAAAATAATAGTTAAAACATGTGTGCAGTCAGCACAATATGCATATGCACATACAAAATGTAAACTGATTGAACTTACGGGCTTTTGTGCCGCGCCAGTGGTATTCAGATTAAATTCTGCCAATCAAAACATGTTTAACCCTTTGAACCCGAAAGCCCGCTATATCGGTTTATGCAAACAGTGCAGATCCAGATCAAACAGTGCAGATCCAGATGAGCCGGCACGTAACGAGCCATCTCATCAGGATCTGCACTTTTTGCAAGTAATTTTCATATTTCTTAGAACAAAAAACACCCCCTTTCCATAAATTGACTAGTCTGAAAATTATTTTGTGACAATTGGATTGGTTGCAAAATTAACATGTCAAAATCCATTCCAGTTACTTAGGGGTGAAAGGGTTAATATACATTAATTACTATACAGCATGTTTCTGGAATGAACTTACGGGCTTTTGGGCCGCGCCAGAGGTTTCCGGTAACGCGTTCAGGTAACGTAACGTACATATAAGTTCATATGTATTGCAATGTATGTTTTGTGTACATGTATCATTGTATGACTATACTATTATTAGAACATGTAAATGGAATGAACTTACGGGCTTTTGGGCCGCGCCAGAGGTTTCCGGGAACACGTGCATATTATATCAAATGACAAAACGTTAAAGTTGGTGGGATTAACTTACGGGCTTTTGGGCCGCGCCAGAGGTTACCATGACATTTTAATTATACACTATTAATTATACAATAATAGCAAGAGCATCATATTTCGATTTTTTTTCATCATTCAATTTATATCTACATTTGTGTATATTTACAAAGAATTATTCGTGTCTTGCTCTCTTACATGAGTTTGTAAATGTTTTGCTGTTTTTAACTCGTCGTTTTTGACCGGGTTTTCTAGCTGTTGAGTTTGTACTGTGTATTACTAATTTGCCGTCTGATGATGTTATGAATTTAGCGATTGGTTTTACTTTGTATGTGATGAATCTTTCGTATAATCTTTGCTTTTCGTCTTCAGTTTTATTATCCCAATTTGCTTTAGTTGATTTTAGTGGATGTTTATGATCTAAAAATTCATAATCGCCATGACCGTATATCGAACCCCTAACCATTGCTTCTTGAAATTTAACTTCCTTGTGAATTGTGTCTACTAAGTCTGGTAGTTTATTAGGCGTCCAGTCTTGATTTAATTTTAAAATGTGATTAATTGAATCTGGGAATCCTGATTTTAGAGCTTTAACAAGAGCTTTTTCTTCGTCGGTTCCAATTACAATGCTATTAGTGCCTATCTGAGCGGCCGAAATGTCAAGATCCAAAACAGCTGAAATGTGAGTAAAAAATCGTTGATATGTCTGGTAGGCACCATCTCAGTGGAGATACACGGGTCCTAACAAAATTGGAGAGTTTTCTTTACCTTTACGTTTTAATGTGTTATCTTGAAAAACTATACATGTAACATAACATGGTCCTAAATTAAATGTCCTATCAACTCCTATCACTGACGTTTTACATGAGTTTTTGAAATGTTTAATTTGATTATCTGTATAACAAATTACATTTGGTGGTTTGCCTGATGACTGAATTACTTCTTTCAGAAATGGATGTGATGATGTTAACATACTAATTAAGTGTTGCATGTCGTCAGCATTATATTTTTTGTTGCCAGGATTTTTTTCTTGATTAATTTTAGCTTTCATATTATGTAGTTGTTTGGAATCACGTGGGGCATTATCAGTTTCGAAATTTTCGCAAAATACTTCCTTTACTGGTTTATTGTTAGTCAAATCTGTTTCTATTTTTTTTTTAGTTTGGGATGATATTCGAATGTTCTCATTTTCTGTTTTCTTAGCATTGCCATGAATTGACGAAGTTTCCAGAGGAAATGAACCTAAATATTCAGCGACTGATTGTTTTGTGGCTACATCGGAATAACCTGGCATTTTTTCGAACCAACTAATTCTTTTTTTGTATTTTTTTTCTCGTTTTAGTGTTGCGTAATATCGTTTTAATACAAATAAATTTGTCTCGTTTGGCTGTGGATTTAACGGTTCAATTTTTTTACGAATTTCCTTGCAGAATAAATTTTGTTTCTTAACACATGAAATTAAGTTGCCATCTGCTGTTTTTACAAAGAAACTAGTTTTAGTTGATGTTGATTTTGTATCCCAAGTTCCACAATTATCACAAAATTCCATTCGTTTCGAGCTATTTTTACGATCTATATTTTTTGAGTTATCCATTAGAAAATATACGTCTTCTTTTTGTGTTGTCGGTAATTCTGTAATTGTAATAGTTTCAGTTGTTAAAATTTCAATTAACCTATCTGTTGTCAGAAATTTACCATTTAGTTTGTTTTTACTTTCTGAATTGTAACTTAATTCTGATGCCTTTGTGGAGCCTAGATCAGGGGTTTCGGAGTCATCGGGTTGAAAGGAAACGTGGTCATTGGTGCTAACAACCGAAACATCAGAATTGCGGGCTATAGACTGGGCGGACACATCACATGGGGACTGAACGCATTCCTCCGAATCAGAGAATTCGTGCACAGTGGAATCGAATAAGGTTGAGCATGGGTTGGACGACACATTAATGACTATACTGGTCATTGGGGGCTGGGGTGGGAGAGGAGAAAGAGGGGGGAATTCCTCGACACTATCAAGATCCATAACCGAAATTTCCGAATCCTGACAAATCAATGGGACAAAGTGATTGGGCGACCATATCTTTCCGAAGTTGAATTGTGTACTTGTCCACATAATAACAACAGGGTCGGACTTTGATCGTGGGAAAACAGGTCGGAACGTTGTATTAAGGATTTCGAAGGCGTTAGCAAGAATGCCATTGCGAGGGGGAAAAACAGACCGAATGGGGATACCTATCACGGTGGCTGCAGCACACAAAGTCCAGGCCGAGGAATAAGCACCAGGGGTCGCGGAGTCACGACAGGCCTCGTCGTAAGTGGGGCAAACGAGTGGGAAACGTTGGTGCAAATGGTCATGTTCGTAACAATGCCTCCTAATCACAAGTTCTAAGCAAGTCCTAACCCTAATCTCCAATGAAAGACCTTCATGACCGACAAGACCAACAGACAGGGAATGGAACAGACAATTCCCATCACAAGATACACTAACAGGGGTGAAACCAGGCACAGATATATTTAAACTATTAATAATGTTATGAGAAGGTTCATGACGTGTGAGTCCACATGCTGCATTTAATGTATCGTTTAGTTTAGTACAGTTATTTGATTCCTGTCTTAAGAAAATTTCCTCGATGTGAGCACCTTCCAATAAATTTCCGCTATCTGCAAATTTGCACAACCTTGACAATGATAAATTAAAGTCATAATTTCCATCAGTCGTTTTATTACAATCCAAACATAGAAATCACACGAACTTTTAGAAAGAGATGTAAATTGCTGTTTTGTAAGAGTTTGACATTTAAAATGAAACCATCTTTCACATTTCTCGCACGCTATACATTGAGTTTTGCAGTTTTTGTTACAGTTACCACACGGGTAAGCCATAATTTGATGTTTATTCTTACTAATGTGTTTAGTTATCGGAATAGTTTAATGAACACTTTTTGTTTGTGTTTTATCAATCTTACACCTTCACTTTTAAATTACTATTAGATTTTCCGTATGAGAGCGTTATATGACACAAATAAATCCGTATAAATAAATTCGATGATCAGAGATCAATGATTTAGAGCATTGGTGAGACAATAGCTAGTAACACAAATGCAATGAATACCATTTTCGTCGTCTATTTATACATACTTGTCAATAAACGCAAGCTTACCAGCTTTGGTAAATAACTATAAGAAGCAATCAACGCAGCTTTGGAAAATCACTATAAGAAGCAATCAACGTAGCATGGGTGTCAAAGCCGCTTACCTGCACACGCGTCCTTAATTACTCAATATGGGTGACCAAACTTAATTATCTTGCGCGTGCCCACACTTACTCAATCAAGCTTGCACGCTAAAAATCAATAGCATAGTACTGAACGTCAGATTTGTGGCCTCGTTGGGGGTCGGGCGGGGGGATACGTTTTACCAGGTAATAATTCTAGTATTACATACTCGTTCCCTTTCTGGACAATACAAATATGGTAGTCTTGTTTTTACATGACGCATTTATATCGGTTTAGCTATTTTTTAAACTGTGCATGCCATGTAACTATATATATTGTTTTAACATACTCCAACTCCGTTATTTTAATTCTCATATTCATGCACTGCATGTAATTATCTTTTACATGTTGTAATTATCTTATGCTTTCACCTTACATGTAGCTATTTTTAGAATTGTGGCCCGTATAGTTTTCGAATTTGTGGCCACCATAAATAAACTTACACAACATCAGATTTGTGTTATTCGATACGTAAAAAATGTTACATTTTTATTTATTTTATTGCAAAAAAGTATGGACTAATATTAAGTTCGTGACGGATATTTCTGGATTTTGCAATTGCCAATAGCAAAGCCGTCACGGCTTATGCTGGCCAATACTACATGTATATTGGTCAGCCGGCTATTTTACAGTTAAATAGTGTATGAATTTGATGGATATTAATTAAGTTCGTTCTTGGAATATAACAAATACAAAAAGGATTACAATGATTAGTTGGTGACCAAATGTAAGATGTTGTGTATTTTGAATAGTAATTATCGTCTTATAAATATTGTCCACCTGTGGTCTTCTCTCAATTTCGTGACGCTCGGAAAGGAAAACTGTCTTCGATACTACATGCTATAATCATTGAATTACTGCATCTATTCAATAAATATAATGTTGTTAGCCTATGTTCATTACATTACTATATTACATTATATGATCTTAAGTAGTGATTCATTTTACATAAATTGCCATTTTTATCTTCCTGTCACTTCCTGATGCTTATATTGTTCGTGTCACTTTTTAGTGAGACCGCAGTTAGTGAGACTCCCTGCTTGAATTACATACACAGCCTAAACTAGGGTTTGAGCTCCAAACCATGGTTTAAGGAATTATTGTGCATTTGGCTTGCCATAAAGGGGGTGTGACACACGATAAGGCTAGGAAAATTATAAACTACTAGTAGTATTCAGTACACCGGTGATGTGTTATTATATTCCTTGGTGACGGATTATACAAAATCTAAACCGCTTTTCCAACTCTTCAAGAGGTTGTCCTACGATGGACAGAACGATTAACAACAACAGTGGCTAACCCCCTACAACAACAACAACATACACCAACCTAGCCTCCGAGATCATCTTGTTTTGTCAACAATGAGCTTGAACGACAACATTCGCGTTGCTCGTGTTATTTTTGCGATGAATACAGTTTCAGACGAAAATAAAGATTTCATCGATAATTTTAGACAAAAGGTCAATAATGCCATATGTTTGCCGTATATAACTATGCTATGTATAGAGTCGAATTGACATTTTGTAGAATTTATACCAGTTAATGACGTGTTCCTATAACCGGTAACTCGAGCATACATGATTCACATCTTAACCCTTTATGTTCGGAATATACTTGTATGGACCATTTTATGTGTATACAAATATTATATTTTCGGTTCTGTGTTTTTTATTTCTCAACTAAAGTATATGTTGTGTCCACTCTTTTGAACAGTCTCGATGAGACGGGTCAAATGGTTGTCACCACATTATTCAAATAAATATTCCGCTTTTCACTACGTCTTACTTTGATTATGGAGCGACCCAATAAGCGAACTGAAACCGTGGAATACCTTGCTCTAGTCACCACATATACTGTAAGTTTAACTTCTGACAAGAAATAAAGAAATTAGTGAGTTCAGAGCTTCAGATAAGCCTAAGGTGTTTATTGGCGTATTTTACACAATTATTTTAGCTGAATACACATTGATTATCAAAAGTGCATGGGAGTACAAAATACACACAGCAATGTGAAAATACACATTGATTTTCAAATTCAAAGTTCAAAGTTGAAAATTCACTTAGTTGAGCTTTTTGCAGCTCAATTTAGTGAATGTTTAAATTTGTTATATTTGTTTTTATCATTTGTTCCCTATTTAGTAATGAAAAAAATAATCCATGTATAAAAGTAAATTTTACTAAAATACGCAATGATTTTGAAATCAGGGGGTATAGTACGCTTTAGACACAAAGCTTATCTGGAGCTCTGTGGTTAATGGTGAATCACTGGAATTCAGACACGGGGCCAGGCAATTTGATGCAGTAAGGCGCAACGGTGCTGGCAACGGATCGGCACACTGTTTTTCAGTGCTGAAAGTTTTTATTGTAATTTCACTGTGAGTCTTGTGTCCGATTTGGAGAGATTCCACAATATCTGGGCTGTCAGCTGAAAAAGTTGTGTTATATTAACGTTTACGACTAGTGTACTGTAGTCCCAGACCAGGCTCTGTCTGGGCATCCACGCTGTCTGACCTGGGACAACACTGTTCGCCATTCACATACAAAAGAAATGTTGCTGTTGTTAGCAAACTGATTTAAATCCTAATATATAGATAATACCACACCAAGCTCCAGATAAGGAATTAGTAATTGAGTATTGTCACTCCATCATTTCTGAAGCAATTGGGTATTTCAAAATTGTATTTGTGAAAAATAGAATCACACTACTGTTTACACATCAGCAGACCGCACTTATTGAATAGTTTGCTGCTAAATGAAAACACATCTTGGTATTTCATTAGAATTGTCTCCTTGGAGACAATTCTAATGAAATACCAAGATGTGTTTTCATGGAAAAATAAGAAAATATGCTATATTTGTGGTATGTTTATTTTTTTCTGCATCATGATAAAGATACCGTAAATTTTTCATTGCTTTTTGATACTCACTACTTCTGATTTCAATTGGGTTTTTGGCAATTTTAATTGGGTATTTACGCAAATACGCACCTTATCTGGAGCTCTGCCACACCATTAAGACTGATTATTGATGAACAAGTACTTACAATTAAATATTGAGTTGATTTATTTAGTTTGCTGGAAGCAAAACGTGGAATAGCTTAGATAATCTCAGTTATACGGATGACTTTTACTATTTCATCTGTCTTTTATATTATCTGTATCCTTATAGCTGAGACCTGGCCATTATAAAATATGGCCACAATATCAGCCATTCTATCCTGGCATTTAGTGACGAGCGAACGGTTTAATACTTTGCAGTTCTATTAAAAAAACTTGCACAAATTTGAATCGATCAAGTCCGTCCAAAACGGTCAATTTCGCACTTGCAGTTAAGTCTTTGATGTTAAAACATAATACACTATTTATGACAAGTAATTTCAATAAATAAATTAAATAAACACACTTATATACATATTTTCGTTTCCCATTGAAACACAATGCAACGTAAGACATCAATATTTTTCAATATTGACGTCACGCGAGTTCATATTGGTCGGTGCCTCACATCGCAAATAGCTCCTTCTAAATCACCTCTAATTTGTTTATTTTATTTATATTTTGTATATTTTTTGAAGGGCATATAAATTGCGAATGATGTACGTATATCGATGGTCTAGTAACATAAGGTCGTAACTGCTATGCTAAAGCATAGCAGTTACGACCTTATGTTACTAGACCATCGATATAATAAAAAGGTTATTTGATTTGTATGTGGATATATGCCACTCGTTCCGTCGCGCAACTATAGTGCGCTCCTATAGTCGCACAATATCGCACGCTGCGGAACTCGTGCATATATCCACATACAAATCAAATAACCTATAAATATAATTTGGAGTCCATTCATAAATGTATTAAGGGTACAAAATGACCAAACCGTTACGAGCTGCATAATATGAGTACAAATTGTTTTTTGGTACGAACTGACTCCATTATTGTGGACTAATCTATGACTGCCATTCGAAAATTGAAGTCTCAGATGAAATATCTCGGGGGGCCATTGCACTGTACTGTGCTTGAATGGTCTCTGGGGCGAACATTAATTGAGACCAAATGGTGCGACCAGTCACAGGTTGAAGTAACGGACCGAGGTCTATAAATACATTAAATATGCCTAAAAGCATCAATAAATGAAGAAAAAAAAGCTATGGTAAAATATTTTTTTACTCCCTCCATATAGACTGACTCCGTCTATATGGAGGGAGTAAAAAAAAAAATTAGCTTTTTTTTTTCTTCCATTTATTGATGCATATTTAATGTATTTATAGACCTCGGTCCGTTACTTCAACCTGTGCGACCAGTAACAATGTACACGTAACACGCCTCGGGTGTATATAGATTTATACTATCAATATGACACAATGTTGAATGTGTAGAATCACAATAACGTCCAAGTATTTGTCGTACCGTAGTTTCTTTTTATTCCTCAATAAGTTAAATACAAGTGTACATGTATTACATCCTATAAATATGGCACCAAGCGACGCGACGTCATGACGTTACCAATAGCCGCTTCCAGTTACATAACTAGGTGATAATTTACATTGACACCGGTTGTGTATTCTCATCCTGTCTCATATACAACAACAACAACTATTGACAAGCAAGATTTACTTCATGGTATTGCAAAAAAAGTACGGGAAATCTGAACATGCTTCAAACTTATACCTACGTGTAACCTATAGTCGGGGCTGCGTCCTGTATACAATACGATTATTTGAAAATACTTCCTGTTGCGTCGTTTCGCCGACATTATTCAGTAACCCCATGTGATGCTGTTTGACTATTGAAATGTCAGTTTGCAATTTGTTTGTAACCCAGATATTCAATATGTTATCAGTCAGTACTGTACTTATTTGGCAAATACTAACCTTGGATAAAGGCTTAATCCTTACAATGCTGAATTAAAATGTATCGTCTGCTGTTTATTTTTTATTTTCCATTTTTCTCATCAAAAACATGTTTGACAGCACTTTAGAATCATTTCCAATGGAAATGATTCTAAAATGCTGACAAACCATGTTTTTACTGAGAGAAGAGACAAAATATGACACAGCAGCAGACGACTATTTTCGGTTCCCGCACTCTAAGGGTTAAACTTCTATGAGGATATGGATCTATACATGTTGCCAATGCTTTAACCCTTAGACCGCTACACACAACAATTATTGTCGTCTGCTGTTGCTTTTATATATGCCTTATTTCTCAATAAAAACATGGTTTGACAGCACTTGAGAATCATTTCCAATGGAAATGTTTCTGAAGTGCTGTCAAAGCATGTTGTAAATGATTCTAAAGTGCATGTTTTTGATGATAAAAATGGAAAATAGAAAATAAACAGCAGACGACAAGAAATGAAAATAGCGGTGTATGGGTTAAGGTCCTTTTTTGGCAGACAGCATAGCTAAATTCGTAACTAAATTCACAAGTTGTTCTGTTGTAGGCGACGGAACTCCTGAAGCTGTTGACGGGCATCCAGGGCATTCAAAGAAGTATCGCGGTGAAAATGTGGAAGCATGTTCTACCATTATTCACTACTGCATTGGGCCTGGATTCCGTCACCCATGTTGATAATTCACAGCAGACCGATTCCACTTGGCCCACGGTAAACCCTTAGAATGCGGATTACAAATATTGTTGTCTTCTGTTGTGTTATATTGCGTCTTCTGTCTCAATAAATTGATAAGCCACAGCAGACCGGTTCTATTTGGCCCACGGTAAACCCTTAGAATGCGGGATACTATAATTGTTGTCTGCTGTTGTGTCTTCTTCAGAGCTCCAGATAAGCTTTGTGTCTATAGAGCACACACCCTGATTTCAAAATCATTGCGTATTTTACTTTTACAAATGGACTATTGATTTTCTTCATTACTAAGAACAAATGATAAAAAATATAACACATTTAAACATTCACTTATTTGAGCTGCAAAAAGCAAACACAGCACAACAAAGTGAATTTTCAACTTTATGACAATATTTTCACTACTCAATTTGAAAATCAATGCGTATTTTCACATTGCTGTGCGTATTTTGTACTCCCACTTTTGATAATCAATGCGTATTCAGCTAAAATAATTGTGTAAAATATGCCAATCCTTTGTTCTTTCTCAATAAATTGATAAGCTACAGCAGACTGAAGCTGTTCGGCCCAAGGTTAACGTTTAGAATGCGGGAAACAAAAATTGTCGTCTGCTGTTGCATTATATTTTGTCTTCTTTCTATCTAAATAAAACATGGTTTGACAGCACTTTAGAATCATTTCCATTGGAAACTAGAAAAATGTGTTTAAATGTATTTTAAATATGCATAAAAGCATCAATAAACGAACAAAAAATAAGCTAAAAAACCATGGAGTCTATATGGAGGGAGTAAAAAACATTTTTTTAGCTTATTTTTTTTTGTTTACTGATGCTTTTAGGCATATTTAATGTATTTATAGACCTCGGTCCGTTACTTCAACCTGTGGTTTAGAGTTAAAGTTAATATCTTTTTATGTTCTGATGTGGTTAAAACACCTGACACCCGATCAGGATACAGGGTTCATGTTTGAGGGCGACATGGGCGAAGTGGTCGCTTTTTTTCTGGCCAAGTCGCCTTATTTTTCCCGTAGGGGGAAGTCAAGTCGCCCTGGGAATTTTCTGGATTGTTTTTTTTTTTTTTTTTTTTTTGTTACTATGAATTTCAGACCCTAGGGGCGAGTGCAGAGTGCATGTCATAAATGCGCTAATCCCACCAAATAGGCGTGTAAAATTGGATCGCATCGATTGTTTGATGACCCCTGGTGTGTACACATAGAGTTTACAGTTATGCGATAACTGTAAGAGAAATTATGATTTTTATCACTTCTCCCTAATTTTGCCTCACTTCTCCCTATTTTGTCAGGAGGGAGAAGTCACTTCTCCCTAAATTTTTGGCCTAGCTTGAACCCTGAGGATAGTGTGATTTCAGTGCTGGAAAGTTTTTTTAGCTCACCTGAGCCTTCAAGTGAGCTATTGTCACCGCTTTTTGTCCGTCCGTCCCGTCCACACTTTTTTTACCTCTTCTTCTGAACTGCTTGGCCGATGTTGACCAGACTTCACGACAGGCGATCGTCATGTTGATAGGATAGTGTAGACATGTATAAAACAAAAATAATTGTAGTTTGAAATGCAAAACCAGACCAGTTATTCAAATTACTTTTCATGAATTTGCAGACGAATTATGATGGAATTTGATTTATATAATCAACAGTCTGTGCCATTTGTTATCTACTTTAACTTGGGGATACTAATTTCAGGTGAGCTATACAGGCACATTTGGGCCTCTTGTTTAAATTTCTGTGCAGAGTTTGCATTATTCTCACTACTGTATTCTACCATAGCTCCAGATAAGTTTTGTGTCTAAAGAATATTATACCCCCAGATTTTCAAATTTTTCAATGCGTATTTTACTTTCACAAATGTATTATAGATTTTCTTCCTTGTTACATACCGATGTATTCTACCAGTGCTCCAGATAAATTGTGTGTCTTAAACAATATTATACCCTCACATTTCAAATTCAATGCATATTTTACTTTCGCAAATGTATTATAGATTTTCTTCCTAACAAAGTTTCTAACTATTAAAGTAAATTTCAACTTTCTTACAGTATTTTCACTACTCAATTGGATTATCTCCGCTTTAGGACTTGGAATTTTGTCTCGTTTATTATGAAAGCGGTATGTGGGGCATCCGTGTTCTATGAACACATTTTCTAGTTACAAATGTATTATTGATGTTCTTCCTTATTAAATAGAGAACAAATGATAAACAAATATAACAAATTTAAAAATTCACTTTGTTTGCTTTTTGCAGCTCAACTAAGTAAATTTTCAAATTTATTACGGTATTTCCACTACTCAATTTAAAAATCAATGCGTATTTTCACAGTGCTGTGAGTATTTTTTACTCCCACTTTAGAGTATCAATGCGTATTCTGCTAAAATAAGTGCGTAAAATATGTCAATATGCACCTTATCTGGAGCTCTGCTCCAATAATACACAAGTAGCCAGTCAATGATTCTGGAGTTCTGCTCCAATAATACACAAGTAGCCAGTCAATGATTCTGGAGTTCTGCTCCAATAATACACAAGTAGCCAGTCAATGATTCTGGAGTTCTGCTCCAATAATACACAAGTAGCCAGTCAATGATTCTGGGAGTTCTGCTCCAATAATACACAAGTAGCCAGTCAATGATTCTGGAGTTCTGCTCCAATAAATACACAAGTAGCCAGTCAATGATTCTGAGTTCTGCTCCAATAATACACAAGTAGCCAGTCAATGATTCTGGAGCTCTGCTCCAATAATACACAAGTAGCCAGTCAATGATTCTTGAGTTCTGCTCCAATAATACACAAGTAGCCAGTCAATGATTCTGGAGTTCTGCTCCAATAATACACAAGTAGCCAGTCAATGATTCTGGAGTTCTGTCTCTACTCAGGCTGAAACTCCATTCACTATATTAATACCTCAGTTCTTCAGTACCATATTATCACAATTATTGTGTACAAATTGTCAATTTGGACATAATAATTTATCTGACAGTTTATCAACTTATGAATCTAAATATGTGTAATGCACAGGTTGAAGTAACGGACCGAGGTCTATAAATACATTAAATATGCCTAAAAGCATCAATAAATGAAGAAAAAAAATAAAAAAAATTCTCCCTCGATCTAATGATTAGATTGAGGGGGTAATTTTTTTTTCTTCTTCATTTATTGATGCTTTTAGGCATATTTAATGTATTTATAGACCTCGGTCCGTTACTTCAACCTGTGGTGTAATGTTGTTCTGTAACTTACCCTGCATAATTTGTTTCTGGAGAAACGGGGCTTCAGCGACTAGTGTAGCCCCTGATCAGACTGATCAGATGTCTGGCCAGGATCTGTGCTATCTATATTGCATGTTAGAAGCACGACACAGCTTTCATTGATGGACTGGCGAACAGCCAGTCCATCAATGAAAGCTGTGTCGTGCTTCTAACATGCAATATAGATACTTATCAGGCTACAGGAGTGTGATATTTGACCAAGAGCTACAACTGGTCACAAATCCCCATAAGCCCAATTTCTCCAGTCACAGCCATATTAACTTTTGTATTCACTTACAGAATCTCTATGCACCTAGGCCATGCTGTGAGTCTCGAAAACTACCTGTACAAACAGCAGAAGCCAAAATAGATAAATCTACATCTGCTTTATTTGGGGATGACCACTCGTATATCGTCACATCGCCCAAAGTCACAACACAGACTGAGCAGGTTAATTCTCTAACAGAAAAGTTTGTCCACGTTCAATTGGAGAGGGAAGATGGCTCAACGTCCTTGATACAAGTGAAAAGTGACGATGTATCCAAAGACGTTTTTAAAACCGTGCCCAACAAATTCGAAGTGTTAATGCAGCATGATGATGGTAGAGACGAAGTCTGCTCACTAAGCAAGGAGTCGCTTGAATTAAACGGTGAGATTCCGGGATTATACACATTTTTACCATGTGCTTTCTTCTCATTCTCGACCAACCAAACTGCGTGATCTCATTTTGATGGGTTTCTTGGTAACGCATCTCAGATAACAATGCATAGTCATGATTGCAAAAGACACAGGTATGTCCCAGAATGGTCATATGCCTGATTTACAGTGGAACTTCTCTAAACTGGACACCCTGGGACCTCCCAGGGTGTCCGGTTTAGAGAGGTTCCACGGACACCCTGGGACCTCCCAGGGTGTCCGGTTTAGAGAGGTTCCACGGACACCCTGGGACCCCCAGGGTGTCCAGTTTAGAGGGGTTCCACGGACACCCTGGGACCCCAGGGTGTCCAGTTTAGAGAGGTTCCACGGACACCCTGGGACCCCAGGGTGTCCAGTTTAGAGGGGTTCCACGGACACCCTGGGACCCCCATGGTGTCCAGCTTAGAGAGGTTCCACAGACACCCTGGGACACCCAGGGTGTCCGGTTTAGAGAGGTTCCATGCACACCCTGGGACCCCCAGGGTGTCCGGTTTAGAGAGGTTCCACGGACACCCTGGGACCCCCAGGGTGTCCGGTTTAGAGAGGTTCCACGCACACCCTGGGACCTCCCAGGGTGTCTGGTTTAGAGAGGTTCCACTGTACAGTATTCTGAGCATCACTCAAATTAATTTTAATTTGTTACATCTGAGCTATGAGCAGACTCGACCCCATTTACAGTTTAGACTTTTTAACTCTTTGCATGCTGGGAAATTTGTCGGCTATAAATAGTTCAAAAATAGCAGATGACAATTCATTATATTTGCTTTTATTTCTCCTTATAAATGTCATGAATATGTCTTGGAATTTCATTACAATTTTGTCCGGAGGACACAATTCTAATGAAATTTCAAGACATATTTACAGAGAGAAATAAAACATGTACTCCTAATTCATTTGGTGGATATTTTCGCCGCTAGCATGCAAAGTGTTAAATTGTGCTTAGCATTTTTTTTATTTATAAGTGTGCATCCATTGACTATGATTATGGTGTAAAACTGTACTTGAATGTTATTCTTGGTCAATTTTTAGTACAAGCTCTTTGAATACCATCTAGTAGTACTTCATTCATATCCTAGAACTTTTTTATTTTAAGTTAACATTTTAAACGTGTGCATCATCAACTTTCTAGATAGATTGTTTAAAGTGGATGCAATGTATATCTTAGTAAATTTCAAGTGTCAGTCTCTCATTTGTGGATTTACAGAAAATTACTCAATTTACAATAATTTATGCCGTCACATTCGCCCGACCACCACCCCACCCATTGCAATGGGTGGGGTGGTGGTCGGGCGAATGTGACGGCGTAAATTAACGGTAGGGGTTCTTCCTTATAGGAATCATGATTTGCCTGGTTTGGCCCTCGGGTACGTTTTTATCTTTGGCTCTTTTGTTACCTGGGAGTTGAATTGGGTTATTGCCCATTTATAAAGTAGTAAGATTATTACTGATCCTACTGCTTTTGGGTGGGGCCAAATGATTCTGGTGTGGCGAGGACCTGGCATCAGATCAGGATTATTCTGATTTCAGGGCTGAATATATAGTTTTGTTATTGTAAATATTCAGTTCTGATTTTTGGGATTTTTTCCCCCTTTTGTACATGTACTTGAACGTGTATATGTACTTGTACAGGTAATATATGGGATTTAGTACTAAACCCATTGACCCGGCCTTAAATGACCTTAGCTGTTGATAGGCCTTTAAACCCCAACAAACAATCAAACTTGTTTCTTACGAAAACACCACTTTTGTTCTAGAGGATATACAGTGGAACCTCTCTAAACCGGACACCCTGGGAGGACCCCTTGGTGTCCGGTTTAGAGAGGTTCCACTGTACATGTAACTATAAGATGAAAAGGGGGGTTCATTTACACCCCTTGCGAGCACAGGTGGAAGACTCGGACCTGTGACACAAAAAAATGACTATGTAAATAGAACATAGTACTGTACAAGTCTAAGTGGGTGGGGTAATTGAATTGGTTTAATGGGCATTTTTTGTGTCACAGGTCCAAGTCTTCCTCCTGTGTTTGCGAGACCAACTTTGAGTGCATGGTCAGACAGTTCTATGCTGGTCATTCCAGATTATCCTGTATCGGATAACGATCACGATGACAATGGTGAGGAGATGGACGAAGACTTTCCACTAACTAACGTTGGGCATCAGAAATCGAGCACAGTGAATAACGAAGTCTACACTACAGATGGGGAGAAACTACCGCGTGGGAAAGGACGACCTAAAAAACTAGACCCGTATCCTTCAGTGGTGGACGAGAATGGTAGAAGGGTATACAGTTGTCCCCTATGTAGTGCCCAGCTTATGTCAATCTACAGCTTAGAAGGTAAATGTATTTGTGGGTGGAGGATATCGTAATAACCCTGAATATTCAGATACAATTTGCTTTGGGAAACCCCTATTAAATAGGGGTTTCCCAAAACAAATTGTATCCAAATACATCGTTATTGTGATTAAACCAGTACTACCATACTAGCCCTAAACATTGGCACGAGTGTACTGCCCTCCCAAGTCAAACTGCAGTATCTGTTAAACTGCAGTATCTGCACTATGATGCTATGCTGACCCTGTGCAATCATCCCAACTGCAGTATCTGTTAAACTGCAGTATCTGCAGTTTAACAGATACTGCAGTTTGATTTGGGATGATTGCACAGGGTCAGTATAGCAGCATAGTGCAGATACTGCAGTTTAACAGATACTGCAGTTTGACTTGGGAGGGCAGTGTACATGTACGTCGGATTCCGTGTAAACGAGTAAACGAAGCGAATGAGTTGTTCACGCTGAAGCCGGTGGTTTCCAAGAAAACATGCGCGCAATTCTGTTCTGTTTTCTGTGTATTATTTGTAAGGAGTTGATTACGGGTTTTCTCTCACAGTGAAACCCGTGCAAATAATTTGCAAGAGTGCAGATGTAATAAATATGCAAATACGACTGCTACAGAAAACATAGGTGAACTGTACACATATGATGGTGTGCTTATGCAATAAATCAAATCTAACATTTTGATGATTTAATATGGTATTTATTTCACTTGTTGACTGATGTCATAAGCAAGGAGGCTCAGGGCTAGAATACAGGACTTCAATACTGAAGGTTGTGAGTTCAAAACCTACCCTAGGGAATTAAAAATTCTTTCATAGTATTTCCATCCCACTGGTCTTTCGGAAACTGTGGCCCCGGCCCTAATTGACCTTAGCTGTTGCTGGGATGTTAAACCCCATTAATTCTTCATTTCAGTTCACCTGCGAGTGCACAGTGGCCATAAGCCATTTTCGTGCTCCGTGTGTGGTAAAACGTTCACGACGAAGGGCAACATGAATCAACATGCGCGCAGCCACAGCGACACGAAACCCTTCCAGTGCCGCGAGTGCAACAAATTCTTCAAGGATGAGAAGGTGTTACGGGTTCATATGAGGATCCACTCCGGCGCTCGGCCGTACAAGTATGTATATGTGGCTGTGACTGGAGAAATTGGGATTATGGCATTTGTGGCCAGTGTAGCTCCAAAATCGCACACTCCTGTAGCCTGATACACAGGATGCACAGGCTGATCTGGATCTACACTGGTCGCAAAACCTACAAGTGTGAAGAAATGGGCTTACGAGATTTGTGACGAGATAGCACACTCCTGTAGCCTGATAATTATCTATATTCCCTGTTAGAAGCATGATAGGTGTTTCATTGATGGAAATGGAATGGCGAACAATGCAGATCCTGATCAAACTGTGCGGATGCACAGGCTAATCTGGATCTACACTGGTCGCTAAACCTACAAGCGTGGAGAAATGGGCTTACGAGATTTGTGACGAGATAGCACACTCCTGTAGCCTGATATAAACTACAGTGGAATCCCGGTAGGTCGAACATGGTCAAACTTGAACCTCAAACTCACTAGGAGGTCCCGGCAGAATTCCTATATAAATCTACCTTGGTAAAGTCGAATTCGAGAATTTTGAACAACCCTTGTTTATAGGTTGAACCCATAAGATGTCCCTGTATATTAAATGCCACTATAATCAGTCTCAGCCTCGAACATCTAATTGGCGCCGTGTCAAAACTTTGAAATTCGCACTAATTCATGTGTTTACACATCTCAAAACAAACATAAATCACGTGACCGACTAAGGGATTAAAAAACTCGAACTGAAGTGTAACAATTAAACGGAACGAATTACAACTTGACAATTATTAGATGATGTTACTTTAATCAATTTAGTCACGCGAATATAAATCGGTCATTAATTAAATTTGGTGGTTTTCATAATTGGAAGTTGTTACCGATAAAAAAGTCAAGTGAACTTTATGTTAATCTTTAATCGACTTAATTATCGGTAGTGCATACAAAATATGGTCGATTCCTTTTATATGTGTTATTTAATGTGAATTGTTTTCTATAATTAAACACAAACATAGCATGTGGGATGATTAGTGTTCCAATCGCAATTAAATTGCGATTGGAACACTAATCATCCCACATGCTATGTGAAGAACATGCTGCATATAAGAAAGGACTAAAACCCGGGAACTATAGATAGTCATCAGTCACCTCAGCTCATTGTAAATATTATGTGCATTGTTGTGTTTTTCACATACAACATAAGCAACCTGATAATACATATGCAGGGCTTAAAAATTCACTCGACCCGCTCGCCATGGCGAGTCAATTTTCATGTTGGCGAAAGGATTTTCTTGTCACTGGTCCGATTTGGCGAGTGACACATCCGGAAAGGCCATTCTGTATTTTCCGAAAACTAAGAAAATTTGATTAATTCCCAGCTATTTCAAATTATTTTCTTTAATTCACTGGTTTTAAACTGTTTGAAATATTTCTGTAACTTTCATACACCCTATAGATTTCTATTGTGAACCATCATCAAGGTGCATGATCACGTGGTACTAACAACAACAACAAGTACTGAAACTTCCAGAATCCATCTGATTGAAAGTACGTATTCTTTTCTATTCTTTTATATTGTCCTTATTACGTATTAACAGATTTTGATGAAATAATGCGCATCAAACGTGTCTTTTAAGCTGCATTTGGTGGTCTCTGTATTTTCGCCCAAACTTCTGTCATTTTTTGCGAAGAATCGATTTCCGTGTCTCCGAACTAATTGTGCTCCCCCTACCCTATTCGACCTACCGGGAGTCAACTGTGTCTATGTTCATTTTTAGCAGCATGACAGGTGTTTCATTGATGAAATGGTGAACAGTGCACATCCTGATCAGACTGTGCTACGGATTCATATGGGGTTGCACTGGGGCGCTCAGCCATAGAAACAGAGAATAGTAGGTTAGTGCCGTGAATGGGAAAAAATATCAGGCAAGGCTTTGGAAACGGGATGGGCGAGGCTCTGCCGAGCACATCCGTTTCCATGCCGTGCCAGATATTTTTCCCATTCACGGGACTAACCTACTATTCTATTTATCCCGTCAACGCAACAAATGGCTTTTAAATGCAAAAAAATAACGCCAGTCACCGCAGATATTCATACGCAGTGATTAGGTCGTATTGACAGGATATCAAAAACGTTTCACGGCACATACACACTGTGTTAACGGGATAAGTATGTATATGTGGCTGTGACTGGAGAAATTGGACTTATGGCACTTGTGGCCAGGGTAGCTTCTGATCAAATTACACACTCATGTAGCGTAATCTATATTCCTTGTTAGAAACATGACGGGTGTTTCATTGATGGATCGGAGAACAGTGTAGATCCTGATCAGACTGCACGAATGTGCAGTCTGATCTGGATCTACACTGGTCGCAAAACCCATAAGCCCCATTTCTCCAGCCACAACCATATATAAGGATACACTCGGGCGCTTGGCCATACAAGTATGTACCGGTGTATCAGGAAATCTTCCCCCCCCCCTGGAAATCTTCCCCCCCCCCCCCTGCCTGGAAATTCTCCCCCCTCCCCCCCATCACCACCTTTTCACAGACACTGTCCACAAAACTTTTAATGTATTTTCATATACATTGTTGATATTGTGCTCAGGAGCATACAAAATGCACATGCTAGAACCAGTCTGTTGGTAACAGAGGACGTAATATCCCTACATGTATACCCAACTAACATAGTCATAATGTATGTCTGCTTGTGGAGAAGTATGTGAATAGGCGAGGCAGTATTTTCTATAAAAGAGCTCTCCAATTTAGTATAGTATCTATACATAGACACTATAGTGGTGGTGGAGATTCTATTTACCGGTATATGCAATAATTCCCCATTACCATACCATAATTTTTATGTATGTTGGCTGGTAGAGAGTTCTCTAGGTTAAATCTCTACCATAGCTGCATATGATTGGTATAAATGTATAGCACATGGTGGGGGTGGGTCTAGAAAATAAAAACAGTATATCTGTGTAGAACAGCAAGCATGTGGCATGTATTGGTGGGGGGGGGGGGAGATTTTCCTAGGAAATATTCCCCCCTGCCACCATCTACCATATGCATAGTGGATATGGACGTCTCTTTGTAGACAAGAACAGCCCACGATTGGGGGAGTATTTCTGATGAAATGAAATAATGTATGTTGGTGTAGAAAAGATAGCATGTGGCATGTATTGGTGGGGGTGGGGGGGAGATTTTCCTAGGAAATATTCCCCCTCCCCCCCCCCCCCCCCCCACCCCGCCACCATCTACCCTATGCATAGTGGATGTAGATGTCTCTTTGTAGACAAGAATAGCCCACGATTGGGGGAGTATTTCTGATAAAACAAAATAATGTATGTTGGTGTAGAACAGACAGCATGTGCCATGTATTGGTGGGGGGGGGATTTTCCTAGGAACTATCCCCCCCCCCCCACCATCTACCATATGCAAAGTGGATGTGATTGTCTCTTTGTAGAGAAGAATAGCAGGTGATTGCGGGAGTATTTCTGATGAAATGAAATGTATGTTGGTGTAGAACAGATAGCATTTGGCATGTATTGAGGGAGGGGGGGCGGGAGATTTTCCTAGGAAAAATCTCCCCCCCCCTCCCTCAATACATGCCAAATGCTATATGTTCTACACCAACATACATTATTTCATCAGAAATACTCCCCCAATCGTGTGTTATTCTTGTCTACAAAGAGACATCCACATCCGCTATGCATATGGTAGTTGGGGGGGGGGATATTTCCTAGGAAAATCCCCCCCCACCAATACATGCCACATGCTATCTGTTCTACACCAACATACATTATTTCATCAGAAATACTCCCCCAATCGTGGGTTATTCTTGTCTACAAAGAGCCATCCACATCCGCTATGCATATGGTAGTTGGTTGGGGTGGGGAATATTTCCGAGGAAAATCTCCCCCCCCCCCCTCCCTCAATACATGCCAAATGCTATCTGTACTACACCAACATACATTATTTCATCAGAAATACTCCCCCAATCGTGGGTTATTCTTGTCTACAAAGAGACATCCACATCCGACTATGCAAATATGGTAGTTGGTTGGGGGGGGGGAATATTTCCTAGGAAAATCTCCGCCCCCTCCCTCAATACATGCCAAATGCTATCTGTTCTACACCAACATACATTATTGCATCATGAGGGAGGGGGGGGGGGGTTATTCTTGTCTACAAAGAGACATTCACATCTGCTATGCATATGGTAGATCGTTGGGGGGGGGGGATATTTCCTAGGAAAATCCCCCCCCCCCCCCACCAATACATGCCACATGCTATCTGTTCTACACCAACATACATTATTTCATCAGAAATACTCCCCCAATCGTGGGTTATTCTTGTCTACAAAGAGACATCCACATCCGCTATGCATATGGTAGTTGGTTGGGGGGGGGGACTATTTCCTAGGACAATCTCCGCCCCCTCCCTCAATATATGCCAAATGCTATCTGTTCTACACCAACATACATTATTGCATCATGAGGGAGGGGGGGTTATTCTTGTCTACAAAGAGACATTCACATCTGCTATGCATGTGGTAGATCGTTGGGGGGGGATATTTCCTAGGAAAATCTCCCCCCCCCCCACCAATACATGCCACATGCTATCTGTTCTACACCAACATACATTATTTCATCAGAAATACTCCCCCAATCGTGAGTTATTCTTGTCTACAAAGAGACATCCACATCCGCTATGCATATGGTAGTTAGTTGGGGGGGAATATTTCCTAGGAAAATCTCCCCCCCCCCCCCTCCCTCAATACATGCCAAATGCTATCTGTTCTACACCAACATACATTATTTCATCAGAAATACTCCCCCAATCGTGGGTTATTCTTGTCTACAAAGAGGCATTCACATCCGCTATGCATATGGTAGATGGCTGGGTGGGGGGATATTTCCTTGGAAAATCTCCCCCCCCCCAACCCTCTCTCCCCCCGCCAATATGCGTCACATGCTAACTGTTCTACACAAACATTTTCACTTGATCAGAAATCTTCCCCCAATCTTGTGATATTCTTGTCTATCAAGGGACTTACACTATGCATTTGGTAGATTGGGGTGGGGTGTGATGGAGGTGATCGTTTATGTTCCCCTTTCTTATACTACCAAATGGCATACATTGTGCGTGCCTATGTGCACATGTTTGGTGGGAAATAATTCTGCTTTGTAGCATTCAAACACAAACTTTTGGGTGGGGGGAGAATTTCCAGGGTGGGGGAGAGAATTTCCTAGGGTCGAGCCTGGAAATATTCCCCCCCAGGGGGGGAGAATTTCCTAGGAAATTCTTCCCCGGGGGGGAATATTTCCAGGCTCGACCCGCGGGGGGGGAAGATTTCCAGGGGGGAGAATTTCCTGTGACACCGGTACTGTCTGTTTCACGAAGGCTGCCCAAATTTTACGGCCATATAAACAATTCAAAAACATTTTTTTTTGATAATATTAAATTAAAGGAAAATTTAAGAATGAGCCTTCTTTTTATTTCGTGAAATTTGGTCAAATATTTGTTTTATTACGAAAAATTGATTTCTCTATGGGAATTTAACATGGGGGGAAAAGAGGTAGAGGAGTTGTGGGAGGAGTCAAAAAACTAAAAAATTTGGAAACTGACTCCAAAACCTGGCTTTGGAAATGATCTAACTAAGAAAACAAAAGTTAAATTTAAAAAATCGGTCATGTATTTCTCAAATTCTAAAAAAAAAATCCCCATGTTAAATCCCCATAGACATCTTCACTCTGTGAAGATGTCTATGGGGATTTAACATGGGGAAATTGTTTTTTCGCAATAAAATCAATATTTGACCAAATTTCCGGAAATAAAAAGAAGGCTCATTCTTAAATTTTCCTTTAATTTAATACAGTCGAACTTCGATGGGTCGAACAGCCTGCGGGGTTAAGTTCTAGTTCGACCCATCCGTTGTTCGACCCATCGGGATTTTCTACTGTAACCATTTCAGATCTACGAGTTGGTCAGTGTACTAAGTGAAACAAGTCGTCATTACGACACGTTGTTTCATATAAATGCGCTTACATTTGCATTCACGGTTGATTGTCACAGTCGTTTATTAACAGAAACAGGCTTTAATAAAATAAAGAAAGCGGCAAAGTCATGTGTGTTTTTATTTACATAGCCATTATACAGCAATAGAACATGAGAACAACAGAAAATAATTACGAAATACAATTGGCGGACTTGATTGCCCCGTCCGATACGATCATGCCCAGTCGCCCCATCACTACTTCGGACCCGGAACCACATTCACTGCATATCATAATTTACTATCACATGGAACCCAGTACAAGTTATACATGAAAGTTATACACGTCCGGTATTGAAGAAGTCTGTTATTCTCGCGATCTCCGCTTTCGATTTGTGGCCTTTCTCCACTTCCATGATAGCCTGGTATTTTTCTTCAATTGTCTTAGTAGTCAATTTACGTTTCACGCCAGATTTCCCCGTAGCCGATCCAGATAGCACAGTGTCGCTAACCGATCCGAATATCCCCCGGCAGAACCGGGTCCTTCCTCGGATTGCTCGTTCGTAACTAGTGCATTTGTGGTAGACATTATTACGAGTCTGATGATCTGTAAAATATGTTTTGCTTATATGGCGAATAAATCGGATGACACATCACACTCGTTACTGATCATAGTAAAAACAGTTCATGTTGATTTACAACTTAAAAGGTCAGATGCTTGGGTCATTAATTAAAACTGAGCGCTATTTAATTCCACATGTCCCATAAATTACCACTTTAATTAACTAACAACTTCGTCGACATTGGTCAATGCATAATTACCACGTATGCTGGTCACGACTGCCGTTATTGTATACGCTCAAATGACCACTTGAGATTTGTTTGAAAACTGGTTAACAAGGTGTGAAAGTCAATCAACTAGTCCGGAGACAATCGTCTGACATGTTCGAGTTTTTGTGATGTTTATAGTGGATTTATACACGACCGGGCGTGACAGCTATTCGAGGCATTGAGGGTTGTTCGACTTTCACAAGTTCGACCTATACCGGGTAGTTTTAACGTATTTATATAGGAATTCTGCCGGGACCTAAAGGCTAGTTCGATGCAAGCATGGCTGACGAGTTTACCAGGGTTCGACCCATCGAAGTTCGACTGTATTATCGAAAAAAATATTGTTTTTGAATTGTTTATATGGCCGCAAAATTTAGGCAGCTTTCGCGAAACAGAGTATAGTTATCAGGCATGGGAAATTTCCGGATTAATCCGGAAATCCGGATTTGAGGTCCCAGGGATCACTTTTGTGAATCTTGTAAATCCGTTGAGAATGGCGATAAAAAATTACAATTTTCGATTTTTTAAGTGGCGATTCTTTTATTTTCCCCAGCGGAATCCCTGTTATACATGTACTGACTTCTTGTTGGAAGTATTATTTTAAATTGAAATGGATTATGTTGCCAATTTTTCCTAATTATAGCATATTTTTTCAGGGGAAAATGTGATCTATTTAATGCTAAATATACCTCAGAATGAAGCACAGAGCATCTAGAATTGAAAACCCCCCTAGCAAATCGCAGCGCAATCCGCTGCTCAAATAAATTTTCAGGATTGGGGATAGTGTTCCACTCCCATGCCTGAGTTATAGTGGAACGTACATGAGTTGTGATTTCATATGATATTTATTAACACATTTACCGATTTACTATGCCGAGTTTCTTAAGAAATCAATCGATGAGTTTAATATTGAATCAAATACGATGATCATCCAATAAGTAGTACCATATTTCATTTATTTGAAAATTTTACCAACTTTTGACGCCATTTACGGAAAATATTGTAAATTTTGTAAACGTATTTCATGAAATTACGCAGATGTCCGAAGGTACAAAATCACATGGCGCGTCTCATATGAGGTATTTTTGTTATTACTTCATAAAAGTATATGTTCGAGAAAGAGTGATCACAACATGTATCTTGTCTGTGAAGCTTCCATTCGGCCCTTTAACCCTTTAACCTTTCACTCCTAAGTAACTGGAGACCGTTTCACTAAACTTCGTACCACTAAAATGTTCGTAAGTGCAGATTTAGGATCGTCTGTAAATTTCAATTGATGGATTTACATTTATTGAGCATAGGCTGCATATGCAGCCTATGCTCAATAAATGTAAATCCAATAATTGTTTACAAGAAAACATAGTTAATATGAGATTTACTGACTATCATAATTTTGCACTTCCGAACATTTTAGTCGTATGAGGTTTAGTGAAACGGCCCCCAGGAATGTACTGTGATATGTTGATTTTCCGACAAATCCAATTGTCACAATATGGTTTTCAGACTCGTCCATTTATAAAAATTATCTCCAAAATGTTCAGATCTTGAGACGGCTCATCACAAGCCGGTTCATCAGGATCTACACTGTTTGTAAACAGCACTAGAGGTCTGTAGTGTTGGAAGGGTTAACCCTTAGAATGCTGGGAATGAAAATGTTCGTCCGATGTTGTTTTACCGTATATTTTTACTTTTTTCTCAATAAAAACATGGTTTGACAGCACATTATAATCATTTCCATTATAAATGATTCTACAGTGCTGTCAAAGCATCTTTTTGAAGAGAAGAATGGAAAATAAAAAATAAACAGCAGAAGACGAAATTTAATTAAGCAGTGTAAGGGTATTACTCTTTTCTCTGTTAAGTATTATTCTTCTTTCTTTGTTGGTTTAAACATATTTTATTTGTGTATCAGTTACAAGCATGACATCAATGTTTTTTACTGAGAGAAATGACAAAATATGAATTATCAGCAGACGACTATTTTCGGTTCCCACATTCTATGGGTTAAAACACGTTTCCATTTACTTCCAGATGTGACATCTGCTTAAAAACATTCACCCAGAGTGGCACGTTGGCGAGCCACAGAAACACTCACGCGGGCATCAAGAAATACCTGTGCGACCTCTGTGGCAAACATTTCACGTGCAGTGGACAGCTGAAGACTCACCGACTTCGACATCTAAATCAACGAGACTTCAAGTGCGGCCAGTGTGAATTGTCGTTCGTCTGTAAAGGTATGTCCTACACCACCGCCACTGCGCTAATCTGGTCAATACTTAAACTGTGTTTATTACAAAATACTTGAATATTGTGCTTGAAAGCAAGCAGCTTGATTGCCTGAGCTATGCTACCACAAAACACTTAATATTGTGTTTGGTAAATGCTTGACGGCTGAGCTGATGTGTTATACACTTGAATATTGTGTTTAAAAGTAAACGTTGTCGGCTAGCCGAGTGGGTTACACTTGAATATGTTTGAAAAGTAAACAGCTTGACGGTGAGCCGAGTGGGTTCTACAAAATATTGAATTTGTGTTTAAAAGTAAACACTTGATCGGTGAGCCTGCTGGGTTACTACAAAATCTTGATTGTGTTTAAAAGTAAACAGCTTGACGGCTGCCTGAGGGGTTACTACAAAATATTGAAATTGTGTTTGAAATAAAACAGCTTGATGGCTGACCTGAGCTGGGTTATCAAAATATTGAATATGTTTAAATAAACAGCTTGATCGGCTGAGCCTGAGCTGGGTTCTACTACTTAAATTGTGTTTAAAATAAACAGCTTGATCGGCTGAGCCTGAGTGGGTTACTACAAAATCTATGTTTAAAAGTAAACGCTTGATCGGCTGAGCCTGGTGGGTTATACAAAATATTGATTGTGTTTGTAAACAGCTTGATCGGTGGCTGAGTGTTACTACACTTGATTGTTTTGAAACAGCTTGTCGGTAGCCTGACTGGGTTCTACACTTAATATTGTGTTTAAAAGTAGCTTGTCGGTGAGCCTGACTGTGTTACTACAAAATACTTGAATATTGTGTTTGAAAGTAAACTTGATCGGCTGAGCCTGCTGGGTTACTACAAAATACTTGATTGTGTTTGAAAGTAAACGCTTGATCGGCTGAGCTGAGTGGGTTCTACAAAATACTTTAAGTTGTGTTTAAAAGTAAACTTGATCAGTAGCCTGACGTGTTTCAAAATACTTTAATATTGTGTTTAAAAGTAAACAGCTTGATCGGCTGACCGAGCGGGTTATACAATATTTGTAGTAAACAGCTTGATAGCTGAGCCTGAGCTGTTACTACAAAATACTTTAATATTGTGTTAAAAGTAAACAGCTTGATCGGTGAGCCTGAGTGGGTTAACATTAATATTGTGTTTAAAAGTAGCTTGTCGCCTGAGCTGTTATACAAAATACTTAATTGTGTTTAAATAAACAGCTTGATCGGTGACCTGGCTGTTATACAAAATACTTGTATTGTGTTTGAAAGCATTGATCGGTGAGCTTGAGCTGGGTTTCACTTTAATGTTGTGTTTAAAAGTAAAAGTTGATCACTGAGCTAGCTGTTACTCACAATATTGTGTTTAAAAGTAAACAGCTGATCGGCTGAGCCTGAGTGGGTTTCAAAATACTTGATTGTGTTTAAAAGTAGCTTGATCAGCGAGTGACTGTTACCAAAATACTTTAATATTGTGTTTAAAAGTAAACAGTTGTGGCTGAGCCTGCTGGGTTACTCAAAATACTTGATTGTGTTTAAAAGTAAACAGCTTGATCAGCTGAGCCTGAGTGGTTACTATACTTTAATATTGTGTTTAAAAGTAAACAGCTTGTCACTGAGCCTGAGCTGTTATCAAAATTTTAACACGTGTTTAAAAGTAAACAGCTTGATGCTGGCTGACGGGTTACTAATACTTGAATATGTTTGAAAGTAAACAGCTTGATCGGTGAGCTTGAGTTGTGATGCAATCTTGTATGTTTGAAAGTAAAATCTTGGTGCCTGAGTTGTGCTACTCCAAAATGCTTGAATAATGTGTTTGAAAGTAAGCAGCTTGATCGTCTGAGACTGAGCTGTGCTACTACAAAGTACTTGAATATTGTGTTTGAAAGTAAACAACTTGATCGTCTGAGCTGTGCTACTACAAAATACTTGAATATTGTGTTTGAAAGTAAACAGCTTCATTGACTGATCCTGAGTTGAGCTACTCCAAAATACTTTAATATTGTGTTTGAAAGTAAGCAGCTTGATCCGATGAGCCTGAGCTGTGCTACTACAAAATACTTGAATATTGTGTTTGAAAGTAAACAGCTTGATCATCTGAGCTGTGCTGCTACAAAATACTTGAATATTGTGTTTGAAAATAAGCAGCTTGATTGGCTGAGCCTGAGTTGATTTACTCCAAAATACGTGAATATTGTGTTTGAAAGTAAGCAGCTTGATCGTCTGAGCCTGAGCTGTGCTACTACAAAATACTTGAATATTGTGTTTGAAAGTAAACAGCTTGATTGGCTGAGCCTGAGTTGTGCTACTCCAAAGTACTTGAATATTATGTTTGAAAGTAAACATCTTGATCGGCTGAGCCTGAGTTGTGCTACTCCAAAATACTTGAATATTGTGTTTGAAAGTAAACAGCTTGATTGGCTGAGCCTGAGTTGTGCTACTCCAAAATACTTGAATATTGTGTTTGAAAGTAAACAGCTTGATTGGCTGAGCCTGAGCTGTGCTACTACAAAATACTTGAATATTGTGTTTGAAAGTAAACAGCTTGATTGGCTGAGCCTGAGTTGTGCTACTCCAAAGTACTTGAATATTGTGTTTGAAAGTAAACAGCTTGATTGGCTGAGCCTGAGTTGTGCTACTCCAAAATACTTGAATATTGTGTTTGAAAGTAAACAGCTTGATTGGCTGAGCCTGAGCTGTGCTACTACAAAATACTTGAATATTGTGTTTGAAAGTAAACAGCTTGATTGGCTGAGCCTGAGTTGTGCTACTCCAAAGTACTTGAATATTATGTTTGAAAGTAAACATCTTGATCGGCTGAGCCTGAGTTGAGCTACTCCAAAATACTTGAATATTGTGTTTGAAAGTAAACAGCTTGATTGGCTGAGCCTGAGCTGTGCTACTACAAAATACTTGAATATTGTGTTTGAAAGTAAACATCTTGATTGGCTGAGCCTGAGTTGTGCTACTCCAAAATACTTGAATATTGTGTTTGAAAGTAAACAGCTTGATTGGCTGAGCCTGAGCTGTGCTACTACAAAATACTTGAATATTGTGTTTGAAAGTAAACATTTTGATTGGCTGAGCCTCAGTTGTGCTACTCCAAAATACTTGAATATTGTGTTTGAAAGTAAGCAGCTTGATCGTCTGAGACTGAGCTGTGCTACTACACAATACTTGAATATTGTGTTTGAAAGTAAGCAGCTTGATCGTCTGAGACTGAGCTGTGCTACTACACAATACTTGAATATTGTGTTTGAAAGTAAACAACTTGATCGTCTGAGACTGAGCTGTGCTACTACACAATACTTGAATATTGTGTTTGAAAGTAAGCAGCTTGATCGTCTGAGACTGAGCTGTGCTACTACACAATACTTGAATATTGTGTTTGAAAGTAAACAACTTGAGCGTCTGAGCCTGAGCTGTGCTATTACAAAATACTTGAATATTATGTTTGAAAGTAAACAGCTTGATTGGCTGAGCCTGAGTTGTGCTACTACAGAATACTTGAATTTGTGTTTGAAATTAAATATCTTGATGGCTGAGCCTGAGTTGTGCTACTCCAAAATACTTGAATATTGTGTTTGAAATTAAACAGCTTGATTGGCTGAGCCTGAGTTGAGCTACTCCAAAATGCTTGAATATTGTGTTTGAAAGTAAGCAGCTTGATTGGCTGAGCCTGAGTTGAGTTACTCCAAAATACGTGAATATTGTGTTTGAATGTAAGCAGCTTGATTTGCTGAGCCTGATCTGTGCTTGGCTGAGCCTGGGGTATGCTACTGCAGAAATGTTGACATCTTGGCAAGATTAACGCAGGCAGTGATGTATCTGTTCATCGTTTCTCCAAGGATAGGAGGATTCACACCTGGCAGGGATTCCGCTGGCGATCGCCACTTTCGCAATTGGCGATAGAAATAAACAATTGTTTTTTTTGAAGTGGCGATTTTTTTATTTTCCCCAACGGAATCCCTGGCCTGGCGCTGGATCAAGATATTGTCTGTCTGTGTCGAAGTTTAATGTTTATGCCCTCGGTCTCGGTAGAGCTGGTGGCATACAGTGTTTGGACTGTGTGTCCGTCCGGCACATTAAAAAGTTCGCCGGAGTTTCTCAATTCTGTCATAACTTATATATCCCTTGAAGGATTACTTAAATATCTTAAATTACTTAAACACATCATACTTGTGGACAAGTGCCACACATCCATGTTGCCTTTAATATGATCTTGACCTTTTGACCTTCACGAATTTGAAGTTTTTAGCACATCAAGAAGTTTGCAGGAGTTTCTCAATTCTTCTATATCCCTCAATAATTCCAGCACAAAAATATTTACACAATTCCCTAACATTTGATTGGCTTGTAGCAAGTCTCTGTCCAAAATTTATATCCCAGTAAACTCCCATGTCAAACTACTTTCCGTAACCGTGAGGCGCAGTTAAAATAATTCTTAAGAAAACGGAAAATAAACACATTTTCTTGATGAATTTATTTAAAATGTTGGAATTATAAGGAATGAATGGCCTTTTTGTGGAATTTATCGGAGATATAAACTTGGAAAAGTCGCGGAATACTGGACGAGGCCTTCCGGCCTTCGTCCAGTATTCCCGCGACTTTTCCAAGTTTATACCCCGATAAATTCCACAAAAAGGCCATTCATTCCTATAATGGATTACTTTTTTATGTTTTTTTATGAATACTTATCGCTTTTGGTGAATACTTTGTTTGCCACAGTTTCTCCAATCTGCCACTGGGGCATTCATGTGCCGATAGGCCACATTTCTTTTCTATTGTAATTTTAGTGTGAAATGTTCGGTACTAGAACCCACCAACACCCCTCCCACCCCTTAAAAATGAGATACTTTACTTAAAGTCTGAAATTTTTGCCAATTTTTTTACATCATTTACACCCACCCCGTATATTAAATTAGATATTTTATCTAAACTGAATCTTTTGCCAACTTTTGACATCATTTACGGAAAAAATAAATTTCTGTAATAATATGGGAGATATGCATACACTGGTTGATGTATCTTCAGGGGAACTAGATCGTCATCTACTCCACCATTCGGGCAGTAAGCCATTCCTATGCAGCTTGTGTCCGAAGGGTTTCTCGCGCAAGTCCTACCTGAACGAGCACATGAACTTCCACAGTGGAGAAACACCATACCAGTGTTCCGCCTGCACACTCAGCTTCCACGACTACGCCAAGTTTAATAGACACAGACACAAACACAGACTCGAGGAAGAGAAGAAGAGAAAACAGGAGGATTCGGAACGTGAATCAAGTTTGCAGGCACAACTCGATTCGGAGTCGATAGACGATATGTCTGCGACATCGCTACAAGTTGTTGTGGATGAAAACACGGGACCAGAGGAGCTGGAGAAGTTACATTCGATCGTGTTGTCGGTGGTGAACAGCGGACAGATTTCCGTGAACAGCAGGCTGCCAAGCCAGAGTGTGTATCAGGTGACATTGACGGATAATGATTCGGGTAAACATATGGACTTGTCAGCTATGAACATTCTGGCCAACGCAACGGCCGAACAGCTGGAGAAAAATGATTGAATTTTCTGTTCTTTAACGTTTAGAATGCGGGAAACGAAAATTGCTGTCTGCTGTTGTTTTCCATTGTTTCTTGTTTCTCAATATAAACATTCATTAACAGCTCTTTAGAATTGGAAATGATTGTAAAGTGCTTGTCAAACCATGAAAAAACTGAAAATAAAAAGCACAACAATATTCATTTCAGCATTGTAAGGGTTATGAAGCATAGCACTGAGAGAATGGCGAACAGTACAGCTGCTGATCTGATTGTGACGGCTGATCTGGGATTGCACAAATTGCAAATACCATAAGCCAAGTGAGCTGTTGTTACCGATTTTCATCCGTCGACGATCTGTCAACACTTTGCCGACATCTTCTTCTGAACTGCTGGGCTGATGTTGACCAAACTTCACGGGCATGGTCTATCTGTTACTCCTTTTCAGATTTTTAAAAATTGACGTCATTGCTTATCCAAGATGGCCGCTATAGAAACGTAGGTCAAATTCTTAAAAAATCTTCTCACAAAGTCAATGCTCTTTCAGATGTATCATGATGACCCCGGATCAAAAATGGGCGGGGCCCAGGGTATCAAGTAGGGGTCAAATTTCAAAGGTTCCCAAATATGGTCATGTTATATATCAAATCAAAGGTATCGAGGAGAGGATCACTCTGGAGCATTTTTTGTCGATATCGGATGATTACGTCATCCAAGATGGCCGCACAAGGTCATCCTTTTATTATAAATGTCAAACGTCTTCTTCTCATGAACTGCTTGGCCGATGCTGGTCAAACTTCACAGTTACGGTGCGTGGGTGAAGCCTTTTCATATTTGTTAAATCAATCCAAGATGGCTGTCGTAAAAAATTAGGTCAAATTCTTAAACAAGAATGTTGCCCTATATCGCTCACCTGGTTATTAATATATATATGCAAGTAAATCTGAGAGAGCTTTATACATTCAGTATTCCTATGAAGTTTTGTCAAAACCAGTCTGGTGATTATAATGGGAAGACATAGTTTAAAGATTTTGTCCAACTTTATATGGCGGCCATCTTGGATTATGTGACGATCTCCAATTTGAAAAATCTGTAAATGTTTCACCAAAAGACAGTAACTATGAAGTTTGGCCAGCATCAGCAAATCGTTTAGTAAGAAAAGGCTGTTTTAAAGCTGTAATAAAAAGATACCGGTTTGACCTTTTGGCAGCCATTTTCGATAAAAACCACTTCAGAGCAATCATCTCGTCAATACCTACAATTTGATATACTAAATGACTTATTTGGTCAAATGTAAAATTTAACCCCTAGTTGACACCCTGGACCCCACCCATTTTTGACCCCTGGGTCACCATATTTACAAATCTGAAAGAGCATTGACTGTCAATCATTCCTGACGTGCCACCACCCATATATTATCCGCGTCGCAAGAAAACCTGTCTTCAGGAAATTGTTGGTCAATATGACATTTTGTTACTATGACAATGGTATTTGTATGATGAATTGAACGCTTTTTATTTGATCATGATATCTGCAATATTCATTAAGATATGGTTTATACAACACCACTATTCAGGTCGTTTGAGCAAAAGAGACATCACATAAAAGCGACGTCAAGCGACATAAAATGATGTTACGGTATCTACCGTTACACATAGAGTATATGCCAACATTTACAACAGTTTGCAAGTTGACATAATCGAACTAGAAGCATGTTTGGCATTGAATAATTAATGTAAAGACGTTTGAGCTTGAGTCTTTTGGTAACACATGAATGTGCAAAGCGACAAAGTCAAACCGGCAAGTTCATGTACCAGCAAGTATGAACGTGCACAGGTACGTGAATTCAGTTATCTTCAGATTTCTTCTTTCTGATGTCGTGTTTACGGAGCGTTTTAACAATTTATAATTGTAGAAAACCACGGAAGTATATTGATTAACTGATTGGTTGATTGGGTCTATACGACTGTTTAGTTTAACATAATCAAATTGAAATACACATGCATACGGGGAGAACAATCCGTTCTCAACATTACATTACATTAAAACTAGAGCACAGTCGATTGGGCGCCATCGCAATATACCCACGTTTCCCAAATGCGAAGTTGAAAAGGGGGAGATAATCCATGACCGGGGTCGAATAAAAAATCGAAATTCATGGCGCATCTACACACCATAAGGAAGGTGCATACCAAGTTTCAAGTCCCTACCTATTACGGTTAAAAAGTTTTACTTACATAAAACGTGACGGACAGACGGACGGGCAAAGTGGGTATAAAAAACTGTTTGCTCTGAAAGGCAGTGGTCATGTCTGATGACAGGCGCCCTTACTTCCATGCGTTACTCACTATGTACAGTTCACAGTTACTCGAATAGCGTGAGAGCAAAAGCCTGCATCGCTTGCATGTAAGTGGGAGACCACCTCCAGGGGTAGCGCGTGGAAGTCTGCCACATGGACAAAATGGCTATGGTAACATATTTGAAACATTTGTTACCACAGCTTGTGATCAGCTTGTTCTACCACCGACTTGTGTCGAGTGTTACGGTAGCAGTTTGTCTTTTGGAGACTCAACTTAAAATACGAGGGTCCCAAAGTACAAAGAAATGATAGGGGAAGATATAAAATAATAACAATACCCCAAGTCAAGAGATCCTTGATAATCGTCTAACAGTACTAGAAGAACCATATCAATTGCTTGAGCACACAGTCTTATTGTATTTGTGTCACGACTTGACAATATTTCCACTCACAGTCCATGGCACTAATGTCCCCAACATGTTGCCTTGAAATATAATCCCACAGTTACTGCATCTAGTTCTTGATTTTTTGTATTATTGTATTTGTGTCACAACTTAACAGATTTTCACTCGCGGTCCATGATACTAATATCCCCAACATGTTGCCTTGAAATATCATCCCACCGTATTTCTTATATTAACACGACACACGTGTTAGCGTGCATTCCAATTGAAGCTTTTCATATTCAGACAACAGAAACGTCAAATGTTCACGACATCGTCCCGCTTACAGCTGTACTCTGACCACTTGCTGAAAAAACAAGACCTTACCATATCTGCAATAAATGTACGATCGGCGACCCATATCCCGTCAGTGATCGAGAAAGGATTCCCCAGTGAATGAATGGTGGACATCGTATGTTCTGATGAGACGGCGTATATGCACAGATGAGACTGATCTGTGGCTATGCTAGTCGTAACATCTATGGCTTTGTTGTTTTTTTTGCAGGAGATATTTCTTAAAAGCGGTAACGGTTGCGCTAAATTTTAATTTTATACATTATATTAGAAAGAAAGAATTTGAGCAATAGACTGAACATTCGCGTCAAGTTAACCAGATCTGAACATATAGGTGTGCGGGAAACCGGGCCCAGGCTACATAGGTCTACAAATAGGCTGCCAATTATCTGTATGTAAATTAAAAATGTAGCTTACACAGAGTTTTCACCTGTAAATTGTGGTCGATAACAGTTAACTTGGACAGTTATCTGTAAACTGTGTCTAAAGAAAATATTAGGTTAAAATAACAGAACATAAACAAGAGGGCCATGATGGCCCTAATTCGCTCACCTGACTCCATGAACACCAGAGCAGAATGTGACATTGAGTTCATGTGTTTTAAAAAAAATTGTGCTATTTTTAGATGGCGGTCATCTTGGATTAAGCGATGACTCCCATTTTACCAAATCTGAAAATGCTTCACCCAAGGATCTTAACTTCCTTTGAAGTTTGGCCAGCATTGGCCATGTGGTTCCTGAGAAAAAGACGTTCAAAATCTTGAATAAATGGACCTTTTGGCGGCCATCATGGATGTTATAATCATCCGATTCCAACAAATATTGCACCAGAGCAATCGCCTCATCGATACCTTCAATTTGATATATGACATGAGCATATTCGGTAAAAATCAAATTTGACCCCATGGGCCACGCCCATTTTTGACCCCAGGGTCACCATTTTCACAACTTTGAAAGAGCATTGTAAATCGATCATTTCTACCAAGTTTAGTCGAAATCCGGTTAGCGGTTCATGAGAAGAAGATTTTTTAAGAATTTATGCTATTTTTAGATGGCGGCCATCTTGGATTAGCAATGACCTCCATTTTAACAAATCTTTTAAGTTTGGCTACCATGGGCTAAGCGGTTCATGTGAAGAAGAATTTTGAAATCTCTAATAAAAGAACGACCTTTTGACCTTTCGGCGGCCATCTTGGATGACATAACCATCCGATTTCAACAAAAAATGCACTAGAGTGATCGCCTCATTGATACCTTCAATTTGATATATGACATGACCATATTCGGTCAAAAATAAAATTTGACCCCACGGGCCATGCCCATTTTTGACCCCGGGGTTACCATTTTAACAACTTTGAAAGAGCATTGTACATCGATCATTCCTACCAAGTTTTGTCGAAATTCGGTTAGCGGTTCTTGAGAAGAAGATTTTTGAAGAATTTGTGCTATTTTTAGACGGCGGCCATCTTGGATTACGTAATGACGTCATTTTAACAATTTTGTAATCCCCCTATCTAAGGACCATGACCATGAAGTTTGGTGACTATAGGCCCAACGGTTACCGAGGAGAAGACGTTTGAAAATGTTCACGGACGACGGACACATTGCGGTAACAATAGCTCACATGAGCTTCGCTCAGGTGAGCTAAAAACACATGTCAATAACAGATAAACATTTTTATATGTGATATCAACAGTAAAATAATAAAAGAAACTTATCCTTACGCCATTATTGTTAATAAAAACATATACAAGATATGCCCATTTTGAATAAAAATGTCACACGGTGGATTTCGATCGTACGACCGTTAGTACCGTTCATCCAATACATTCTCGGACAGGACCCAGGACAGATCGAAGACTGTTTTGTTTTTTTTCACACACATACGCCCGATTATAGATATATTTGGGAATGTATCTTACACTGAACTAAAATTCAAATACAATTTAAACATTTATAACGCTTACATTGGTAACAAGAGCTGTAGGAGAACAGCATAGCTCGACTACGAGGGTTGTCGATGTACACATAGCTTGACAAAGAAGGTGGCTGCGGCCTGCATAAAAACCTTAACCAAGGTTGACTAAAAACATTAACCAAGGGAAACTAGAAATGTGGCCTGTCGGCACACGAATACCCCCACTGGCAGCCAAAGAAAACGAGGCATTTTTTATTATAAGCCATTTAGCCGAGCATTAAGGTTTCAAACGCATCAAGTCTGTGACCTTGACCCTGGGCATAGTGTGATAATCCATGCATCGGTGTAGGTTTGACCTTTGACCTTCAACTATGACCTTGGACGTAGGTGCGTGGTTATTGATCGAGCCACACCTTCTCATCCTGAGAAACATTTGTGCCAAGGCATTTGATAATCCATGCATCGGTGTAGAAGATATAGAGCGGAAGGGAATTTCAATAGGTTTGACCTTTGACCTTCAACAGTGACCTTGACCTTGGACGTAGGTGCGTGATTTTCCAAGTATGCTTGCTGTAGGCCCAGGAGTATTCCATATACAAGCTTGAGAAAAAACCGTAACCAAGGGGAGATAACTAAGTAATCCAAGGATAAAAGTAGGTCAAGGTCAAATATAGGTCAGGGATTATTGATGTACATCACTAGGAGATGAAGTTGTCCAAGTATGGTTGATGTAGGCCCAGAAGTATTCCATATACAAGCTTGACTATAAACATTAACCAAGTAATTCAAGGTTAAATGTAGGTGAAGGTAAAATAAAGGTCAGGGGTTATTGATGTACATCCCAAAGTTATCCAAGTATGGTGTATGTATGCACAATAGTATTCCATCTACAAGCTTGACTAATAACCTTAACCAAGGTTGAGTAAAAACCTTAACCTAGGGGAATTAAGTAAGTAATTTAAGGTTAAATGTAGGTCAAGGTCAAATATAGGTCAGGGGTTGTTGATGTACATCACTAGGAGATGAAGTTGTCCAAGTATGGTTGGTGTAGGGCCATGAGTATTCCATCTACAAGCTTGACTAAAAACCTTAACCAAAGAGAATTAAGTAAGTAATTCAAGGGGAAAGGTGAAGGTCAAATATAGATCACGGGTTATTGATGTACATCACTATGAGAAAAGGTTGTCCTATTATGGTGTCTGTATGCACAATAGTATTCCATGTACAAGCTTGAGTAAAAACCTTAACCAAGGGGAATTAAGTAAGTAATTCAAGGTTAAATGTAGGTCAAGGTCAAATATAGGTCAGGGGTTGTTGATGTACATCACTTAGGAATGAATGAAAGTTTCCAAGTATGGTTTGGTGTAGGGCCAGGAGTATTCCATCTACAAGCTTGACTAAAAACGTTAACCAAGGGGAATTAAGTAATTCAAGAGGAAATGTAGGTCAAGGTCAAATATAGATCAGGGGTTGTTGATGTACATCACTAGGAGATGAAGTTGTCCAAGTATGGTGGTTGTAGGGCCAGTAGTATTGCATATAGAAGGTTGACTAAAAACCTTAACCAAAAGGAATTAAGTAAGTAATTGAAGAGGAAATGTAGGTCAAGGTCAAATATAGATCAGGGTTATTGATGTACATACCTATGAGAAAAGGTTGTCAAAGTATGGTGTCTGGATGCACAATAGTATTCAATGTACAAGCTTGAAAAAAACCTTAACCAAGGTTGACTAAAAACCTTAACCAAGGGGAATTAAGTAAGTAATTCAAGAGGAAATATAGGTGAAGGTATAGTCAGGGGTTATTGATGTGATCTAGGGATAAGTTGTCCAAGTATGGGTGTAGGGCCAGTGTATTGCATACAAATTGATAAAAACCTTAACCAAGGTTGACTAAAAACCTTAACCAAGGGGAATTAACCAAGTAATTCAAGAGGAAATGTAGGTCAAGGTCAAATATAGATCAGGGGTTATTGATGTACATCACTAGGAGATGAAGTTGTCCATGTATGTAGTCAAAGTATTGGTTGTTGTTGTCTTGTCAAAGTATGGTGGGTGTAGCCAAGTAGTGTAGTATTCCATATACAAGCTTGACTAAAAACCTTAACCAAGGCGTGACGGTGACGCCGACGCCGGGGTGACTACATAAGCTCTACTTATTCTTCGAATAGTCGAGCTAAAAATGCATTAAAATAATAAAAACAGAGGTGCGTTGTTTTCTGTTCGTTAGATAACTTTTAACACCACGGAACAAACCGAACACGACAGTCTGAACACAGGCATTTGGCGTGTTTCGGCATTCATCGGTACATATATAACTCTTATATTATATGAACAAGGCTTTTAACTTTGGTCGGACACGACCTCGTATTAATAACAAATTCCACGATTTTATTTACGCTAATGTGAATATTTTGGTGGAAAGTCTACATGTTCATTTGAGAACTATTGTTCTCTTGCTAAAATAACAACATAATTATGCAAAGAATATCGAATTACAGCTGCTTTTCCTAGGTCAGACACAACCTCGTATCATAACAAATGAAATAATGTGTTTAATGCTCTAACGTCAATATTGTAGTAGCAAATTCATATAATCATTTGAGAATTATCGTGATCTTTCAGAAATACATAGATAAATGGAAAATTACAGTCTTAAACATGTTATTTTGTTATGATACGAGGTAGTGTCCGACCAAAGTTAGAAGCCTTGTTCATATATAGAGTTGTACCGATTAAAGCCGAAACACGCCGAATGCCTGTGGGTCTGACAAACGTCGATAATTGGAAATCTTGGCGGAAATTACGTCAGCTAAGTTCACGACGTCGTATCTCGTGACGTCGTCATCTCTTGGCAGGAATTCAGGTTTGTTATCACGCCCGCTTACGGTCGGCGTAATATAGTCGCTGCTTTTGGCATACCAAATATCTCCACAACCCGAAGTGTGATCGACTTGAAACTTCACATAACCTCTTATCCATATTTTCATTCTATAGCCCACCCATGACGGCCCCATGCCCAAGGTCAAGGTAAAATTACTTCGAAATTTGCATGAATTGTTTTTTATAAAAGCTGTGTTAAAGTTTTTGTTTCAGTCCTCAATATCACCACAACCCAAAGTCCAATGGACTTGAAACTTTGCTTACCTTATTATCATCATCCATATTTTCATCCTATAGCCATGCCCCATGCCCACGGTCAAATTACTTTGGAATAAGTTTTGTTGAATCTGCGTTGAAGTTTTTAAGTAACCTCAGTATCTCCACAACCTCCAGTCCAATTGACTTAAACGTTCATATACTTTATCACCATCCATATGTTCATTCTATAGCCCACATGCCCAAGGTGAAGGTCAGAGTACTCTGAAATTTGTGTTATGTTTTTGCAAAACCTGCGTGAAAGTGTTTTAAGTACCCAATAATTCCAGCACAAAAATATTTACACAATTCCCTAACATTTGATTGGCCCGTAGCAAGTCTCTGTCCAAGATTAATATACCAGTAAACTCCCACGCCGAACTACTTTCCATAACCGTGAGGCGCAGTTAAAATAATTCTTAAGAAAACGGAAAATAAACACATTTTCTTGATGAATTTATTTCAATGCTGGAATTATAAGGAATGAATGGCCTTTTTGTGGAATTTATCAGGGATATAAACTTGGAAAAGTCGCGGGAATACTGGACGAGGCCTTCTGGCCTTCGTCCAGTATTCCCGCGACTTTTCCAAGTTTATACCCCGATAAATTCCACAAAAAGGCCATTCATTCCTATAATATCTCCCAATCTGATTGCTCTAATCAGATACAGGCGTGATATGCTGGACGCTGCCATCTAGTTAAAATAATGCTCTAAAATGGGCGTCAAATCGAAGGTAATCGAGGTAGGAACGATCACTCTTGAGCATCTTTTTTGGCGAAATCGGATGATTATGTCAACCCAGATGGTTGCCGAAATTATAGATTTCAAACGTCTTCTTTTTGTGAACCGCTTGGCCAATGCTGGTCAAACTTGTGTAGATCTTATGATTTATGTATATACGTTATAAATTGCTTACGTTTTCCCTTTCTAGGCTTGAAATGCAAAACTGACCCATTTTTCCTGGTGATCCGTTTTCCTCCCAATGGACATATTTTGCGACAGTCTAAACAATTATTCTAATGACTTGTGAACTAGCAGACAAATTTTGATGGAACTTGGTGTATATATAATCAAGTCTGTTTAAGATTTACTTTATAATGGGGATAATAATTTCAGGTGAACGATACAGGCCCATTTGGACCTCTTGTTTTTTTGTTGGCAGACTCGAATTGTTTGCTTACATGAAAAAAATAAACACACAAATGGTTTATTATGTACACAAGCAGACAATAGAAAACTCATAGTGGGAAATAAAGTATGTACAAACTTCTTCAGTATAGTTCAAGTTTTAATTATCATATGTAATGGCCCCAAACATACACGTGTATAATTTGGTCACCACATGCATGTATTTACACTTAATCGAGCGTACAACCGTACACAGGTGGGTTTTACATAAATATCTAACATCTAGAACATCATCAGTTCCTATGATGCGACACGTTCTGAGCATGTACTCGGGTTATCATTCTCGAAACCAGGCAGTTGATTGGCTGAGGCTGAGCTATGCTCAGTCTCACCCAATCAACTGCCTGGTTTAGAGTACATAGCATCGAGAACATCTTCAGCGCCTATTATTGTTCCTGAACATGTACTAAGTTTCCGCCCAATCACTTGCCTGATTTAGAGTACATAGAACCAAGTACATATTCAGCGTCTATGATGATATCAGTTTTAGTACATGTACTTCGTTATCATTCTTATAGCCAGGAAGTCCACTGATCAAAGTTGAGCCATGTTCAGAGTTGGCCAACCAACCGCCTGATTTAGAGTACAAAGAGCCAAGTACATATTCAGCATCTATGATCAAACCACTTTCTGGGCATGTACTTCATTCTCATTCTCATAACCAGGAAGTTCATTGATCAAAGTTGAGCCATGTTCAGAGTCGGCCAATCAACTGCCTGATGTAAAGTACATATTCGACGTCTATGATTATACCACTTTCTGCGCATGTACTTCATTCTCATTCTCAACCAGGAAGTTCATTGATCAGCTCAGTCTCATCCAATCAACTGGCTGATTTACAGTAGTTGCAGAAGCATAACTGAATTATTGTTGTTTAACGGCCTACCAACAGCTAAGGTCATTTAAGGCCGGGTCAACGAGTTCGATCCCGCATGTAACCTTATGAAAAGGGGGTGTTTTTGTTTTGTTCTAAAAAACATATGAAAATTGCTTACGAAGTGCAGATCCTGATGAGATGGCTCGTCACGAGCCAGCTCATCTTGATCTACACTTTTTGCCAATACCACGATAAAAGTCTGTAGTGTCAAAAGGGTTACCTACACCTGTATGGTAGTCATAGCTAACAATAACAGTTTCACAGAATATTGTTTTAACAAATACCATTAACTTCATAGTGAAAATATTGGATTGTTAAAATATTTTCATAATCTAGTCCCTCAAGTCCAACTGTACAGAGACCATGCCAAACAATGCCGTGGCTGGTATTTGTGGAGAATGTATCAGCCGGCTCTACTTTCTGATCAGTGTCTACACTTCCCACCAAATAGGTGGTTTGCCAACGGTAGACCCAGATCATCCTGCACAATTGTCAGTCTGATCTGTGGCTACGTTGCTCACCAAATAGATGGTTTGCCAATGGTAGACCCAGATCATCCTGCACAATTGTCAGTCTGATCGGTGGCTACGTTGCTCACCAAATAGATGGTTTGCCAATGGTAGACCCAGATCATCCTGCACAATTGTCAGTCTGATCGGTGGCTACGTTGCTCACCAAATAGATGGTTTGCCAATGGTAGACCCAGATCATCCTGCACAATTGTCAGTCTGATCGGTGGCTATGTTGCTCACCAAATAGATGGTTTGCCAATGGTAGACCCAGATCATCCTGCACAAGTGTCATTCTGATTGGGTACAATGAAAGAAAACATACATGATAATGTGTACATCTTGTGATAAAATTTGGCTTCTTAATGCCCCAGTTTAAATGAAGTGACCTATACGAGTGGTGTTGACTACAAAATAGCACTTTTATGTTTGTGAACAAATGTATGATTTATGATTAATTGTGGCAGCATTTACTGCACTAACAAAATGTTCTTATTTGTTGTGCTTGGCATTATTACCCATTTCATGCTGGGGATTCCCCATTTTGCTGATAGAAAAATCTGATTAGTTTTCTCGTATCTCCCTAAAAGTACATAGTGTGGCCACCATTTGAACCGTCTCGTCGAGACTTTCAATGAGAACTGAGAAAAATTACAGATTTTTTTTCTCAAATTTTTTATACCCATATGTGGGTACGGAATACCTTTAGACTGAAGTAACTTTCACAGAACAATGTAAGGCAAACAACGTGTATCATTAAGTAAACTAAAAGTACCAATACTAGTCACAAATAGAGGTTAGCGGAAGTCGGAGAGGTTAGTCATACAGTATAAGGAGATCAGTAGAAATGACGTACAAGTGACAACAGAAGAAGCAATATTTTTACACTGCAGTTTGTAGACGAACAAATAAATTGCACAGTTGATGCCGCATGTACAATAAATACACTGTATTCACATTTTATTACGTAACATATTAAACCTATTTTGTCCAATATGCATGCAGAGATGAATTTGCTCACATGCTGAAGGTAGAAAATAGAATGTGCAACATCATGACAAGATGTGACAACCTTAACCAGTGTAGTTCCAGATCAGCAAGCCCTCTGTTACAGCCTGGACAGTTTACATTGTTCATTAGAACTTATTAAGTAACCAATTGACTGAATACACTCCCACTAATAACACACTGTCATATCCAGCATCAACTAGGATTATAGAGAATACCTGGGGGCCGTTTCACTAAACTTTGCTTGTTTATTGGTGTTTAACGGCCTATCAACAGCTAATGGTCATGTAAGGCCGGGCAAACAGGTTCGATCCCGTTTTAACCTGCTGCATTGGGGGGAAAATCCCTCGTAAGTGCAAATTTGAAATGGTCTGGAAATTTCAATTGATGGATTTACATTTATTATGCTCAATAAATGTAAATCCAATAATTGTTTACAAGAAAACATTGTTAATGTGAACTTTACAGACTATCATAGGTTTGAACATTTTAGTCGCAAGAAGTTTAGTGAAACGGCGGCCCCCAGGTTAGCATCTTTTGATATCAAGTTTATCAGGCAAGGCTAGGAAACGAGGAATTCCTACCATTTTTCCAAGCCCAGCCTGGGGGCCGTTTCACTAAACTTTGTACGACTAAAATGTTTGTCAGTGCAAAATTATGATAGTCTGTAAATTTCCCATTAACATCGACTTCTTGTAAACAATTATTGAATTTACATTTATTGAGCATAGGCTGCATATGCAGCCTATGCTCAATAAATGTAAATCCATCAATTAAAAGTTCCAGTCGATCCTAACTTTGTACTTACAAACATTTTAGTCGTACAAAGTTTAGTGAAATGGCCGCCTGATAAACTTGATATCATAAGACACTAGCATGGTATTTTATTTATCGGGTAACGTTTTACGCTATAGAATGAGCAAAATGACGTGATTTTCGTTGAAAAAAACGTTGCTTGTTTATGTTACGTCATTACGGTGACATCATTCGGTAATGTCACGCGACGCCGTTCGACCAATGAAACATGTCAGCTTTCAATTTGGTGTAACCCGGATAGTCGTATCGGGGTCAATTGTTACCTGATAAATAGAATACCAGGCAAGTGTCTTTTTGCTATCAACTTAATCAGACTGGCTCGGAAATGGTAGGAATTCCTCAGCAAGCCTCGTAATTCCTAAGAGTTTCCAAGCCTTGCCAGACAAACTTGATATAAAAATCTGGGTATTCTCTATTTAGACATCAGGAATATTTCCCTGATTGAAGGGTGAACAGTATGCCCTCTGATCTAAGTCTACACTGTTTGCAAACACATGAGACAAGCCATGTGATTTTGTACCTTCCACATCTGTGTAATTTCAGAATGTCTATAAAATTTACAATGTTTTTCATAAATAACGTCAAAAGTTGACAAGATTTTCAGAGTACATGCGGATTCTGTCAACTTTTGACGACATTTATAGAAATATTGCAAATTTTGTAAACTTTTTCATGAAAGTACGCAGAAGTCCGAAGGTAGAAAATCACATGTCTAATATAGTTTGTTTGTTTGTTTATTGGTGTTTAACGGCCTATCAACAGCTAAGGTCATGTAAGGCCGGGCAAACAGGTTCGATCCCATTTTAACCTGCTGCATTGGGGGGAAAATCCCAAAATCAGAACGGAATATTTACATCGAGATACAACATATTCAGCCCTGAAATTAGAATAACCTGACATGGTGCCAGGTCCATACCGCACCAAAGTCACTTGGCCCCTTCCCCTATTTAAAAGTAATACCGGTAGGATTACTCTTATAAGGGGTATAACCAGATTCAACTGTCACATACAAAATGCCAAAGACGTATGTGAGGGCCAAACCAGCAGCCCGTTTCACTAAACCTCCTACGACTAAAATGTTCGTAAGTGCAATATTATGATAGTCTGTAAATTTCACATTAACAATGTTTTGTTGTAAACAATTATTGGATTTACATTTATTGAGCATAGGCTGCATATGCAGCCTATGCTCAATAAATGTAAATCCATCAATTGAAATTTACAGACGATCCTAAATCTGCACTTACGAACATTTTAGTGGTACGAAGTTTAGTGAAACGGTCTCCAGTTACTTAGGAGTGAAAGGTTAAAGGGTTAAAGGGCTGAATGGAAGCTTCACAGACAAGATACATGTTGTGATCACTCTTTCTCGAACATATACTTTTATGAAGTTAATAACAAAATACCTCATATGAGACGCACCATGTAAATTTCCAGACGGTCTTAAATTTGCACTTACGAAGATTTTAGTCGTACAAAGTTTAGTGAAACGGGCCCCAGGTCTCAGTCGGGATTCCGGTAAGGATGAACCCCGATCGTTAAATTACCCATCGCATGCTCCCACCTGCCACCCACTGTCTAATATAGACGGTGAAACCAGTGACTGTTAAATGATGGACATAGAATTCTTCCAGAGAACAGAATAATTTAAATAAATATATATTGCAATTTTGTTTATACAGATATGACTACTAAATATGGCACTTAGAAAGCCATTTTGTCTTAATTTACTGAATATGCCCTATCAGAAACCAGCCTTAGATAGTCTTCTATAACATATCAAACTTTACAACAAACGATAAGCGATAAAATAGTAGAAACTGCAGTTTGAGAAAGAAACTAAATAGCTCAATTTTACGGTACCTAAATAGAACATATTATGTAATTTGCAGGAAAAGTAAACCCAGACAAACCTGTGTTTAAGGTACAAAACTTAGCGAGCATGTGCTTTATATCAGAACAGAAAATCAAGCTGTGTGATTTTGTACCCAAGAAGACGTGCGACTTCTGTGAAATATATTTACAGTAAATACTTGCGAAAGTTTACAAAATTTTCATAGCAAATGCGGAATTCTAACATATGGTCAATTTTCGACGTCATTTACGGAAAATAGTGTAAATATTTTTCATGAATTAGCGCACATCTTCTTGGGTACAAAAACAACAGGGCCATGATGGCCCTAATTCGCTCACCTGACTCCAGGAACACCAGAGGAGAATGTGACATTGAGTTTATGTGTTTTAAAAACATTGTGCTATTTTTAGATGGCGGTCATCTTGGATTAAGCGATGACTCTCATTTTACAAAATCTGAAAATGCTTCACCCAGCATCGGTCATGTGGTTCCTGAGAAAAAGACGTTAAAAATCTTGAATAAATGGACCTTTTGGTGGCCATCATGGATGACATAATCATCCGATTCCGACAAATATTGCACCAGAGAGATTGCCTCATTGATACCTTCAATTTGATATATGACATGACCATATTCAGTCAAAAATAAAATTTGACCCCAATTTGACCCCACGGGCCACGCCCATTTTTGAACCCGGGGTCACCATTTTAACAACTTTCAAAGAGCAATGTACATCGATCATTCCTACCAAGTTTCGTCGAAATCCGGCCAGCGGTTCATGAGAAGAAGATTTTTTAAGAATTTATGCTATTTTTAGACGGCGGCCATCTTGGATTAGCGATGACCTCCATTTTAACAAATCTGAAAAGGCTTCACCCATGGACCATAACTTTTAAGTTTGGCTACCATGGGCCAAGCGGTTCATGTGAAGAAGAATTTTGAAATCTCTAATAAAAGAACGACCTTTTGACATTTCGGCGGCCATCTTGGATGACATAACAATCCGATTTGGACAAAAAATGTACCAGAGTGATCGCCTCATTGATACCTTCAATTTGATATATGACATGACCATATTCGGTCAAAAACAAAATTTGACCCCAATTTGACCCCACGGGCCACGCCCATTTTTGACCCCGGGGTCACCATTTTAACAACCTTCAAAGAGCAATGTACATCGATCATTCCTACCAAGTTTCGTCGAAATCCGGCAAGCGGTTCATGAGAAGATTTTTTAAGAATTTATGCTATTTTTACACGGCGGCCATCTTGGATTAGCGATGACCTCCATTTTAACAAATCTGAAAAGGCTTCACCCATGGACCATAACTTTTAAGTTTGGCTACCATGGGCCAAGCAGTTCATGTGAAGAAGAATTTTGAAATCTCTAATAAAAGAACGACCTTTTGACCTTTCGGCAGCCATCTTGGATGACATAACCATCCGATTTCGACAAAAAATGCACCAGAGTGATCGCCTTGTTGATACCTTCGATTTGATATATGATATGACCATATTCAGTCAAAAATAAAATTTGACCCCAATTTGACCCCACGGGCCACGCCCATTTTTGACCCTGGGGTTACCATTTTAACAACTTTGAAAGAGCATTGTACATTGATCATTCCTACCAAGTTTTGTCGAAATCCGGTTGGCGGTTCTTGAGAAGAAGATTTTTGAAGAATTTGTGCTATTTTTAGACGGCGGCCATCTTGGATTACGTAATGACGTCATTTTAACAATTTTGTAATCCCCCTACCTAAGGACCATGACCATGAAGTTTGGTGACCATAGGCCCTATGGTTACCGAGGACAAGACGTTTGAAAATGTTCACGGACGACGACGACGGACACATTGCGGTAACAATAGCTCACATGAGCTTTGCTCAGGTGAGCTAAAAACAACATATGTCTAGTCTCATATGAGACACGCCATGCGATTTTGTACCGAAGAACATGTACGATATTTCCTGAAATGTATTTACAGAAACTGCGATATGTTCCGTAAATGACGTCGAAAGATGATGAAATTTTCATAGCAAATGCGGAATCCCGCAATTGCTATGAAAATTTCGTCAACTTTCGACTTCATTTACAGAAACTATCGTAACTTTTGTAAATATTGTTCATGAAATATCGCACATTCTTAGGTTTGTTTGTTTGTTTGTTGGGGTTTAACGGCCTATCAACAGCTAAGGTCATTTAAGGCCGGGTCAATGTGTTTAGTAGTAAATCCCATATATTACCTGTACAAGTACATGTACATTTTCAAGTACATGTACAAAATGGGGGGGGGGGGGGGGGGGGGGGGGGGGGTGGGGGGGGGGGGGGGGGGGGAATCCCAAGAAAATCAGAACTGAATATTTACAATAACAAAACTATATATTCAGCCCTGAAATCAGAATAATCCTGATCTGATGCCAGGTCCTCGCCATACCAGAATCACTTGAATGGCAGGGTCAGAGTTTACTACACACTGCTTGCAAACAGAACTTTTCCCCATATTTCAGTTTTCCTCCAGCTTATAACAACGCATTAATTCCAGAAACACATCTATTGGTTAAAAAACGTTATAACAATCACTTGAACTGATAAGTCGATTGACCATAACATTTTATGTGTGTATTACATACAATCAATACTAGATGGCCGCGGCCTGCATGTCGCGCCTGCCGAGGCATTGATAGTAAAACTTTAACCAAAAACTTTAACCCGGACACACGCCAATGTGCCGACTATATCGCGCTGTCCGCAAGCGGGCGCAACAATAACTTTCAATGAGACGTTTCAAACGAAAGGTCTTAGCAAATATTTTTGTGGAGATATATTAAGAAAAGTACAGAATATCATAACAAATAAATCCGTATTTGGTAGGAAATGGGCTAAAATGGATTGATAGATGCGTTTTTATTTACACTGTACAGAAAACAACAACAAATATTTATCTCTTATATACAGACGGATGATGGTGGGTATGATGATGTCAGTTTTATAATACACATGAAATGGCGATGGCATGGAAAACAATTTATAACATAATTATCTTCATATGAATGTTTAAATACACGTGTACTATCAACAGCTAAGGTCAACTAAAATGTTCTTAAGTAGAAAGTTAGGATTGACTGGAACTTTTAATTGATGGATTTACATTTATTGAGCATAGGCTGCATATGCAGCCTATGCTCAATGAATGTAAATCCATTAATTGTTTACAAGTCATTGTTAATGGGAAATTTACAGACTATCATAATTTTGCACTGACAAACATTTTAGTCGTACAAAGTTTAGTGAAACAGCCCCCAACCTGCTGGTTGGACTATACCGTATTTAACCGGTCCATAATGAGGGAAATTCCCAAAATCAGAACTGAATATTTACAGAAAAATAAAAATTCAGCCCCGAAATTATAAAATGCCAGGTCCATTCCACACACGAGTCACTTAGCTTAAGACTTCACTCTCTAGTGAAATGGGGCTTGTGGCTTTGCGACCAGTGCAGATTGATTGATTATGGTATTTAACGGCCTATCAACAGCTAAGGTCATTTAAGGTGGGACCAATACCTCCTGTATTGGGGGGAAAATCACAAAATTAGAACGGAATATTTTATTTACATAAAAAAATATATAATTATATTCAGCCCTCAAATTAGAATAACCCGACCTGGTGCCAGGTCCATACCACACCAAAGCCACATTAATAGCCCCTTCCCCTAAAAGTAATAGGATTATAAATAATCATATTACTCATATAAGGGGTATACCGAGATTCAACTCTCACATACAAGAAAGCCAAAGACGTACATGAGGGCCAAACCAGGTCGGGATTCCGGTAAGGACGAATCACAATCGTTAAAATACCCATCACATGCTCCCACCTGCCACCCACTAGCCCTAGGAGTAACATTACTGACGCCTGGGCATGTATCAAGCCACAAAATTGTACAAGCTTCACTGGTCACAAACCAAGTAAGCCCCATTTTGTCGTTGCCAGTCAAATATGTGGCTGTGACTGGAGATATGGAATTTGTGACCATGGATGGACTAATGGAATGGTGAACAGTGCAGATCCTGATCAGACTGTGCGGATACACAGGCTGATCTGGATCGACACTGGTCGCAAAACCCATAAGCCCCGTTTCTCTCGTCACAAATACAAATATACTGGCCTCTGGTCACAAAAACAAACCACCCAATTACTACATATAGATGTGGATCACAAATTTGCAGTCAACTTTCCATCTGAAGAGACTGGCAAACCAAATAGATCCTGCTACATCGGTCAGAAACGACAAGGGCCCGACTCTGGTACTAACCCTTAAAGTGCTGAATTAAACTTTGTCGTCTGCTGTATATTTTTTATTTTCCATTTTTCTCATCAAAAACATGCGTTGACATCATTTTAGAATCATTTCCACTGGAAATGATTCTAAAGTGCTGTCAAACCATGTTTTCATAGAGAAAGAAAGCAAAATATAAAACAATAGCAGACGACAATTTTTGTTCCCAGCTTTCTAAGGGCTAACACCCTTGTAAAATCCGATAATGTCTCAACGATACCGATTTTTAGTCAGTATTTTCTTAAAATGACGTTGACATAAAATTCAGAGTGTACGTATCATTTATAGAAAATATGAATGTTCGTTTGTTGGTTTTTGACGGCCTATCAACAGCTAAGGTCATTTAAGGCCGGGCCAATGGGTTCAATCTCATATTGAACCTGCTGCATTGGGAGGAAAATCCTAAAATCAGTACGGAATATTTACATAAAAAAAATATAATATATATTTCGATTTTCAAAAATAATTCAGTATTTTCTTAAAATGACGTTGAAGGTTGACATAAAATTCAGAGTACACATATCATTGATAGAAAATATGAATGCTTTTCTGAATGACTAACTGCAGAAATGGGGCTTATGGGTCATGTGACCAGTGTAGCCTCAGGGTCTGCACTGTTCATTCAGTTGGTCAATCGCCTGTCCTGCATCTACCAAACGGTATATATCCATATCAGACTGCAGGAATGTGCTGGACAAGCAGGAGCAAGACTGACCACAAATTACATAAACCCCATCGCTCCAGTCACAGCCACATTTACAAAATATATGACTGAAATGAATATTGGCTATATGTGACGAGCCGGACCTAAATAAGGACGTGACTGGAGAAATGGGGCTTATGGTGGTACTTCTTGTCAGTTTAAACACCTGTGGCCCGTTTCACTAAAAACTTCGTGACAAGGAAAACACTAAAATGTTCGATTAAGTGCAAAATTATGATTAGTACTTGTTAATTCACTTAACAAAGTTTTCTTGTAAACAATTATTGGATTTACATTTATTGCATAGGCTCATATGCAGCCTATGTCAATAATGTAAATCCATCAATTGCAATTTTCAGACGATCCTAAATTTGCACTTGCGAACATTTTAGTCTTACGAAGTTTAGTGAAACGGACCCCTGACCTGCCAATAGCAGCATTCATTCACCTAGATACAGACACTATGCTGTTTGTCAGAAGCATGACAAAGGTTTCAGTGACTGAATGGCGAACAGTGTAGACCCATATCAGACTGCGCGGATGCGCAGTCTGATCTGGGTCTACACTGGTCGCAAATACCATATGCCCCATTTCTCCAGTCACAGTCGCATGAGACACGCCGTGCGATTTTGTACCTTCTGACAACTGCGTTATTTCAGGTCAGAAATACATTTACAAAATTTAATAAATGAAGTCAAAAGTTGACACAAATTTCAGAGTACATGCGTTCTTATATTCCACATGTACTCTGAAATTTGTGTCAACTTCTGAAGCCATTTACGGAAACTATCCCATTTTCTGTAAAATATATTTCATGAAATACCGCACATATCCGTAGGTACAAAATCGCTTGGCGCGTCTCGTATAAGGTGCTGGTTCATCAGCCAGCGGTACATGTATGTTCTTTGTTTACATGATGCATGTATGTACAACAAGACACGATACACAAATATAAATAGCACATAAATAACTCCAAAACAGAAACATTGTGTGCCGACTATGAATGGTAATTTGGTGCTGTATTCCTCAAGTGCAATGTGCAGATTGCATTTCACAATGTGCTTATGCTGGACACCGAAGTTTTTCACGACATTGTTTAGAAGACAGCAAAAGCAACTCAATCTGTATGTGTTTGCTTATATTAGAACTATATGTGGCTGGGACTGGAGAAATCTGGCTTAAGGGTTTTGCGACCAGTGTAGATCCAGATCAGCCTGTGCATCCGCACAGTCTGATCAGGTTCTGCACTGTTCGCCATTCCATTAATGAAACACCCATCGCACTTCTAGCAAACTATATAGATCGTTATCAGGCTACTGGAGTGTACTATTTGATCAGGAGCTATTCTGCTCACGTATACCATAAGCCCCATTTGTTCATTCACAGCCACAAATGTGCGAGTTACAGGTTGTGAATTTCTGTTGGGGGGAAAAGCACCAAGTTTCATCCACAGACGGCGTAAAACAGAGAAAAACAAACAATTAACAGCTGCCTTTAAAATCCATGTCACTTAGTCCCCAAACCGTGTGATAGCACTACAAATACACCGAGCCCAGTGAGACAATGCAAAGCTGTGTTACAATGATGATGATGATGAGGCGAGACGGACGGATGTGTTTTAATAAGAGAATGATACTGATGAATGGTGCTTTACATGTGCTTTATAGGCCAGAAACTTGTACAGGCGACAATGCTTGGATTCTGGGGGCCGTTTCACTAAACTTTGTACGACTAAAATGTTCGTAAGTGCAGATTTAGAATCGTCTGGAAATGTCAATTGATGGATTTACATTTATTGAGCATAGGCTGCATATGCAGCCTATGCTCAATAAATGTGAATCCAATAATTGTTTACAAAAAAACATTGTTAATGTGAAATTTACATAATTTTGCACTTACGAACATGTTAGTCGTACGAAGTTTAGTGAAACGGGGCCCCTGCTATATAAGCCGGAAACTTCTGCAGGCAACAGTGATAGAGCGACAATGATTGATATGTTTAGCGTGCATGATTTAATTGTCTGTGCTTATCGATATATATAAATTACAATGGTTTGAACTTGGGTTGGACAGAACCTTGTATTGGAACAACTAGAAAATGTGTTCAAAGAACATGGATGCCCCACCCACCACTTTGATAGTAAACAAGCTCAAACAAAAACTTCAAAGGGAAATAACTATGTAAACATTGCAAATTGAAGGTCAAGGTCACACAAAGGACATTTGATTCACAGTGGTTTGTGGTGCACATCACACTGGCTCATGATAGTGTGCAAGTATGGTGGCTGTCGGCCTAATACAAGCTCCTATAAAACTTTAACCTTGTGACGGACGGACGGTCAAAGTTAACAATAAATGCCCCTCCACTATCGTGCGGGGGCTTACAAAATAAGTTAACGGCACAGACCATAATGCCTGTGTGTGGCGAGTGTTTAAATAAGTTGTGCATTGTCCACTGGGCTGGCTGTCAAACCACGATTTCTGCACCCTACACCTTGTACCGACTACACCTTCCACCAAACACGGCACCACAGACAATGGAGCAAGATAATACAGCATATTCTGTTACTGATTCGCGGACAATTATCTCCACTACAGTCTACACTCGTTTCTTCAAGTCCAGGGGAACAATTTATTCATTTATAGTGTAAACTGCCTGTCAACAGCTAAGGTCATTTTAGGCCGGGTCGACGGGGCCAAATCCATGCTGCGAAGAAGGACCTACACATTCATCAAATGGAGACATTTTTTTCTTAACCCATTTCAGCCTAAGGATACTATGTTTTTTGTTGAAAAAATCTCATTATTTTGTTCATTCATCGATAAAGGTATATGTTGTTACCACTCATTTGAACCGTCTCGTCGAGACGGTTCAAATGAGTGGTAACAACATATACTTTTGAAAGGATATAAAGAAAATATATACTTTTGAAAGGATATAAAGAAAATATCTATATTTTTCTCTCTAAAGGCTCATACTACTATAAGTGTATCCCGTCTGTAATGGGTTATGAAAAATGTAACAAAATATGTGTTTTATCTGGTGCTCCAACATTCTAGAGAAACAAAACTTGACAATATATCGATATATTACTTTAAATGCCTTGTAAATGTTCTGAAAATCTATCAGTAGCCGATTTCACCAAAATTGATATAAAGCATACTTATCTAGCTAAGTATACTTTGAGGGAGTAATCATTTATTGTTCCCGAAATGCATTATTTCATATAGAACTAACGACTGTGATAATGTAATAAAATTCAGTATAATAAAAAAAAAATCCTTAAATTGAACATATCCCCCTCAAAGTGTACTTAGCAAGATAAGCACCGAAACATGCACTGGTAGACACTAAATGATTTGGAAGTGTTTCCCAGGAATATTTAGCTACATCAGCCAGAGGAAATGACAAGTGGTAGAAGCCGACAGTTTTAAAGAGCATAGACCCAAATCAGGCTGCACATCTTGTCAGTCTGATCAGGGGCTACACTGTTGCAGTCCACAATACCATTGTCAAGAGCCATAATATGCGACAATTCAAACCTTGTCGATGCTGATTGTGTTCAAGATGCTCTTCATTCGGTACCAAATTGATTGGTGTTTAACCCTTCCTACGCTGTTGACGGAAATTGCCGTCTGCTGTTTTTCATTTTGGTTTTAATTCTGAACAAAAAACTGGTTTTGACAGCACATGAGAATCGTCTCCGCTGGAGACGATTCTCATGTGCTGTCAAAACCAGGTTTTTGTTGAGAAATATTGAATATAAAACATTTCCAGCGGACAACATTTAATTTAGCGTAGTAAGGGTTAACGGCTGCATTGGTACCGAATTGAAAGGTTCAGTGCAAGAAGGAGGATATGGGCCCTTATGGACTTATCCCCCTTCTTCGACTGGGGCCCGTTTCACTAAACTTCTTACGACTAAAATGTTCGTAAGTGCAAATTTAAGATCGTCTGTAAATTTCAATTTATGGATTTACATTTATTGAGCATAGGCTGCATATGCATATGCAGCCTATGGTCAATAAATGTAAATCCAATAATTATTTACAAGAAAACAGTGTTAATGTGAAATTTACAGACTATCATAATTTTGCACTTACATTTTAGTCGTACGAAGTTTAGTGAAACGGGCCCCTGATCCCTTCAAGTTCCTGTTCATATGCGCTGCTCCAATAGATTAAATTTGATTTCCCAGACAAAAGCAATAACAAAACAAAAGCAACTTCAATTGCACAACAATTTTGTCAAGATTAAAAATCACCCTTTCCGCATCTCGAGGAATGTTAAAAAATTACAGAAAGTGGCAAAAACTTTTGCATTTGCTCCAGAAACATTACCATATTTGAAACTTCTTATTATATCATCTATGCACAATACTATAGATCCGATAAGCGTGATTTCATAACAGCGATGTTCCAAATTATGCCCTCATATACAAGATATATGGTATAGAAATCATGTACAACTTCACTATGGCTAACAGTACACTGTGACTGTGACTGAAGAAATGTGGCTTAAGACACGTGACCGGTAAAAACCCAGATCTGTGCAGTCTTCGGCGTTTCATCCGTCATATCGTAAATTGTGCAAATATTTTTCAGGAGATTTTTTGCACATCTTCTTAGGTACACATGGCACGTCTCATATGAGAGATTATGGGAGCATGCTCGCAGACAGGAGCTAGACTGGCCACAAATACCATAAGCACTCTGTGCAACATGATACTAGAAACACAAATAATACTGTTTCTAAGATCAGGGCCAGTGCTTATAAAACGTTCTGACCATGTACCACGTTTCCATGCTCGAAATTTAGAAAGACGGGACCACAATTTAAAGTCTCATCCGACAGACCAGTGGGATGGAAATACTATGGAAGTATTTTTGATGCCCAAGGCGAGGTTTGAACCCACAACCTCCTGATTGCAAGTCAGGTGTTCTAACCCCTAGACCACAACCCATCCCTTCGAAAGCAGAAAGTCTGATTGGCCGAGGCTGAGTTTTGCCAAACTGCAGGATTTGGAGTACGAATTTAGAGAACAAACTCGGAAAGTTTTATAAGCACAGATTCGAGTTGTTAAAATAATCGGTGGAAAATGGCTATCCTGGTTTACCCTATGCCATCCAATACCAGAAAACTGAATATTTGTGTTTCTTATGTCAATTTGTACAGGGTGATAAACCCCATTTCTCCAGTAACAGTCACAAATGTAACCTAGTTGCGAACAATAACTCTTGGAATCTACTTCCGTACCGTCCTGCGGGACGGCACGGGAGCAGATTGCAAGTTACTGTTCACAACTAAAATGTAACCCCGTTTCATTTCAGCCCAGCATATTTGTGTGATGGTCCTAATGAGTGCTGCTTGTTAAATGACTTTGACTGATGTTGATTCACGTCCTTGTATGTCTGTGGCTGACCACCGGGCGGCGTATGAGGTGAACTATACCCTTGCTTGTAATGTTTCGACGACGAACAGCTCGCACTATTCGCCGCGTACAAGTTTGACTGCGCTACGTGATTTCCCGCGTGACCGTTGGGCGGCGTCTTAACGTAACCCTGATACGACGTCAATGAAGACGACGACACACCAGCGTTTATAGAAAGTTTCGACGTCGACCCACTTGTGATAGTGCTGCTGGGATACGAGTTCTGTCGCTTCGTGTGCGCGCCCGACCGGTGACCATAGTCAAAGACATGCGGCATCGCGTTAGTCACTTTGATGGTGGACGAGACGCCATTGTTCAGTGTGGGATTGGTGAGAGAGTTAGGCACTTGCGCCATCGGTCCCGCGCTTGGCAGCGACACACCGGGCTTGGTACCACCCGACAGTGATGTCTGCTCCTTCAACGCTGAAACAACAAGTGAAATATTCTTAAGCCATTTGAATTTTAGTCTCAGGAGTGGGATATCGAATGAAAATATGGATGAGGACAATTAATGTTTCAGGCCAATCCAATTTATGGCAACCTTAACGCAAATGAGATGGACAGGGTGGCAAATCAGATGGACAGGGTGGCAACTATATGTGGCTGTGACTGGAGAAATGGGGATGATGGGTTTTGCGACCAGTGTAGATCCAGATCAGCACAGTCTGATCAGGATCACATTGTTCGCAATTCCATCCATGAAACACCGGTCATGCTTCCAACAAGCAATATAGATCGTTATCAGGCTACAGGTGTGTGCTATTTGATCAAGGGCTACACTGGTCACAAATCACATAAGCCCCATTGTATCAGTCATAGCGGCATATAACGACGAAACTGTTTGAACCCAAAAGTCATAGTTCCCGAGTGCCACGGCAAACATTTACCCACGGCTTGACATAGTTGAACGTTATTGTTACATTTCCGTTGGAAATATCATGGAATTTGAGCAAATAATTATGCAGTACTTGCGTTACTTTGATAATCTGCTCCATTCAAACAGCTGATTTACACATACATATTTCGGGACTGCAGTACACGTCACATCAATTTAAAAATTTATGGTCTGGTGATATGCATGAACGTACATCACCAGACCAGAAATTTTGAAATTGATACGACGTTCTAGTATTACGTACATGTTGGCTCGGCCCCGAAATGAGAATTGTCCCCAGCCATGGTCAAACAGCACACGCATGCCCATTCAGCACACGCATGCCCAAAGGTGCATGCCCATTCAGTAGGCACAAACTGTTCTTTATAGGAATTAAATAAGTAAGTGTATAATTGTGTCACCATTCCACCAGTTATAAAAATTTCAAGTGCCCGCTATACAGATATAATAATTTAGTAATATTTATTTTACTGATAGTGACTCATCAGGCTATTTTCATATGTAAAGGAGACATATTTTAACCCTTTCAACACCAAGTAACTTAATAGGATGTTCCACGCCAATGTGTCACGCTATTTCATTAATTTTGTTCATTCAAATTATCCCATTCTTCTAAAAGGGTAATCTGTACGACGTTTAAAATTATTAACAAACAGTGGAGATCCTGATGAGACGGCTCGTTACGAGCCGGCTCATCTGGATCTGCACTGTTTGCAAACATTGTCTCTATAGAGGTCTGTGGTGTTGAAAGGGCTAAAATTATTTATACTAATTAAATGTGTCCCCTGAAAAAATAATATTTTAGTCAAATTATAAAGTATGATCATAGCTCAGCAAAAAAAATAAATACAGAGAATAAATAGTTACGTCAAAAATGTAAGAATCTCTTTAACCGGCACCAAAACGATTCCAGCACACTATGCAACCCGATACTACTAACTGGCATATTTATGTTCCTCGCATCAGCTTGCACAGAGCGGTGTAGTCATGTATGATTTTCTTTATGGCAATGCAGAGAATATCAACCCATGCCATACTATCAAACATGTTACAGAGATCCAGATAAGTTTTGTATATAAAGATTATATCCACAGGGGTGCAAAATTATGATAGTAAATGTCACATTAACAATGACTTCTTGTAAACAATAATTGGATTCACATATGCAGCCTATGCTCAATAAATGTAAATCCATCAATTGAAATTTCCAGACGATTCTAAATTTGCACTTACAAACATTTTAGTCGTACGAAGTTTAGTGAAACGGGCCCCAGTTGAACCAATTTGTGAATCCCAGTAAGATTCACAGAAAGGTGTGATAGAATGGGATCCATCATGAAGATATGATTAACGCCAATCAGCACCATTCAGAATCATCAATCCATTTGACAAGGTCCAAAGATACGATCCAATTCTGCAAGGTGAAAATGTTCACTAGTTTTTTTATTGGTGGTAAACGGCCTATCAACAGCGAAGGTCATTTAAGGCCGATGTAGAAAACGTACCTTTTAATGCTGCGGCAAGTTTTTCTGTGAGATCGTTGGTGGTAGGGATAGTTGTCTTCCCTGCCGGAGGTGGGGGTGGAGGGACGCCAGGAGTTCCCGGTCGCGCAGGTTTTCCCGGGGGTGGTGGGACCATTGACGAGGACGGGGCAACCAGCTTGGTCCCAGTCTCCGACGCCGGGAGCCGGGGAATTCCGGGAGCCGGGAGCATGCTGGACTGGGTACCAGACGCTGCGGTAGACTGGGCCGTTGACACAATCGTGTGGTTCTTTTTCAGGAGAGAAAAGTTCAAGGAGAGGAGAGATTGGATTTTCTCGCTGATGGCGCTGCCGCTGATATCGCCGCCACTGGGTGGGGCGGACATCTTCAGCTGGGACAGGGACTGGTTGAGCTGTGCAGAGGCGCGACGTATGGACAACGACGGGGGCGGAGGGGGTGGGGGAGGGGGTGGATCGTCCAGGTCGGACAATGGCTGCCCACTTCCAATCTCGGCAACGTGTTCTGGAACAAACCACGTATAACAGGTCAATTGAGACAAGCTATGTGAACTTGTACCCAAGACTTCACACGTATTAATGTTATTGCAAACTGTGTAGACTCGGTTCAGACTGCACAGGTGTGCAGACTGATCTGGGTCTACTCTGTTCGCAAAACTATTGTTTTGTGCTATTCTGTAAGAAACTAGAAATGGACGCTTGTCGACAAGCGCATGTGTATCCCCCTCCCCAGATACACAAGTAGTTTAAAAAAAGGGTGTTCGAGTTATGCTCCGGAGACAAAATCAGTGACGGAAAAAACAAAGGGAGATAACTAAAAAATTAGTGATGCAAGAGTTGTCATTCTTGCGTGACACACCTTTAGGGTTGTGGTCTATGCATGTGTGAAGTTTCATGAAAATATTCCAAAGGGTGTTCGAGTTATGCTCCGGACACGAAATCAGTGCACGAAACAACAAAGGGAGTAACTAAACAGTTAACGACCGCAAGAGTTGGTCATTCTTACATGCGACACACCTTTGGGTCGTCTTCTATGCATGTGTGAAGTTTTAATAAACTAGAAAATGTGTTTCATAGAACACGGATGTCCCACATATCGCTTTGATATAAATGAGGCCAAATTCCAAGTCAAAATTTTCTTTTACCTGAGCGTTTAAAGTTTTTGAAGCACCAAGTATTTGACCTTGACCCTGGGCTTGGCGGGGGCAGACGAACGTGATTTGGCACAGGGCGGTAGAGGACCATTAGAGCAATGCATATATAAATATGAAGCTGATCCGTGAAAGAAAACAGAAATTATTATATTTACTGAGCGTTAAAGTTTTTGAAGCACTAAGTATGTGATGTTAACCTGGGCTTGGGGGCGGGGGCGGGACGAACGTGGATTTGGCACAGGGCGGTATAGGACCATTAAAGCAACGCGTATATGAAATATGGAAGTTGATCCGTGAATGGAAAGAAAAATTATAAGATATTTACCTGAGCATTAAAAGTTTTTGAAGCACAAAGTATGTGACCTTGACCCTGGGATTGGCGGGGACATGACGAACGTGGATTTGGCACAGGGAGGTAGAGGACCATTACGTATATGATTGAGATGATCCAATGAAAGAAAACAGAATTATAAGATATTTACCCGACGTTAAAGTTTTTTGAATGCACTAAGATGTGACGTTTTACCCTGGGCTTGGCGGGGCTGGACGAAGTGGATTTGGCACAGGCCTTTGAGGACCATTAGAAGCAAATGCGTATATGAAATATTTGCCCAAGATGATCCTGTTAAAGAAAAAACAGAAAGTACAAGTTTATCCGAGCGTTAAAGTTGAATCCACTAAGTGTACCTTGACCGGGCTTGGCGGGGGCAGGACGAACGTGGATTTGGCACAGGCCTTTAGAGGACATTAGAGCAATCGTATATGAAATATGAAGTGATCCATGAAAGAAAACCAGAAAGTATAAGATATTTATCCAGCGTTAAAGTTTTTGAATCACTAAGTATGTGACCTTGACCCTGGGCTTGGCGGGGGCAGGACGAACGTGGATTTGGCACAGGGCGGTAGAGGACCATTAGAGCAATGCGTATATGAAATATGAAGCTGATCCGTGAAAGAAAACAGAAATTATAAGATATTAACCCGAGCGTTAAAGTTTTTGAAGCACCAAGTATGTGACCTTGACCCTGGGCTTGGCCGGTGTAGGACGAACGTGGATTTGGCACAGGCCGGTAGTGAACCATCAGAGCAATGTGTATATGAAATATGAAGCAGATTGGTCGAAGGATGAAGAAATTATGAGACATTTACCAGAGTGTTAAAGTTTTGTGATGGACGGACGGACGGGAGGACGGGATGCACGTTCCTACGAATGAATACTTGTTGGGTTTTTACTGTATAAAAATACCCAACAAGAATACCCAACACTATCCTAACTCTACCCAATAAGATCCCCGTACGCTTACAACAAGTACCCATTCGTGTGTGCGGACGGACGGACGGACGGACGGACGGACGGACGGACAAGGGTAACACTAAATGCCCCCTCCACTATCGTGGTGGGGCATAAAAATATTCCAAAGGGTGTTCGAGATATGCTCTGGATACAAAATCAGAGCACGAAACAACAAAGGGAGATAAGTAAACAAGAATTCCGCGGAATCAGATGCCTCGCATTGTCCCGCCTTGACCTCGAGCCTGGGCCCGAAAGCAATTTTCACTGGCCCGAACATATTATACAATTATTGACTAGTGAGCCATAGAATATCAGATTATATTCTATGGCTCACTAGTAAATAATTGTTTTATTATATGATAATAGTCTGTATATAGCACTTACGACCTTATGCTATTAGACAAAAATTGAAAAAGAATTTGAAAAAAAAAAAAGTAAAAAAAAAAGAAAAAAAAAAAATGGAAAAAAAAAAAAGTTTAAAAATTAAAAATAATAATGCTTGCTACTGGAGCTCAGAATTTTTTTTTTTTTTAATAATAGTCCTATATTTATCTACATATATCTGCACAGGTCCACATAATGCCACAATATTTTCAACACAGTTTACGGAAAATGTAATATACAAAAAAAAAATAAAATAATAATGCTCGCTACTGGAGCCCAGAATTTTTGTTAATAGTCCTATATTTATCTACATATATCTGCACAGGTCCACATACTGCCACAATATTGTCAACACAGTTTACGGAAATGTAATAATGTACCTGTATAAATTACCTGTAATAAGTTAGTGGTCAGTTAAAAAATTGAAAAAGAATGTAAAAAAAACAAATGGAAAAAAAAAATTAAATTAAAAAAAAATAAAAGAATAATGCTCCCTACAGTTTACGGAAATGTAATATAATCATTTACCTGTATAAATTACCTGTAAGTGGTCAGTGGTCAGTTGCACATGCTAGCACATGCACAGGTGAATAGTCTGTATATAGCACTTACGACCTTATGCTACTAGACAAAAATTGAAAAATAATTTGAAAAAAAAAATGAAAAAAAAATAATGTAAAAAAAAAGTTTAAAAATAATAATGCTTGCTACTGGAGCTCAGAATGTTTTTTTAATAGTCCTATATTTATCTACATATATCTGCACAGGTCCACATAATGCCACAATATTTTCAACACAGTTTACAGAAATGTAATATCCAATGTAGTAATTTACCTGTATAAATTACCTGTGGTCAATACTGGACATCTGCACATGCTAGCACATGCAGCACATGGACAGGTGAATGGTTCTCCCAGTTTCTATTGTTCTCTCTACAGGTAAGGTGTACAGAGCACACGAGAAAAGGTGTACAGAGCAGACGAGAAAATGGGTCTTCATGCATTATTGTCCAGTTTGTAGAGTGCGCAAAACAAAAAAGGGAGATAACTCAAAAATTAGCTACGCAAGAGTTGTCATTCTTGTGCACATGTGCACACACCTGCTTGCACAGAAACAACACAACTTCGTCGTCGGTATGCATGTGTGAAGTTTCATGAAATGATCGATTCAAAGATATCAAAGTTGTTCGAGTTATGCTCCGGACAAGAAGTGTCTGCGGCGGACGCGGCGCGCTGTCGAATCCATAGTATCCCCCGACGGAGTCCGGGGGATACAATAAATGCTGAAATACAGCATAGGACCGGATCTCTATAAATAGATTTGCAAAGGGAAATAACTGACTACAATCACTCATTGTGACTTGGTTCCTGTGTAGAACCAGGGGCCCATTTCACTAAACTTCGTACAACTAAAATGTTCGCAAGTGCAAATTTAGGATCGTCTGGAAATATCAATTGATGGATTTACATTTATTGAGCATAGGCTGCATATGCAGCCTATGCTCAATAAAGGTAAATCCATTAATTGTTTACAAGAAAACAATGTTAATGTGAAATTTACAGACTATCATAATTTTGGAATTATGAACAATTTAGTCGTACAAAGTTTAGTGAAACGAGCCCCTGGTTCTACACGGGAACCAAGTCACAATGAGTGCCTGGAGGTATGTTCTTGGTATATGTACTTAGGTCCGCAAACCTCAGCCTCAACAGATCTAACTGGTTGATTTTGAGCATGGATGGAATGGAATTAGCTAACCAGGTCATAAACACCGATTCTTGATCTCGAGTAATACTCACCGGTGCCAGACTCCCCGTCAGTGTCGGTACAGTCGTCGAGCCCAAACTCCATTTTGAGACGCTCAGACAGGCTCATCGGCTTGCGGACCTCCTCCTGCTTCTCCTTGCGGTTGAAGATCGGTGACAGTAGGTCCGACGAACCTGAAAATACATCAATTTATTACATACCTCACATTTATTTGTTATAATTTCTATGTGTAATTAAGAGTATCCATCATAGGCACTGGTGTGGAACAAGGATATTCCACCCGAATGTCGGAATATGTCGTCAGAAACGAGGCTTTGCCGAGATTCTGACGACATATTCTGACACGAGGGTGGAAATCCTTTTCTCGCATACCCAGAGTCCATTTCAATGTTATTTCCGAAGCCACGTCCATGTGGGATTTTTCTGTCTCACACGGCTATCTCACATGGCTGACCTGTTACACACTGCCGTAACTACTTTTTGTGTATTGGCTTCCAAACGTCGTCTGCATTGTTTACAAACACACGCTCTCTACACAGTACTGTCAGTAGACAACAATGTCAACAACGTCGCTCTTGATTTGTTATGTAGGCTATTATTTATTTCATGTTTTATCCAGTTTTATCAAATTTTGCGTAAATAAATTTGTGGGACGAGTTGTGTAAGGTGCGTCTGTAAATCAGTTGGCCGAATACTGAATACATGATTATTATTAAAAAAAACACATGTGATTGACAGCAAAATATTTACCTCGTATGTTGTTGATTCTTCACCAAACATATGTATAGTGACAGTTGATAGTGATTGGAATATTTGTTTAATAATCCAGTGAGCAAGAATTTCTTGAAAACGGCAACGGTCCGTCGGAGTGAAACTTTCGGCGGAACTGATATTTGCGTAATTGAAGACAGCGTCTCGGAATTGCAATAAATACTCAAAATAAAAACATCAAATGATTCTGTAAACATTATTGTACAAATTTGAATTGAGGATATATGGTCTATTTTCAATATATATGAGTTTGTCTCGTACTGCGTCCTATTTATTGTGTGTTGGGTTTATATGTTGGGGTTTACACATCTGTACATGGGCGTCTTCAGACCGTATTTTTATTGGGCCGTTATGTGTTAAATGTTTCGATCCAATGTAGGAGACTCTAATTTGTTGGTGTAAACTTTGTTTACACCCATCTGTTGATACGGGTAATGCGATTGAGTGGTTGTATTGGAGATAGCAATATAAAGAAAAAAAAGTTAGTATTATACTATCATGGTGGTTCGTTTGATAGGCGTACTATGGCTAAACATGATTCTGGACTTAGTAGGTATGCGAGAAAAAATATTCCAGATATACTCCGGTGTGTGACGAAGGATATTCCACCTCATGTTCAGAATATGTCGTCAGAAACTCGGCAAAGCCTCGTTTCTGACAACATATTCTGACCACTCGGGTGGAATATCCTTGTCACACACCGGAGTATATATGGAATACTCTTAGTCCCACATCAGCGCATATGTTGGATACTTTTTCTCGCCCCTATATAGACCATATTTGCGAATTTTAAAATATTTATCTGACCCAGAATAAGACAACTTTCCATTCGTTGAATTTATGCGACTTTTGATATGTCCAACGTGTTCGCCATATCAACACATGGGTTAAAACAAAGTTTTCACCCACATATTGGTCATTAATGCCAGTTCAGTGGATCGTTCACAAATTATTATCAAATTAATGTTTAATGTCATCACCATTCAGCACCGACGCTGCCACAATGTACGTCGCACATTGCTGACGTCATCAAACTTAAAACGACTTCATGACGCTATGACGTGATATAAAAAATTACAATTTTCGAAAAAAAAAAAAAAAAAAAAAAAAAAAAAAAAAAATGATTTTGTTTTTGTTTTTTTTTCGAAAATTGTAATTTTTTAATAATCACGTCAACATCCATTGATTTTTCATTATTTTATGGTGTAATTGTAAGACACATTAGCCATAATATTGCGCTATTAGACAATTTGTCGTTGCTAGATGTGAGACAAGCACGTGTAGGGCGAGATAAGGAAATCTCACATGGCCGCGACTGTGCAGATATCCTTGTCTCGGGGCATCTGGTGGGCGAGAAATTATATTCTCATGACATACATTTTGTATCCTACAAATATTGGTGGTGGTTATTTATTTCCTGCTTGAATCTTAACCCTTAGACCGCTATCTTAATTTTGTTGTCATCTGCTGTTTATTTTCAATTTTATATTGTTGTCATCTGCTGTTTATTTTCTATTTTATATTTTTATCATATATTTTTTATATTTTTATCATGCTTTGACAGCACTTAAGAATAATTTACAACATGCTTCGACAGCATTTCAGAATCATTTCCATTGGAAATGATTCTGAAGTGCTGTCAAACCATGTTTTTATTGAGAAATAAGGCAAGATATAAAAGCAACAGCAGATGATAATTGTTGTGAGTAGCGGTCTAAGGGTTAAAAGGTTTTAATTCTAACTTGCAAGTATACTCATATTAACTACAGATTATGGAACAACTGGAAAAACGTTTTAGAATATATAAAATTCTGCACTAAAATCACAATATATGGCGACATCCCAGGGTGTCAGATATATAGATGTTCCAGAGCTCCAGATAAGCTGCGTATTTGCGTAAATACCCAATTAAAATTGCCAAAAAAAAAAAAAAAAAAAAAATAACCCAATTGAAATCAGAAGTAACGAGTATCAAAAAGCAATAAAAAAATTGTGGTACCTTTTATCATGCTACAGAAAACAATAAACAGACCACAAATATAGCATATTTTTCTTATTTTCCATGAAAACACATCTTGGTATTTCATTAGAATTGTCTCCAAGGAGACAATTCTAATGAAATGCCAAGACCATGTTTTCATTTCGAAGCAAACTATTCAATAATTGCTGTCTGTTGATGTGTAAGTGTGATTTGATTTTACCCAATTAAAATATGGAAATACCCAATTGCTTCAGATATGATGGAGTGAAAATACTCGATTACTAATTCCTTATCTGGAGCCCTGGATGTTCCACTGTAAATCAGGCATATGACCATTCTACGACATACTTATGCGCTTTGCAAGCATGATTGATTGATTGATTGATTGATAATTGTGTCTAACAGCCCATCAACAGCTAAGGCAAGGTTGCAAGTATGAACATGCATTGTCATCCGAGATAAGTTACCAAAAACACTGAGGGGTGGGCAGACAGTACAGTGAAACCTCTCTAAACCGGACACCCTGGGAGGTATATCACACTGTCCGCAAGCAGGTGCAACAAAAATGAAAGTGAAGGGGTTTAACGTCCCAGCAACAGCTAAGGTCATAACGAGACGGGACCACAGTTTGAAGTCTCATCCGACAGACCAGTGGGATGGAAATACTATGTATGTATTTTACATGCGTAGCCTGAGGATTGTACTCGCAACCTCCAGTATTGAAGTCCAATGCCATATCCCCTAAGCAACCCTTGGAATATTACCAAAGATGCTTCTTCGGTGATACCATACAGTTTAGAGAGGTTCCCCTGTACTTACTTTTGAACTCCTTGTGCTGGGGTTCGAACAGCGGTAGTGATGGTAACGTGGGCAGCTTGTCCAGTTTGATTGGTTTCTCAATCTTGATGGGCGGAGTCAATGTGCTGAGGATCGACGGCTTCGACGATAGCGTCTTCTCAAGGTCGAACATTCGTGCCGAGTTCTTGCCGAACGCGGCGGATATACTCGACACCGTGGACGTCGTGTTCGTCTTCTCCTTCACACGTTTCCGGTACTCCTGCAGGCTCACCTGGGGCAATGGTTGTTATTTATTTATTTATTTATTTAATGGGGTTTAACCTTTTCAACCCTAAGTAACTGGAATGGACTGTGATATGCAAAGTTTCCCACCAATCGAATCGTCACACAATGATTTTCAGATTAGTCCATATATGAAAAGGAGGTGTTTTTGTTCTATAAAAATTACTCCGACACATCTGGATGTACACGTTTTGCCAATACCACTATACAGGCCTGTGGTGTTGACACTGCTCAGGTCATTTTAGGCTGAGTTAACACTGCTCTCCCAAGTCAAACTGCAGTATCTGTTAAACTGCAGTATCTGCACTATGATGCTATGCTGACCCTGTGCAATCATCCCAAGTCAAACTGCAGTATCTGTTAAACTGCAGTATCTGCACTATGATGCTATGCTGACCCTGTGCAATCATCCCCAGGTGGGGATGATTGCACAGGGTCAGCATAGCATCATAGTGCAGATACTGCAGTTTAACAGATACTGCAGTTTGATGACCCTGTGCAATCATCCCCAGGTGGGGATGATTGCACAGGGTCAGCATAGCATCATAGTGCAGATACTGCAGTTTAACAGATACTGCAGTTTGACTTGGGAGGGCAGAACAGGGTCGAATCCCATATTTCACCTGTTGTTATGGGACGAAAATACAAAATTCAGAACTAACTATTTGCAGAAAAAAATATATTCAGCCCAGAAATTAGAATAACCCAACTTGGTGCCAGGTCCTCACCACACCAGAGTCACTTAATGTGGCAGTGATTGCGGTGGGTTGGGGTTTTACATCCTATCAACAGAAAGGTCATGTGTGGCTGAGACTGAAGAAATAGGGCTTACGCAATTTGTGAACAGTGTAATTTCATGCAATACGTTTACAAAATTTACAATATTTTCCGTAAATGGAGTCAAAAGTTGACAAAATTTGAATTTCAAATTTTGTTAACTTTTGACTTTATTGATGAAAAATATTGTAAATTTTGTATTTCATGAAATTACGCAGATGTCCAAAGGTACAAAATCACATGGTGTGTCTCATTTATGGGCAACTCAGAAATACAGGGTTCAAGTGTTCACCTTTTTCTTTTCCTTGGGTGGCTGCATCTCCTGTGAACTGGTGCTGGGTACGGCCTCCATGTAAGCGGTCAGCGACTCGTCCGACCGCCGCAGCTCCTCTGGTACCCCCGCCACACCCACTAGGCCGCCGTCCGACGCCGACGACACGTCCATCGAGTCCGAGTCGTATGCCGTGAAGCTGCTCAGGCCCGACGTCAACACATTGTTGGCCGCATTCAGAGGCTGTGTCGTCGAATCAACCACCATCTCAGCTCCGTGATGAATGTCGAAACCGAACGAGGTGAAATAGCGGGTGGAGTTGAGGAGGCCGCTAGAATCTATCGCAATTTGCTCACTCGTGTCCATTACCTCGAGCATTTGTGGTGCAGCGGGTTCACCAGTGCTGGCTGAACTGTTTACTCCAGTGCTCTGCGTCTCCGCAAAGAGTCCTAAAGTGGATGTTGAAATCTCCGAGAATCCCGACACGCCGACTTCACTGGTTGAGTCAGTAGTTACCAGGATTTCAGACACTTTGTCCGTGCTCGAGTCCACTTGTGATTTCTGTGGAGAGTTCGACTTGGCCGAATCACAGACCTCGCGATGACTCGAGTCCGACTCGCTCGTTAATATGGATGATGATGAGCAGAACTTGTCCGATGAAGAAGAATTTGAACTTGATAAAACATTAATATCATGCGTTTCCGAGTGCACTACTTGTACTTCGGTGCTACAGCTATCACAACTTGCCACGTTAGCTACATTTGAGTTAGAATCCACACTTGTGTCCTGATGGCACGATACGTCGACGGTTTCGGGCTCCGACTCCGCCGTCACCTGCTCGCTATTCTGCGTGCTGTCCACCACTGACGAGCCACTCGTCTCCGCAACCTTCGTATCACTGACCATACTATCACATTCCAAGTCCACGTGAACCAGCGCAATGCTGCTTGTACTCTCACTGCTATCCGGCTCGGGTTTAACCGTGCTAGCACCGGTACTATCACCAAGGTGTTCATCCACGTCGTGTAACGTTCTCGCGTCCGCGGACGACATTACTACACTGTCGTCTGAGATCATATCGTGTGTACCAACGTGGCGCGCCTCGGCACCACCACTACCCGTGTTGTCCACTACGGAGCTGTCCACCTCCGCCACCGCCACACCACTATGGCTAGCCACGTCAATGTCCACGCCCACACCATCGTCAGGGTCGCTCACTGGCAGTAACAGGCGAGATTCCACAACATTCGAGTCCACTACACCAACTGTTGGTTGAATATCATCGGTATCGTCAACACTGATGGTTGGCTCCTCGCAACTCTTCACGCCGACATTCGGCTTCTGAAGGAAAAGATGTCAACCTGGATATTACCCTTTCACCCCTGAGTAACTGGAATGGATTTTGACCAATCCAACCATCACAAAATGACTTTCAGACTAGTCCATTTATGAAAAGGAGGTGTTCTTGTTCTCAAAAATATGAAAATTACTACAAAAAATGCAGATCCTGATGAGACGGATTGTCACGACACTGATGGCCATTCACTTTGAATCACCTGTTCTGTATCTAACAAACATTATATATTCATATCAGACTGCAAGAAGGTGCTGGACAAGCAGTAGCTACTATATCGATGGTCTATTAACATAAGGTCGTAAGTGCTATATGCTTTAGCATAGCAGTTACGACCTTACGTTACTAGACCATCGATATGTGGCTGTGTAGATTCAGATCAGCATGTGCATCCCCAGACTGATCAGGATCTGCACTGGTCGGCATTCGAAAAATGAACCACCCGTCATGCATCTAACAATATAGATCGTTATCAGGTTACATGAGTGTGCTATTTGATCAGCATCTACACGCGTCACAAATGCCATAAGCTCCATTTCTCCATCACAGCCACATTTATGGCACAAGGATGTACATACCTCTGGCATATCCTCGGTTCCCGGGCGCACCGGTGAGAAGAAAGGACGGAAACCGTTCCTCATCTTCAGTTGCTCTCCCTTGACGTCGATCGCGTCGGGCAGACTGAAGTAGCTGCCGGATACGGCGGAAATCACGGGCGTGGCCGTCGGTGTCGGGGTGGGGGATTCACTGGAGAATGACTCCCGCGATAATGACTCCCGCGCAAGTCGTCGCTTCTTCAGGGGCGTCACGAAATCTGTACAAGAATATTTGGAATTTGGAAGTTCACGGACATGATATAACATTTGATTCCAAATATTGAACGATACAGTGTTTGTGAATTTTTACACCAATACAATTATTTACGAATACTTTATATTCAATGAAATGTTCACAATGCGTACCGAGAAATTTATGAAATAATTTCATAGACTTATGATCATTATAGTATTTATTAATTTAACGCTTTCACCCCTAAGTAACTGGAATGGATTTTGATATGTTAATTTTGCAACCAATCCAACTGTCACAAAATGATTTTCAGACTAGTCCATTTATGAAAGGGGGGTGCTTTTGTTCTCAAAAATATGAAAATTACTTGCAAAAAGTGCAGATCCTGATGAGACGGCTCGTCACGAGCCGGCTCATCTGGATCTACACGTTTTGCCAATACCACTAAACAGGCCTGTGGTGTTGAAAGGATTAAGTTACGAGCAAGTGTTACCTGTGGGTGGGGAGCCCCCGGGACTGGGCATGGACGCGAGAGGGTTCGGGCTCATGCCCCCACTGGACGGCACGGGCGACATGAGGCCACCGCTGTCCGACGACCCCTCGCCCATCGCCTGCCGCAACCACCGCTGGAATGGGAAACAATGATTGGGTGTAATTTCCCAGCAACAGGTCATTTGAGACACGACATGTGATTTTGTATCTTCGGACATCTGCGTAATTTCATTAAATACGCTTATAAAATTTACAATATTTTTCATAAATAAAGTAAAAAGTTGACATGTATTATATTCCGCATGTACTCTGAAAATATTGTCAACTTTTGACGCCTTTTACGGAAAATTTTGTAAACGTATTTCATAAAATTACGCAGATGTCCAAAGGTACAAAATCACAGGGCGTGTCTAATATAGACTGTGAAACCAGTGACTGTTAATCGATAGACATATAATTCTTCCAAAGAACAAATTCACAGCAATAAGGGCTTTTCCAGTAAAATTTCCCTGGGAGGGGGGGGGACTGGCTTTTTTTTTAGGGGTACCACCACCGGAATTTACATAAAATTATACCCCCCACCACCAGAATTTATTTCTTGCATAACCCCCCCACATCACCGGAATTGATTTTTTGCATAAAACACCCCCACCCATTTAACCCCTACCTCAAGAAAAGAAAAAAAGAAAAAAAATTGCATAAAACACCCCCCACCACCAGAATTTATTTCTCCTTTAACCCCCACCACCAGAAAATGTTATTCTTAGGGAGAAATATGTGAAATTGTTTGATTATTACCACTGCCGGAAGCTGAGGTCAACTAATATTGCTAAAGTCGTGTCATAAATAACGTTGATGTGTGTCGACATTAGGGCACCGACAAGTACTGGTTTGTTATTGGCAGACGTGAACAGCAGATCTGTGAAAGAATATATCAAGCTGCTCTTTGTTCTATATTAATACAAGAATTCCGCCACGGAAGCGGTGTCGCGCCTGCCGAGGCATTTGACCGTGAACATTACCGTTACAAATAAATGACCTTCAAAATTTGGATGTGGGGGTGTGCGTAATGAAGCATCATTCCTAGAGAAACATTGATGTGAAATATTATCAAAGTCTGGCAAGGGGTTAAAGAGATATTGTGAAAAAACAATAACTTTAATGCATTTCTGTTACAAAACCGGTGAACATTACAAGTAAATAAATGACCTTGACCTTGAGAATTTGCATGTGGGGGTGTGCGTAATGAAGCATCATCCCTAGACAAACATTGATGTGAAATATTATCAAAGTCTGGCAAGGGGTTAAAGAGATATTGTGAAAAAACAATAACTTTTAACGCATTTCTGTTACAAAACCGGTGAACATTACAAGGAAATAAATGACCGTGACCTTCAAAATTTGGATGTGGGGGTGTGCGTAATGAAGCATCATCCCTAGACAAACATTGATGTGAAATAGTATCAATGTCTGGCAAGGGGTTAAAGAGATATTGTGAAAAAACAATAACTTTAACGCATTTGCCTTACAAAAAAACCGGACGACGCGGACGACGCGGACGACGCGGACGACGCGGACGACGCGGACGACGCGGACGACGCGGACGACGCGGACGGCGCAGACGACGCGGACGACGCGGGACGCGGACGACGCGGACGGAAAAAGCGCCGACTATAGTCGTGCCTCTGTTAAAGCCATTTTTTTATGAATCCAAAATTGTTATGAATGAGTTACGTCAACACGTAGTAAATAAGACACGCCCATAAACATTCATACGCACATAGTTTCTTCAATAAAACACAAATATTATCAAAAATAAGGAAATTAAGTAGTAGAAATGTAATAAATAGGATAATTAATCATTCAGGATTGAATAGCGTGAAACAATACACTCATGTTCGTCGGTTTCGCTACGCGAACTTGTTTACGCGGAGACCGACGAACACTCGTGTACGAGATGTCTTGGGGTCGAGATGTCTGACAACCAATCGAACTAGGCTGGCCGAACATTATATATATAGGGGCGAGACAACCCGGGGTGAATGGGAATAAGGGCGAAACGACCCGGGGTGCGAACGGGATTATGAGCGAAAAGACCCGGGACCAATCGAACTAGGCCGAAGCGCTGGATTGCAAGAAAGACAACTCTTAATAACTTTCGATAAACGTTGACAGTGAACATTCAATGTCAGTGTTTTTTTACGGAAACTTCTAAATTGATACATCGACACTCACTTTAATTCTTATGGAAAATAACCACCCACCAACATCATAGGGGAACCCCCCACCACCAGAAAGGATAAAAAGAAAAGACCCCACCCAGTAGAAAAATAATTAAATTAATAATACCACCACCATGCTGTTTTAAAAAGCCAGTCCACCCCACCCCCCCCCCCCCAGGGAAAAATAAATGGGAAAGCCCTAAAAGAGAACTGACCTTTTTAGCGGAGCCGGCACTGGTCTCGGTGACGACCTGTGGACGACCCCCGCACCCGGAACTCTGGCTGTTCCTTCGTAGCCGGTCCATCGAGTTGCGGGGGCTGGGCAGGCACTGGACAAACATCGTGTCGTCCGGCACAGCCACCTCGAGGGGCTCCGTCTTCAGAGGGGGCTTGTGGAAGTCGAGGTTCCGCTCGCTCAGCCACTCGTTCATCAGGTGCTGCAGAGATGCATCAACATAGTAGCAGAGACAATGTATACATTTCTTACAGGTCAGCCGATGAGCACAAATATAAATGAATCGGAATACAAAAGTGAATGGGTTTAACGTCCCTGCAACAGCTAAGGTCATATAGAGACGGGACCACAGTTTAGTCTCATCCAACAGACAAGTGGGATGGAAATACTATGATAGTATTCTTCAATCCACTAGGCCACAACCCATCCAGAGCTCCAGTTAAGGTGCGTAATTTGGAACATTTTACACTGGCGTTTTGAGAGCAGCAACAGCGAGTTAGCTTACTAATTTCTTAACTTGAATAAGGGCGGTAGTGTGGAAATCATTAACGGAGGCCACATGTTTGTCTAACACCGTTCCGATATACCATGCATCAAAAGTGAGCCAACTTACTCGTATCATGAACTTAAATAAGGGCGGTACTATGGAAATCATTAACCCTTTCAACACTAGAGACCTGTATAGTGGTATTGGACTAGTTTGAAAATCATTTTGTGACGGTTGAATTGGTTGCAAAATCAACGTATCAAAATCCATTCCAGGGGCCCGTTTCACTAAACTTCGTACGACTAAAATGTACGTAAGTGCAAAATCATGATAGTCTGTAAATTTCACATTAACATTGTTTTCTTGTAAACAATTATTGGATTTACATTTATTGAGCATAGGCTGCATATGCAGCCTATGCGGCTGCATATGCAGCCTATGCTCAACAAATGTAAATCCATCAATTGACCTTTCCAGACGATCCTAAATTTGCACTTACGAACATTTCAGTCGTACGAAGTTTAGTGAAACGGTATGGGTGAAAGGATTAACAGAGGCAATGTATGTTTTGTTTAACACACAATGGCGATACAACAACAGCGAGTTAACTTACTCGTTTCTTGAACTTGAAGGAGGGCGGTGTGCCGATGGTGTCGAGCTGTGGGAGGGGTGTGACGGGGCAGCTGGCCGCATAGCTGGGGACTTGACTGGGGGCGGAGTTACTGCCCTCGTCCTGGGACACAGTCGCCGTCTCCGAGCCACTCGCTGCACTCGCCACACTCGCCGCACTCGCCCCGCTGCTGTACCGGGCACGCCTGCCACGACACAAATACATGTGGGTGGTCGTTGGTGGGAAATACATGTACATGTCATGTATATATTCTCATTGCGAGTGTGTGTGGTAAAACATTCTCAATATCTTGTCTTGTTCATTCTTATTAACGTTAAGTGTCATCTGTATACTTTACAAGTTATGTCTACAAATGTGTGTGCACGTACATTGCACATACATTGTGGACGTACGTACGGACGGACGTATAGAACCTCAGGAGCAACGCAATATTCCCCCCTTATTATCACATAGGGGGCATAATAAACCTTACTATTATTCTTGTATTTTACATAAAATATGTCATCCATCAACCAAGTATTCAAAAGCATTTTGTACAAAAAGTTAATTTGCACGAAGGGAGTTTTACCCAAGCAAGAGTTGTTTGTTTGTTTGTTTGTTTGTTTGTTTATTGGTGTTTAACGGCCTACCAACAGCTAAGGTCATGTAAGGCCGGGCAAACGGGTTCGATCCCGTTTTAACCTGCTGCATTGGGGGGAAAATTCCAAAATCAGAACGGAATATTTACATCGAGAAACAATATATTCAGCCCTGAAATTAGAATAACCTGACCTGGTGGCAGGTCCATACCACACCAGTCACTTGGTCCCTTCCCCTAAAATAGGATTACGAATAATCGTAATACTCACATAAGGGGTATAACCAGATTCAACTGTCACATACAAAATGCCAAAGACGTATGTGAGGGCCAAACCAGGTCTCCAGTCGGAATTCTGGTAAGGATGAACCCCGATCGTTAAATTACCCATCGCTTGCACCCACCTTCCACCCACCAGGCAAGAGTTGTAAATGTAACCGTCACAGACAAAAAGAGCTTATTGCCTTTGCGACAAATGCAGGACCAGCATCTACATTGGTCTTCAATTTATGAATTTTTGTATTGATTAACTCTGCATGCTGGGAAATGTGTGGGCTATAAATAGTTCAAAAATAGCAGACGACAATTCACTGCATTTTCTTTCATTTCTCCCTATAAATATCATGAATGTCTTGGAATTTCATTAGAATTGAGTCCATTGGACTCAATTCTAATGAAATTCCAAGACATATTTACAGAGAGAAATATAAATATACTCGTAATTTGTTGGATGTTATTTTCACCGCTAGCATGCAAAGAGTTAACTGAATTTTATGTTTGTCTAACAATTGTCTTTGATGGTACGCATGAACAACTTAACCATTTCACCCCTAAATATCGGACATTTATAGTTCCATGTTCATTTCTGGACTATTCCATTAATCAGATAAAAGGGTTATTTTTAGAAAAACAATGACAAACACTGCAGATCCCATCGTCCAAAATTTACGTCCCAAAGGTTTATGGTCACCACAGTGAAGGTCAAGGTCAGCCGATTGACAGTGGGGGTGGATAGCCATCGATGTGAGAAAGCTATTGATGAAATTTGGTAATGATCCGACTAACGGATCAAGAGATATGGGAAATTTGGCTACGTCCAATATTTACGTCCCACAAAGGTTAAGTCACCAAGGTGAAGGTGAAGGTCACGCGAATGACACTGGATGGATAGCTATCAATGTGAGAAAGCTATTGATGAAGTTTCGTAATGATCCAACTAACGAACAAGAGATATGGGTCCCACAAAGGTTGCCCACAACGACGCCGGACTTGTGACAGCTATGTCTCACTTTCCACTATCTTGGACGAGACAAAAATGTGCAGCCACCCAGTTGTTTGTAAGTCCACAGATTCTTGTCACATTAAGGGAAGGACATTTACCACCCCATACCAGACAGCATGCTCAGACCAGCAACAATGGATTACCTTTTCTTGGGAGAATAAGAGATAACCCACCTTCTAGCTGAAGACTTCTTTGCTTTCCGCCTGAAACACAGATCGGTAAAGGAAAATATTCTTGTGACCAATAGCCTATTTCACCAAAATTGCAAAGTATACTTAGCTTGCTAAGTACACTTTGAGGGAGAAATTTTCAATTTAATGATAAATTTATTAATTTTTATTATCCTGAATTTATTACATTATCACAGCTGTGATAATGTAATAAATTCAGTATAATAATTCTGCATACTTTTAATCATCAAATATAGTCGTTAGTTCTATATGAAATAATGCATTTCGGGAAAAAATAAATTATTACTCCCTCAAAGTATATGAAGATCTATAGATTATACTCACTGAATAGCAATAAGTGCAGAATCATATGTGGCTGTTACTGGAGAAATGGGGCTTATGGGTTTTAGCTACCAGTGTAGATCCAGATCAGCATGTGAATCTGCAGTCAGATCAAGATCGGCACTGGTTGTCATTCCATCAATGAAACACCGGTCATGCTCCTTACAAGCAATACAGATCGTTATCAGGCGTACAGTAGTATGCTATTTGATCAGGAGCTACACTGGTCATAAAAGCCATAAGCACCCATTTTTCCAGTCACAGCCACATATCAAATTGCAGAGACAGTTAGATTGAAAAAATTCTCAGAATGGTTTAAACAATAACCCAGGGCAAGAGACCATAATTATGTGGCTGTGACTGGAGAAACGGGGCTTATGGGATTTGTGACCAGTCTAGTTCTTCATCAAATAGCACTCATGTAGCATAATAACGATGGAATGGCGAACAGTGCAGATCCTGATCAGACTATGAGGATGCACAGGCTGATCTGGATCTACATTGGTCGCAAAACCCATAAGCCCCATTTCGCCTGTAACAGCCACAGATGCATATACATGTGAAAAGCATAATTTTCAACAAATTAAGGGTGAGTCAATATTGAGTACACGTCCAAGTCGAGTACAAATAAAGATTTGCGCTCTCCTAAGGCACGCGTTTCAGTAAACTTTGTATGACTAAAATGTTCGTAAGTGCAAAATTTGGATCGTCTGGACATTTTAATTGATGGATTTACATTTATTGAACATAGGATGCATTTGCAGCCTATGCTCAATAAATGTAAATCCAATACTTGTTTACATAATTTTGCACTTACACAGAGCTCCAGTTAAGGTGCGTAATTTGGAGGTAAATTTCTTATTTCTCCATCAAAAATGGCAAGTTGGGAGTGCTTTAGAATCGTCTCAATGAGACGATTCTAAAGGACTCCCAACTTGCCATTTTTGATGAAGAAATAACAAAATTTGGTCAAATTACGCACCTTAACTGGAGCTCTGTTACACACATTTTAGTTGTACGAAGTTTAGTTAAACGCATCCCAGTACTCTAACTTACCCTTTAGGTGGTGGCCGTTCCCTAAGCACAGGCTTATTCAGCAGGACTTCCTTAGTTTCCAGTGTCTCCACCTCGACAAGGGGATCTTCACTGGCCGTGACCTCGCACATCTTTGTCTCGTCGCCCTCCGTTACCTCGTAATCCTTTACTTCCTCTGTCGGGGGCTCGACGAGATCCGGAGTTTCCGTGACCGGTTCTTCCTTCACAGGTGAGATAATCTGCACTGGCTCCTCCTTCACAGGGGAGGCAATCTCAGCCGGAGTTTCCGGCGATTGTTCCAGCTGCTCCTCCATCACAGGCAGGACGTCCTCAGGTTTAACTTCCTTCTTTTTTCTCCCCTTTTTCTTCTTTACAGGCTGCTGTGGGGCCTCGACCTACAATGGAGATGTAGATAGGAACATCTTACCTTAATTTGTTAAATCAAAAGTAATTTCTCTTAGAATGATTTCTTTAGAAGTCTTGACATTAGACTTGGCAGTTTGACATCACATTGCTTAGTTTTAAACTATGTGTGTCTAGCCACTAAACCAGCCATGTTCCCCACAACAAGTCAATTAACCCCAGACAATTCTCGCCTTAACTTCAACCTCCCGCGGGGGTGGGGGTGGTATCCTTAATCACTAAACCAGCCATGTTCCCCACCACAAGTCAATTATCCCCAGACAATTCTCACCTTAACTACAACCTCCCGCGGGGCTGGGGGTAGTATCCTTAATCACTAAACCAGCCATGTTCCCCACAACAAGTCAATTATCCCCAGACAATTCTCACCTTAACTTAAACCTCCCGAAGGGTTGGGGGTGGTATCCTTAATCACTAAACCAGCCATGTTCCCCACCACAAGTCAATTATCCCCGACAATTCTCACCTTAACTTGAACCTCCCACGGGGGTGGGGTGGTATCCTTAATCACTAAACCAGCCATGTTCCCCACAACAAGTCAATTATCCCTAGACAATTCTCACCTTAACTTCAACCTCCCGAAGGGTTGGGGGTGGTATCCTTAATCACTAAACCAGCCATGTTCCCCACCACAAGTCAATTATCCCCCGACAATTCTCACCTTAACTTCAATCTCCCACGGGGGTGGGGGTGGTATCCTTAATCACTAAACCAGCCATGTTCCCCACAAGTCAATTATCCCCAGACAATTCTCACCTTAACTTCAACCTCCCGAAGGGTTGGGGGTGGTATCCTTAATCACTAAACCAGCCATGTTCCCCACAACAAGTCAATTATCCCCCGACAATTCTCACCTTAACTTCAACCTCCCACGGGGGTGGGGGTGGTATCCATAATCACTAAACCAGCCATGTTCCCCACAACAAGTCAATTATCCCCAGACAATTCTCACCTTAACTTCAACCTCTCGCGGGGCTGGGGGTGGTATCCTTAATCACTAAACCAGCCATATTCCCCACAACAAATCAATTATCCCCAGACAATTCTCACCTTAACTTCGACCTCCCACGGGGGTGGGGGTGGTATCCTTCACTAAACCAGCCATGTTCCCCACCACAAGTCAATTATCCCCAGACAATTCTCACCTTAACTTCAACCTCCCGCGGGGCTGGGGGTGGTATCCTTAATCACTAAACCAGCCATGTTCCCCACAAATCAATTATCCCCAGACAATTCTCACCTTAACTTCGACCTCCCACGGGGCTGGGGGTGGTATCCTTAATCACTAAACCAGCCATATTCCCCACAACAAATCAATTATCCCCAGACAATTCTCACCTTAACTCGACCTCCCCACGGGGTGGGGGTGTATCCTTTAATCGCTAAACCACCATGTTCCCCACACAATCAATTTAGACAATCCCTTACTTCAACCTCCAGCGGGGGTGGGGTGGATCCTAACGTAAACCAGCCATGTTCCCCACAACAAGTCAATTATCCCCAGACAATTCTCACCTTAACTTCAACCTCCAGCGGGGGTGGGGGTGGTATCCTTAATCGCTAAACCAGCCATGTTCCCCACAACAAGTCAATTATCCCCAGACAATTCTCACCTTAACTTCAACCTCCAGCGGGGGTGGGGGTGGTATCCTTAATCACTAAACCAGCCATGTTCCCCACTACAAGTCAATTATCCCCAGACAATTCTCACCTTAACTTGGACCTCCCACGGAGGTGGGGGGGCGGTATCCTCAACTACTAAACCACCCATGTTCCCCACCACAGTCTGTGAATGGGTTATAAGGTCATTTAGGGATGGAACCTTGGTTGGAAGTCTCATCCGCAAGACCAACCACCAGAGCTCCAGATCAGTTTTGTATCTAAAGAGTATTATTAAATTTTAAACTTTATAACAGTATTGTCACTACTCAATTTGAAAATCAATGCATATTTCCACATAGCTGCGTGTATTTTGTACTCCCACTTTTGGTAAGCAATGCGTATTCTGCTAAAATAAGTACGTAAAATACGCCAATACCTGGAGCTCTGAACCACTATAAGTGAATTAACTCTAGCACAATTCTCACCTTGACTTCGACCTCCACCTTGTCAGGGGGTTCGTCTTCCACCTTGACGGGCGTGTCAGGCGTGGGGGCGGTGTCCTGGTAACTGGCCTGCTGCGACAGCCGCCGTCTCTCCTGGCGTTTCTCCATCTTCTCAAACGCTTTCATGATTGCCTCCATCTTACGCTCCTCTCGTGTCTGTAACCGACCACCAAGTTATTATAGGAATATCGTAATACAGTGCATGATTAGGGTTAATATGGTTATACACGTAGCCTATTTCACCAACATTGCAAAGTATACTTTTCTAGCAAACTATACTTTGAGGGAGAAATTTTAAATTTTATGATAAATTTATTTATTTTTATTATACTGAATTTATTACACTATCACAGCCATCTGTGATAATGTAATAAATTCAGTATAATAATTCTGCATACTTGTAATCATCAAATATATGCAGTCGTTAGTTCTATATGAAATAATGAATTTCAGGAAAACTAAATGATTACTCCCTCAAAGTACTTTGCTAGAAAAGTATACTTTGCAATGTTGGTGAAATAGGCTACTGTTTATCGCAATAACAATATATTTAGATACAATTTGTATCAAAACAGTGTCCGAATATTTAGGGTTATTATGGTGAACTAGTTTTTGAGAATTTATTGAGATAAACTTTGAAAAGACCAACTGGATGAAGGCCAGAATTGTCCAGGGTGAGCGGACGAGCAGTAATTTCGCACCCTGCTATTAGGTGCCAATGGCAAGCTACCATTAAATGAAGGCGAGTCGGGTCATGGATTAATACAAGGCTGTGTGATATGTGAAAACATACCAATGTCTTTCACTGTGTGGTATGTCGAAACATACCAATGTCTTTGGCTGTGAGGAATGTGAAAACATACCAATGTCGTTGGCTGTGTGGTATGTGAAATTGAAAACATACCAATGTATTTGGCTGTGCGGAATGTGAAAACTTACCAATGTCTTTGGCTGTGAGGAATGTGAAAACATACCAATGTCTGTGGCTGTGAGGAATGTGAATGTCTGTGGCTGTGTGGTATATGGAAACATACCAATGTCTTTGGCTGTGTTGTATGTGGAGACTTACCAATTTCTTTGGCTGCGAGGAATCGAGACCGTCCGTTGATGAAGTCGATGAAGTCCTTTCTGCCTTGGCAGCCTCGGGTGACGTGAGAACATCCACCTCAGACGATCGCAGCGACGTGGGTTCGGGCGCGGTGATTGGCTCGTGGCTTGTGTCCACGATGTTCACAGGCTGTGGAATATGACAAACAGGCGATCTCCAACTACTGTAGTAACCATAGATATTCACACACATTTGTGGCCATGACTGGAGAAATGGGGCTAATAGGATCTGTGACCAGTGTAGCTCCTGATCAAATAGCACCCTCCTGTAGCCTGACGATCTATATTGCTTGTTAGAAGCATGACCAGCGTTTTATTAATGGAATGGCGAACATTGCAAATCATGAACAGACTGCGGATGCACAGGCTGATCGGATCTACACTGGTTGCAAAACCTGTGAGTCCCATTTCTCCAGTTACAGCCACCTTTGAGGCACACCATCAGATTTTGTGCGATTTTCATGAAAACATGTTATTTACCATAAATAACATCGCAAGTTGACCAAATTTTCATAGCAACCGCATTTGCTTTGAAAATTTTGCCAACTTTCGAAGTTCACAGAATAATTGACCAAGGTGAACACAAGTCCTCAGTGACCTTGACCTTGGGCGGTCGCTTGCCAAACAAAGCACCATCCCTAGACACACATTGTAGCCAAATATTATCACTAGATGGCCGCGGCCTGCATGTCGCGCCTTGGGGCGAGGCATGGACACTCAAAAAAAGAGACATAGTAGACGGAAAAACTTTAACCAAAACATTTTAACCGGACACACGGCAAGCGGGCGCGACAAAAACTTTAACCAAAAATTTCAAAGTAATTAGACCTTGACATTGGGCACAGGGGCCGCACGGGAGGGGTAGAATGATAATATAGATGATGATAAACACCCATGTAAAGTTTCAAGGTAATGGGCAAAGCAGGTGCAGAGATATAGTACATGAAAAAACTTTTAACAAAAAACTTCAAAGTAATTTGACCTTGACATTGGGCACAGGGGCCGCACAGGTGGGGGGTAGAATGAAAATATGGATGATGATAAACAGGCATGTGAAGGTTCAAGGTAATGGGCAAACAAGGTGCATAGATATAGTACATGAAAAAACTTCAACCAAAAACTTTAACCAAAAACTTCAAAAGTAATTTAACCTTGACATTGGGCACAGGGGACGCACGGGGTAGAATGAAAATATGGATGATGATAAACACCCATGTGAAGTTTCAAGGTAATGGGCGAAGCAGTTGCAGAGATATAGTATGACGAAAAACTTTAACCAAAAAACTTACCAAAAACTTCACAGTAATTTGACCTTGACATTGGGCACAGGGGCCGCACGGTGGGGGGTAGAATGAAAATATGGATGATGATAAACACCCATGTTAAGTTTCAAGGTAATGGGCAAAACAGTTGCAGAGATATAGTATAACGAAAAACTTTAACCAAAAAACTTTATAACCAAAAACTTTAACCAAAAACTTTAACCGAACACACGTACGTAAGTGCCGACTATATCGCGCTTTCCACAAGCGGGCGCGACAAAAATCGGTGAAGCAGTTCATAAGTTTTTGAATAAACAAAAAATAACTTGCCTTATAAACAAGGTGAACTTTATGTCCTCAGTGACCTTGACCTTGGGCGGTTGGACGTAAAATAAAAGGTGCTGCTAACGTATGCACGTACGCACAGCACATGGACCAATGCTATATCCCCTCCTGCTTGAGTGTCGAAGGTCACAATATCGAGGCACATCGAGACATGGCCAGTCAACGAGGGGAGATATCTCACTGAAAACCAACAGGGTTCTTTCTCTTGCCATGATAAACATGTGTACCAAATTTGGTTATGATCCATTAAGTAGAACTCATCGTGCGGACAAGGATACATGGTGCGAACATTAATAACAAGGGCATCGCTATCACTAAGCTATTACCCTCGCCGACAGCCTTGATAATAATTTTCAGTCCTCAGTGACCTTGACCTTGGGCAGTCTGATGTGGGTTGTATGCAAAATAAAGCAGCATCGCTAGACACACAATGTGGCCAAATATTATCACAAGAATTCTGCGGAATCAAATGTATTGCCTTGTTCCGCCTTGACCTTGGGGCCCCGAGAATAGTCCTATATTCATCTACATATCATAGTAAAGGTATGTATAAAGTTTGATGACTGTAACTGATAAGGTGTTGAAGCAATGATCGTAACACGAAAACTTAACATTGAATGACGACGCCGCCGCGCCGCCGCCGCCGACGACTCCAGAAAAGCAAAACCTTAGTCTCGCTTTCCGCTTTCGCGGGCGAGACAAAAATCGGAGAAGCGGTTCATAACATGTTGAAAGGTGTTACTAACGCACACATATTACGCACGCACACACGCACGTACATACTCACGCTATATCGCTTCTTGCCTAAAAATGGCCACAAATGGGTGAGAAGTCATGAACATCTTTGAAAAACAATAGGTTTCTTCATCTTGCCCAGATAAGCAAGTATACCAAATTTGGTTATGATCGGTCAAGTAGAACTTGTTATGTGTGGACAAGGATACAGAGTACGAAAATTAACCAAGAGGAGATAAGTCATCGGAAAATCAATAGCGTTCTTCGTCTTGCCGTGATAAACATGCAGAGCTGCCAACCCCATGTCGGTCACATGAGGAACATTGAGAGAAAAGGGGGCTATTTTCCGGAACACCACATATGTTTTCCGGAACACAAATCAGTATTCACTTATATGCATAATTTTTTAAGAGTCTTGGCCCTTGTTTCGGCCACCATGACCAACCGAAAAATCACAATTACACTGCTTGCAAGACGCAAATTCATCACCGCGCTTTGACAGGACCAAATTGGGCCATGTCTCGCTGTAATCATTGATGAACAGATGTGTTCTCCTAACTTCTCGATAAAAAATACCCAAATTCGTTGGCTGCACGCTTTGGAGCAGACATTTTATGAATTTACATGATGAATAAATCAATATCGCTGAGCGCTTGAAACTACTATTACTACACAACAAGAATCGAAATGGTAAGCGCCTCGGCGAGTATGATTACGGGTAAATAAAAAAAATAGGATTTATTGGCAGAATTGTGAAACAAAATTATTATTTCCAGATATTCCCGCGCTGATTTTTTAAAAAATCGTACTTTTTAATTGTTATCCGTACTTCCGTATTTCTAACGTATTTTCCGGAACAAATACAGAAAAATCGTTAACAGTTGGCAGCTCTGAACATGTATACTGAATTTGGTTACGATCCGTCAAGTAGAAAGTTATTACGAAGACAAGGATACAGAGTGCGAACATTGAAAATGGCCGCCAACGGGAGATAAATCTTTGATTTTTGAAAATCAATAGGCTTCTACGTCTTGCCGTGTATACCGAATCTGATTACGATTCGTCAAGTAGAACTCTAGTTATCGCGTGGACAAGCTGTGCCCGTCCGTACGCCCGAGACCGCTCGTATCAAGGTTAATACGTCCCGTATTAAATGGTAATATTCAAGTGGTATGCATCTGTACGGGGGAGCCTTGCAAATTCAGAACCGAAATAACCAAGCCTCAGCCAATTACCTTGCCTGATTTCAAGAATAGAATTTGAGAATATGCACAGAATGTTCTATAATCACAGGCACAAGCAATTTGATTGGCCGACACTGAGCAACACTCACCCTTGGCAAATCAATGTCCTGATTTATAGTACAAGATAAGACTCGATATAATCCCAGCACAGAACATGACACACACTTACCTCTGGCGGCACTATTAACGGCCGATGTGACGACGCCTGCGTGCTGGCGTTGACGGAATTGCGTCTCGACACCGACTTCAGTACCTGCGACCGACGCACCATCTTGGGTGGGCTCAGACTAGGGCATGGGCTCGGAGGGGCCTCGGGTTTCTTCTCAGGTGTTGTAGGCAATACCAGCGACACAGGTGGCCGTTCCGAGACAGGCTCCACTTTCTTCACCGGCGGAAGTAGTGGCAGGATCTTGATGGGCGACTTGACGGGCGAGCGGACCGGGGAGTGGATCGGGGATCGCACCGGCGATTTTATGGGAGAATGGATGGGTGACCGCACGGGGGACTTTGTCGGCGATTCTGTATCCGATGTCATGTCCTTTATTTTCTTGGGATGTCTGGATTGGGAGAGGCGAAAGTAGCATGATAAGGCGAACTATTACTGCAACCAATAAAACAAACTATGTGACAGGACATGGCATTGTGAGTTTTTTTATTATTATTAATACCAAATTACCCCTTTTTGATTAATGGAATAGTCTAAAAGTTGACATTGACAAGTCCATGTTTGTTAGTAAGGATCAAAATGCTTTCAGTCAAATCTGAAGTGAGTCAAATGAAAATTACAGAGGCCAACTTAATTGCAAAACACTGGGACACAAAAACAATTTGTCACATAATATAACACTCACCCGCCAAACTGCAGTTTCTGAAACCGCAATCTCCGTTTCTGGTAGCGCGCGACAGGGCAGTTGTTGCGCAAGCACGCACACTCGACACAGAAATTCCACTTCTTGTAGTCGTAGTCGAACGGTATGGTGATCTCCACCCGCTCTGTGATTTCCCGCCGCGCCACAGTGATGAAGTGGGCCTGACCACCCGCCACCACGTGCCGCACCTGGGAATGGGAGGAAGCTATTGCTGAAGTTTGATTATCAAGAGATATGGGAAATTTGGCTAAGTCCAAAATGTACGTCCCACAAACGCGAAGGTCACCAATGTGAAGGTCAAGGCCAGCCGAACGACACTGGATGGATAGCTATCAATGTGAGGAAGCTATTGATGAAGTTTGGTAGTGATCTGACTATCAGATCAAGAGATGTGGGAAATCTGGCTACGTCTAAAATTTATGTCCCAAGAAGTGTTGACGACACCGACGTGCAGAGCTCCAGTTAAGGTGCGTAATTTGATCAACTTTAGGGGGAATTTTGTTATTTCTTCACCAAAAATGGCAAGTTGGGAGTGCTTTAGAATCGTCTCATTGAGACGATTCTAAAGAACTCCCAACTTGCCATTTTTGGTGAAGAACTAAGAAAAATACCTTGAATATTTTACCAAAAATGGCAAGTTGGGAGTGCTTTAGAATCGTCTTATTGAGACGATTCTAAAGAACTCCCAACTTGCCATTTTTGGTGAAGAACTAAGAAAAATACCTCGAATATTTGGTCAAATTACGCACTTTCCACTAACATGGGTGAGAAAATAAATGGGGTTGGTCTGAAAATAATTTTGTAATGATTGGATTGGTTGGAAAATTAACCCTTACTACACTGAATTAAATGTTGACGTCTGCTGGAAATGTTTTATTTTCAATATTTCTCGACAAAAACCTGGTTTTGACAGCACATGAGAATCATCTCCAGTGGAGACGATTCTCAAATCGTCTCCAGTGGAGACGATTCTCAAGTGCTGTCAAAACCAGTTTTTTGTTAAGAATTAAAGCAAAAATGAAAAACAGCAGACGGCAATTTCCGTCAACAGCGTAGGAAGGGTAAACATATCAAAATCCATTGCAGTTATATAGGGATGAAAGGGTTAGGGGCAACCAGTGTAGATCAAAATGAGTGCAGTCTTATCAGGGCATACACCAGAAACATAGATGTGACTGGAGAAATGGGCCTTCAGGTATTTGTAGCCAGTGTAGATCCAGATCAGACTGCAAATTCCACATACAAATACAAGGTGATCGCTGGGGACTGTGTCACCCACCAAACAAGGTGATCGCCACAAATGTCGAGGTCACAATATGAGGAAGTCCAAAATTATTGATACGATGGTCACAGTCGCCAAGGTCCAGGTCACACAAATAACACTGGGTGGATAGCCATTAAAGTGAGGAAGCCATTGATGAAGTTTGGTAATGATCCAACTAACGGATCAGGAGATATTCATCATTTGGACGGACGTTCATCCAAAATTATCGACACGAATGTCAAGGTGACCAAGGTGATGGTCAAGGTCACCGGGGACACTGGATGGATGGACAGCTGTCAATGTGAGGAAGCTATTTATGAAGTTTGGTAATGATTCTAGCAGGTCAGAAGATATTCAACATTTGGACGCATGTCCAAAATTGTTGACACCAAGGTGAAGGTGAAGGTCAGCCGGATTACACTGACAGATATCCATCAATGTGAAGAAGCTATTGATGAAGTTTGGAGATGATCCGACCAACGGATCAAGAGATTTTCAACATTTGGATATACATCCAAAATTATTGATATGAAAGTCAAGGTCACCAACGTGAAGGTCAATGTCACCGGAATGACACTAGATGAATAGCTATGAATGTGAAGAAGTTTGGTCATGATCCGAATATACAGATATTCAACATTTGTATGTACGTCACGTCACCATGGTCATGTTCGGCCGAATGACACTGGTTGGATAGCCATCGCAGGGTTGTAAAATTATTTGAAATATCACTTGCCCTTAAGGTCTAGTAGATGCAAAATCTTACTCGCCCTTACTGGTTTGCCACTCGCCCTTATATTTTATACAGATACTTCAATATTCACTATGTTTGCCTATAGTAGGCTATATATGCTACTGTACATGTATGTTATTTGAAATCTATCTCCAGATAGACAATCCAACAGTTGTCATGGTATAATGAATAAATATGTATTTGTATTGCAATGCTGTGTATTTAAACCTCTATAGCAATATTTACAAACAGTGTAAATCCGCGAGCCGTCTCATCAGGATCTGCACTGTTTGCAAGTATTGTTCATATTTGTCAAAGAAAAACATCCCATTTTTATAATCGGACTGGTCTTAAAATCATTTTCTAACGAAAATCAATGATCCGTCTCATCGGAATGCTGTGTTGTTTGGAGAAAATGATATTTTCGTATGTGCTAACTCTGGCTGTCTGCTAGCATGATTGCGTGTTTACACCGGAAGTGAACATTGACGTTACAGAATGCCATAAATTAATTATGGGCGAGTTTAAATCGCGGACGACAGGAGCAGCGACCATCGCATAATCGAGACACTGGCGCGATAACTCGCTGCACTATAAGTATTGATAAAATTTCAATTCACGCCGCTTGAGCCGTGATTTAAACTCGTCTATAATTAGAATTGTTCCGGCTGGCGCAAACGCTTTTATTCAATTCAAAGCGTTTATGAAATGATCAATGGTATTTGATAAATAAACGTGTTTAATAAACGGATAACGGTGCATAACTTTTTTTTTTTTATTCACGATTAATCATGGATGATCCAAAATTCACTCGACCCGTCGGACGACCGTCTACACAAAGCTACTCGACCGAGACGATGACCAAGTCGCCGCTATGGCGAGCGGTCGAGTGGAATTTTACACCCCTGCATCGATGGGACAAAGCTATTTATGAAGTATTGGAAGGATCAGACAAATGGATAAGGGGATGTTCAACATTTGGATGTACGTCAAATATTGTTGACACCAGTGTCAAGGTCACCATGATCACGGTCACACGAATGACACTGGGTGGAAAGCTATCAATGTGAGGAAGCTATTTACGAAATTGTTGATGACGCAGCCGCCAGAATTGTGACCGCTGTCTCACTTTCCACTAGTCATGGGCGAGACAATTAAAACTGCATACTATTGCTATTCACTGATACATAAGCGATAATTCTCCAGCAACCAACCAATCAAAATGCTCCGGTCAAAATATAAATTTCACAGGCTACTAAAATGACCAACATATCAATATTAATACCACATACCAATATTAATTTTACAACTGTCGGCCGTCATTGATATGAAAATATTAAGAAATTTACAAAATCCACTTACTTCCGCATTCGCCTGACAGGACCTCCTGATAAAGCGGGCATCGTTGCCGTAGTCACTGGCATCTACCACAAGGTCAAGGTCAAACACTGTACCGTAAAAGAACACAAACGGGCTAAGGCGTCGCTGGCCAAAATTGTCCTTATCATACTGTTGCCGCGTCATGACTTTACCGATGACCTCGATGATGGGTTGCCCATCTGGTATGGCACATCGCGACTGAAGACCTTTCCGATTGTTCTTCAGCTCCTTAATGTAGCATCGCTGAACACGCAGCCCGTCCGTCACCAGATCCGCAATGTCGTTCTACAATGGAGGCCAAGTGTAAACGATATAAAGTAAATGAGACAAACTGAAATAAAACAAGGGCATCGTTATCACTAAGCGGCCTTGATAATAAAACAAATATTGAATAAAACGAAAAAGACTTAACGCATTTGCATTTGCCTTACAAACTAAGTGAACTTATGTTCACTTAGTTTGTAAGGCAAATGCAAATGCGTTAAAGTCTTTTTAGCCCTCAGTGACCTTGACCGTGTGCGGACGGATGTGAGTCGTATGCAACACAAAGCACCATCCATAGACATACATTGTGGCCAAATATTATCAAAATCGGTGAAGCGGTTTATTAAGTTATTGAAACAAACTGAAAGGTGTTACTAACGCACATACATACTAACGCTATCTCCTCTCTTTGCCTATCGGTGAGGGGGTAATGAATGGGGTTTAATTCCCAGCAACAGCTATGGTCATATAGGGAAGGGACCACAATTTAAAATCTCATCCGCCAGACCAGTGGGATGGAAATACTATGTAAGTATTTTTCACGCCTAGGGTGAGGTTTGAACTCATAACCTCTGGTATTTAATCAATGCCATATCTACAATATACAGTCTGATCAGGATCTGCACTGATTGCCATTCAATCAATGGAACAACTGGCCTGCTTCTAACTAACAGTATAGGTCCTTACCATGCCATGGGACTGTACTAGAGGATCAAGAGCTACACTAGTCATAAGTCCCATAAGCCCCTTTTCTCAGGTCACAGCGACATTAGTGACTGTGACTGGAGACATGGGGGCTATGGGATTTGTGACCTGTGTACCTCCTGATCAAATAGCACAATCCTGTAGCATGATAAATTATCTATATTGCTTGTTAGAAGCATAACTGTTGTGTTATTGGTGGAAACCATAAGCCCCATTTCTTCAGTCACAGCCACATTTAGACTGGGCTAACAGGGTGGAATCCTGTATTTCACCTATATGCATGGGTAGGAACAGCTACAAATGCCAAATCTTGAAAATGTCTAAACCAACATATTTTTGCACCTACAGATGCATACCAGATGGCCGCTGCCTGCATGTAGAGCCCGCCTAGGCATCTGGTGATCTCAGGGTAAGATATATATAATGTAGCAACAGATACATTAACAAAGAGTTGTCAGAAGACAACGAAGCTCGCCTGTTGGCAGCCTTCACTCAAACTTGGCACAGTTGTATAAAAAACATGAATATTATATAACTTGACCTTGAGTTAAGGGGTGTGCGGTGGACCTTGACAGTGCTGGAAGGTGGGTCGTGGATTTGCTATAACATGATATAGCATATTAAGATGAATGCATGTATGAAATATCAATGCGCTCCCTGAAAACAGAAGTTGTACAAAATTGAACCCAACATTAAGTTTATGAACGTACTAAGTTGGTGATTTTCTATAGCATGATAGCTATTCACATGAGGAATGCATGTATGAATGTGCTAAGTTTGTGACCTTGACCTTGGGGAAAGGGGGGGGGGTTATGGATTAGCTGTAGCACAATAGAGGATCATCAGATGAATGCATGTATGAAATCAAGGTGTTCCCTGTAAAGAAACAGAAGTTATAACTAGAAATGTGGCCCATCGGCACACGAATGCCCCCGCTGGCAGCCAAAGAAAACGAGGCATATTTAAATTATAAGCCATTTACCCCAAGCGTTAAGGTTTCGAACGCACCAAGTCTGTGACCTTGACCCTGGGCTTAGCGGGAGCGGGACGAATGTGGATTTGTCACAGGGCGGTAGAGGAGCATTGGAGCAATGCGTGTGTTAAATGTGAAGCAGATCCGAACAAGGAAACAGAAATTATAAGCCATTTACCCGAGCGTTAAGGTTTCGGGACGGACGTATGGTAACACTATATGCCCCCCTCACCATTCGGTGGCGGGAGCATAAAAAGACATTTACGCCAACGTTAAGTTTATGAATGTGCTAAGTTTGTGACCTTGACCTCGGGGTAACGGGTGGGCGTGGGTCATAGATTTGCTATACAACGATAGAGTATCATCAGATGAATGCATGTATGAAATATCAAGGCGTTCCATGAAAGGAAACATGTTCTAAGACATTTACCCCAACGTTAAGTTTATGAATGTGCTAAGCTTGTGACCTTGATCTAGGGGTCAGGGTTGGGTGGTGGGTCATGGATTTGCTACAGCATGATGGAGGGTCATCTGAAGAATGCATGTATGAAATAACAAGGTGTTCCATGAAAGGATACAGAAGTTAAAGACATTTACCCCAACGTTAAGTTTGCGGACGCCGACGACACCGGGGTATGCCATAAGCTCTTCTGCACTTCGTGCAGGAGAGCTAAAAAACAAGAACTGGCATCGTTAAACGAAGCTAATACCCTCGCAGGCAGCCTTAACAATAAAAATAAAAATCAAGTCCTCAGTGACATTGACCTTGGGTGGTCGGACGTGGTGCCCTACACACATTGTGGCCAAATATTATCAAAATCGGTGAAGCGAAGAAAAATAACTAACATTTTTGCCTTATAAACAAGGTGAACATCTAACTCAGTTGACCTTGACCTTGGGCACAGTGGCTGCATGCATGGGACAGAGAATGAATATAAGAATGATGACTAATACGCATATAAAGTTTGAAGCCAATTCGACTTAAGGTTACAGAGAAAGTAGTACCTGAAAACTTTAATGCAAATTTGGACAAAAATCATAACACAAACGTCTAAGGCATTTGACTTTGCGGCACAGGGGCTGCATGAGTGGGACACAGAATGAATATATGGATGATAACCAATATGCATACAAAGTTTCAAGCAAATCTGACTTACAGTTACAGAGATAGTAGGTATGTGAAAAGTTTAACGCAAATTTGGACAAAAATATAATTTGGACAAAAATATAACGCAAACTTCTAAGTCATTTGACCTTGACCTTGGGTACAGGGGCCGCATAAGTGGGATACAGCATTAATATATGGATGATGACTAATAAGCATATGAAGTTTCAAGTCAATGTGACTTTAAAATAGGACTGCAGAGATATAAGGTATTTAAAAACATTATAACAGATTTCGGACAGACGGACGGACGCACGTCATTGTGATCACTAGGTTTCGCTTTCCGCAAGCGGGCTCGACAAAAACTAGCAGGTATTTACTGCAATTATCAGGAACCTCAAAACCTGATTTCAGGATATATCCTTAAGATTGCGACCCATGTATATGGTCCAGTGAACAAGGCAGTATAATTTCTGTCTTGGCCATACTTACCATGACCGATCCGTTGATGTACGGTGTGTTCAGGTACTCCTGTACGTATGTGCTGTACTGGTTGTAGCGGGCGTGTTCGTAGTTCTGTTCCCATTCACTGAAACAACAAAAAGCTAGCATTATATGGGTCAGTCCTGTAGCCGATTTCATCAACATTGCAAAGTATACGTATCTAGCAAAGTATACTTTGAGGGAGAAATTTTCATTTTTATTATACTGAATTTATTACATTATCACAGCCATTTTGGCTGTGATAATGTAATATATTCAGTATAATAAATCTGCATACAGGTCAATATTAACAATGTAAAAAGCATTTTCCAAAATTGATTTCAAACATGTGCAACATCAGGCTTCGTACAACCAAAAGTGGTCAAATTTGCAATAACCAGACCATTGTCAAGTTCCTACAATTATACTAATGTCACAAATTGTGACAATAGACAAACACAAACATAAGAAATGTATATTTGAACTTGCACTATTTCGGTAGTTGTAGTGTGCAATTTTACCATTTCATGTTCAGTGCTCCAGATAAGGTGCGTATTTGCGTAAATACCCAATTAAAATTGCCAACAAGAGTGCCGCAAGTCACAAAATACGCCCGTCGAATATGGGCCAGACAGCGAAGATGACGAAATGTGAAGCTGTCACCAAGGCAAGAAACATTAATGAGAATTTGAAAGTCTATAGCATTATTTCTTCATCTCGTTGTGCTAAACATGTATACTAATTTAGGCAGAGATAGAAAAGTAGAGTGTAAAGTAGAAATGATAGGGAATTGGATACAATAATGTAGAACAAATGGCTAAGTTAAAAAGGTGATATTTTTGTTAAAAAATATTTTTTCGGCATAAAAACACCAAGGTGCACATCTTCAATATGTGTCGAAGACGTGTGTATAGTTTCAGAACGATCGACTGAACAGTTTCGGAGGAGTTGTGTACACAAAACTCTGTACCGTATATAGAAATGTATAGAAAAATGAAGAAAAATGGCTAAGTTAAAAAGGCGATATTTTTGTTACAAAAATATTTTTTCGGATTAAAAACATCAAGGTGCACATCTTCAATATGTGTAGAAGACGTGTGTATAGTTTCAGAACGATCGACTGAACGGTTTCGGAGGAGTTGTGTACACAAACTTTGTACCGTATATAGAATTGCATAGAAAAATGTATAAAAAATGGCTAAATTAAAAAGGCGATATTTTTGTTAAAAAATATTTTTTCGGCATAACAACACCAAGGTGCACATCTTCAATATGTGTAGAAGACGTGTGTATAGTTTCAGAACGATCGACTGAACGGTTTCGGAGGAGTTGTGTACACAAACTCTGTACCGTATATAGAATTGTATAGAAAAATGTAGAAAAAATGGCTATGTTAAAAAAGTGATATGTTTGTTAAAAAATATTTTTTCGACATAAAAACACCAAGGTGCACATCTTCAATATGTGTCGAAGACGTGTGTATAGTTTCAGAACGATTGACTGAACAGTTTCGGAGGAGTTGTGTACACAAAACTCTGTACCGTATATAGAAATGTATAGAAAAATGAAGAAAAATGGCTAAGTTAAAAAGGCGATATTTTTGTTACAAAAATATTTTTTCGGATTAAAAACATCAAGGTGCACATCTTCAATATGTGTAGAAGACGTGTGTATAGTTGCAGAACGATCGACTGAACGGTTTCGGAGGAGTTGTGTATACAAACTCTGTACCGTATATAGAATTGCATAGAAAAATGTACAAAAAATGGCTAAATTAAAAAGGCGATATTTTTGTTAAAAAATATTTTTTCGGCATAACAACACCAAGGTGCACATCTTCAATATGTGTAGAAGACGTGTGTATAGTTTCAGAACGATCGACTGAACGGTTTCGGAGGAGTTGTGTACACAAACTCTGTACCGTATATAGAATTGTATAGAAAAATGTAGAAAAAATGGCTATGTTAAAAAAGTGATATTTTTGTTAAAAAATATTTTTTCGACATAAAAACACCAAGGTGCACATCTTCAATATGTGTAGAAGACGTGTGTATAATTTCAGAACGATCGACTGAACGGTTTCAGAGGAGTTGTGTACACAAACTCTGTACCGTATATAGAATTGTATAGAAAAATGTAGAAAAAATGGCTAAGTTAAAAAGGTGATATTTTTGTTAAAAAATATTTTTTCGACATAAAAACACCAAGGTGCACATCTTCAATATGTGTAGAAGACGTGTGTATAGTTTCAGAACGATAGACTGAACGATTTCGGAGGAGTTGTGTAAAAACACCAAGGTGCACATCTTCAATATGTGTAGAAGACGTGTGTATAGTTCAGAACGATCGACTGAACGGTTTCGGAGGAGTTGTGTACACAAACTCTGTACCGTATATAGAATTGTATAGAAAAATGTAGAAAAAATGGCTAAGTTAAAAAGGTGATATTTTTTGTTAAAAAATATTTTTTCGCCATAAAAACACCAAGGTGCACATCTTCTATATGTGTAGAAGACGTGTGCATAGTTTCAGATCGATCGACTGAAAGGTTTCGGAGGAGTTGTGTACACAAACTCTGTACCGTATATAGAAATGTATAGAAAAATGAAGAAAAAATGGCTAAGTTAAAAAGGCGATATTTCTGTTAAAAAATATTTTTTCGCCATAAAAACACCAAGGTGCACATCTTCAATATGTGTAGAAGACGTGTGTATAGTTTCAGATCGATCGACTGAACGGAGTTGTGTACACGAACTATGCGCTTTTTCTTCAGCCGACCGCCCGCCCGCCCGCCGTGCGGTAAAACATAATACATACCGTTTTTTAAAAACGGTTGTATAAAAACCCAATTGAAAGCAGGTGAGCATCAAAAAGCAATGAAAAATTTGTGGTATCTTTATCATGCTACAGAAAACAATAAACAGACCACAAATATAGCATATTTTCTTATTTTTCCATGAAAACACATCTTGGTATTTCATTAGAATTGTCTCCAAGGAGACAATTCTAATGAAATACCAAGATGTGTTTTCATTTAGAAGCAAACTATTCAATTAGTGCGGTCTACTGATGTGTAAACAGTAGTGTGATTCTATTTTACACAATTAACATTTTGAAATACCCAATTGCTTCAGAAATGATGGAGTGACAATACTCAATTACTAATTCCATATCTGGAGCCTGCATGTTGGATATTTTTATGCACAAATTATCCAGGAGCCATATTGTAATTCAAGAGAGCTTGCAGGACAAAACATTAAGGAAATTTGGAAATGTTTCAGGCCTAACCGCAACCTCGGGTATTGCAGTTTGGTGTAGTAACACAGCTCCAGGTAAGTTTAAACTGTTGTATCTAACAAGCATTATACCCCCATATTTCAAATTCAATGCACATTTTATTTTTACAAATATATTATTGATTTTCTACCTTTAATATTAAATAGGGAGCAAATGATAAAAAATAAAACAAATTTAAAAATTCACTTCTTTGAGCTGCAAAAAGCAACACTGTTTGCAGCTCAACTAAGTAAATTTTCAACTTTATTACAGTATATTTACTGCTCAATTTGAAAATCAATGCATATTTTCAAATTGCTGCGAGTATTTTGTACTCCCACTTTTGACAATGAATGCATATTCTGCTGAAATAAGTGCGTAAAATACGCCAATACGCAGCTTATCTGGAGCACTGGTAACAACTAAAACCCATCCCTGCATGCAGAATTAAATTCCACATGTGCATTAAAACTCTTGCAATAATTTCGATGTCTTACAAATGGGACTTACACAGTTTCTATCCTCGCGATCAATGTACACATACACACACATGTAGATGGCACTTACTTGAACGTGTCATTGTAGACCCAGACTTCACATCAAACTATTTGATCAATTGATTTGATTTATTTGTGTTTAACGGCCTAACAACATCTAAGGTCATTTAAGGCCGGGCCAACGGGTTTGATCCCATATATAACCTGTTGCACTGGGGGGAAAATCCCAAAATTAGAAGGGAATATTTTCATCGAAAAGCCTGAAATTAGAATAACCTGACCTGGTGCCAGGTCAATACTACACCAAAATCACTTGCCCCCTTCCCCTAAAATAGGATTACAAATAGTTGTAATTCTCGCATAAGGTGTATAACCAGATTCAATAGTCACATACAAAAATGCCAAAGATGTACGTGAGGGCCAAACCAGGTCTCTGGTTGGGGTTCTGGTAAGATTGAATCCCGATTGTTAAATTAACCATCGCATGCTCCCACCTGCCACCCACTGCTATTTGATCAAATTGCGTATCTCATAAGCCCCATTTCTCCAGACAGGGACCACACACATACACAGGCACTCACTTGAACGTGTCAACGTCCCAGGGATCCTGGGCGTCCTCGTTCTGGAAAACGGGAATTTCGGAGGTGGTGAGGGTGGAGATGGTACTGAGGTCGGCGGTCACAGAGTCCACCTTGGAGCTGACCGCGTCCACCTTCAGCTGGAGCTCCTCAATGAGCAGTTTCTCCTCGTGTTTACGGAGCTCCTCCTCTCGCTTCTCCCGCAGTTCTTTCATGTCCCGGATCTTACGGCTCAGCTGAAATTGGTTGGTTGGGGTTGGTTGGTTGGTTGGTTGGTTGGTTGATTTATTGATCGACTGATTGATTGATCGAAAGCTTTGTTAGCTTAATGGACTGTTGAATCATTTGACAAACGAGACCCCAGTTTCAAATCCGTTAAGACCTGGATATGCATATTTAGTTGCGAATGTAAGTCTTGCAATCTACTCCCGCACCATCCGTAGCCAGTGTACGATTCCACTCATAGGCTTCCTCTGCAGAATAGTGAATCAAATCTGATTCACACTTTAGTAGTTAATTGCGACATGTTTTACATATTTTCCATCTGTAAAATATATTAGCATTATAAAAGTAATACAAACTAATAATTCTGAAAAACAAAGTTACCATTGTAGAAGGTTAAGAAATTTTGCCTTTCCAGAAAATGGACCTCCATCTTAACTTTTAAATGTTGAATTTGGCTACCACTGACCGAGTCTTAACTTTTACATGTTGAATTTGGCTGCCACTGACTGAGTCTCAACTTTTACATGTTGAATTTGGCTGCCACTGACTGAGTCTCAACTTTTACATGTTGAATTTGGCTGCCACTGACTGAGTCTTAACTTTTACATGTTGAATATGGCTGCCACTGACTGAGTCTTAACTTTTACAGATGTTTTTCTTGAACTACAGACCGAGTCTTCTTTTACATGTTGAATTTGGCCGCCACTGACCGAGTCTTAACTTTTACATGTTGAATTTGGCTGCCACTGACTGAGTCTTAACTTTTACATGTTGAATTTGGCTGCCACAGACCGAGTCTTAACTTTTACATATTGAATTTGGCTGCCACTGACTGAGTCTTAACTTTTACATGTTGAATTTGGCTGTTGAATTTGGCTGCCACTGATGAGTCTTAACTTTTACATGTTGAATTTGGCTGCCACTGACTGCCACAAACTTAAATTTACGTTATCAGGTCATCTACATACCGGTATGTTAGCGGTACCGACCGCAACTACTACAGGTAATGATCATTTGCTATCATTCATTATGAATTATGCCAATGCAAAACATATTACCTGATAAATATCGTTATCAGGCTGCAGGGGCCCGTTTCACTAAACGTCGTATGACTAAAATGTTCGTAAGTTCAAATTTAGGATCGTCTGGAAATTTCAATTGATGGCTTTACATTTATTGAGCATAGGCTGCATATGCACGACGGGTGGTTCATTGATGGAATGATTGATTTGATTTATTGGTGTTTAACAGCCTATCAACAGCTAAGACCCATATTTAATCTGCTGCATTGGGGGGAAAGGTTCATTGATCAAATGGCGAACTGTGCAGATCCCGATCAGACTGTGTGGATGCACAGGCTGATCGGGATCGACAATGGTCGTGAAACCCATAAACCCTATTTCTCCAGTCACAGCCACATATTGTATATGGATGACAGCTTATACTAGATGGCCGCGGCCGAGGCTTTCATAGTATACCAAAAAACTTTAACCAAAAGCTTTTAACCCAGACGCGCGTGCGTACGTATGCAAATGTGCCGATTATATAGCGCTGTCCGCAAACAGGCGCGACAAAAACCAATCTTACAGGCATTTGCAACTGGAACTGCAGATCCTCTACATTTGCAAGTTTTATTGTTTTTATTTCAGGCTGTGATTGGAGAAATAGGGCTTATTGGATTTATGGCTAGACTCTGCTCTTCTATGGACAACTGTTTGTTAGAAAGTGAAAAATGAAAGTAAATGGGTTTAATTAGCAACAGCTAACGTCATATAAAAACTGGACCACAGTTTAAAGTCTCATCCGACAGACCAGTGGGATGGAAATACTATGAAAGTATTTCTGATGCCTAAGGCGAGGTTTGAACCCACAACCTCCGGACTGGAATTCAGGTGCTCTAACCCCTATTCCACAACCCATCCCTGTGTTTGCTAGAAGCAGGATAGGTGTTTCAGTGAATGAACAGTGAAGGTGAATGGGTTTAACATCCCAGAAATAGGTAATGTCAAAATATTATGTGGCTGTGGCTGGATAAATGGGGCTTATGGATTTTGTGACCAGTATATATCCAGATCAGCCTGTTCAACTGCACATTTTTAGTCGAATAATTTCCCACATTGAATCAAACAAAACTAATTTTTGAGTTTTCTAGTTGCTGATAAATGTGAATGCATGTCGGTCTCTGGTTATGTGGCCAGTTTGACTAACCTTGTCTTTTTTGGCTTGAACACTTTTGACGGGGAATTCTTTTCTCAATTCTTTTCTCACAGGAAAATCTTTCAGTAGTAGCTGTAGAAGAATAGAGATTAAATAGCATTATTATGGGGGCCAACAGAAGGCAAACATTAATTGTTTAACCCTTTCAACACCACAGGCCTGTATAGTAGTATTGGCAAAATGTGTAGATCCAGATGAGCCGGCTCGTGACGAGCCGTCTCATCAGGATCTGCACTTTTTGCACGTAATTTTCATATTTTTTAAGAACAACAACACACCCTTTTCATAAATGGACTAGTCTCAAAATCATTTTGTGACGGTTAGATTGGTTGCGAAATTAACGTATCAAAAAACTTTCCAGTTATTTAGGGGTGAAAGAGTTAACTCGACAGATTATGACATTATACAAGTTTGCTGGGACAGTAGCTTTTTATGTTCATACAAAATATGTATTACTTGCTTTAATGTAGTGATGCGTCGGTTCATCAATAAGAAATGGGGCAAATGTGTTATGTAACCAGTTTAACCCCAGATAAACCTACGCATCCGAGACTGCAGACTTAAATTCCATAAACACCCTTTTTTTGCAGTCAGTGTAGATCCAAATCCGTGTGTGCATCCAGTCAGATCAGGATCTCCCGTTCGCCATTCCATCAACTAAACACCCGTCATGCTTTGAACAAGCAATAAAGATGTAGGTTGTTATCAGGCTACAACACGAGTGTGCTATTTGATCAGGACCTAGACTGGTCAGTTGGATCTTATCCAATCAAAGTTCAGAAATAATGGAATGGATCTTGACCATCAATTCTAACCATTGAAATGTGGCTGTGACTGGAGGAATGGGGCTTATGGGGTATGCGACCAGCATAACCCCAGATCAGCCTGTGCATCCGCAGTCTGATCAGGGCCGACATTGTTCGCTATTCAGTCAAGGAAACACCCATTATGCATGTAGCAAACAGCTTAAATCTTTATCAAGCTACAGGAGTGTGCTATTTGATCAGGAATTAAACCGGTCAGAAAACCCATAAGCCCCATTTCTCCAGTCACAGCCACAAATGTGTATACCCTCCCATCCTGCTGTAATGTTGTGCAGAAATAACCAGAGAAAGGCAATAAGATTCTTTAAGTCATTGCAGTCTAAGGATACGATAATTTTTGCTGAAAAAAATCTCATTATTTTGTTTATTTCTCCATAAAGGTATATTGTTACCACTCATTTGAACCGTCTCAATGAGACGGTTCAAATGAGTGTTAACAACATATACTTTCGAGATGAAATAAAGAAAATAGGATTTTCCCCCTAAAATGTATACCACTACTATAATTGTATCCCGTCTTTAATGGGTTAACAAACCTTGTGTTTCTTGTTTGCCTCCTTATGATGGTTCTCCTTCTCCTTCTTGAAGTCCTTCTTCATCCGCTTCGTCGGCTTGTTGTTGTTGTTATTCTGTCGCTCCTTCCGCTTCTTGAGTTTCATCTTGACCTTTTGCTTCCCGGGGGCTTTGCCGTCGAGCCCGTAGGCCCGCAGTCGATTACTCACTTCCTCCGGGTCTGTGTCGGTGGCGCTCGAGTCCTGGGCTGCAACAATACGGCACACGGTGGTACAAATGGTGGAGAAACAGGTTATGAACGCTGATAAAATGAGATTGCTAACTCTGACAGCACACAGGGTTGGTATAAGTCAACACAAGAACAAATTAGCTACTTGCCGAGCAATGGAATGGAATGGTGCTAAACGGTGCATCGACACAGACAAGTATCATTTATCGCCAAGCACGGTAGATGATGTACTTACCTCACGTTTGCAAACCCGGAACTCGCGTGCCCTGTATAATTATACGCTAATGAAGAGATTGCTAAACCTGACAGCAGCATAGTCGGAACACGTAAACACGAGAATGAATTTCTACATACTGAGCAAACTCTTGAGGAACTCTCGTTTCCGAAGCTGGAACTCGCGTGCTCTTATGCGGTCGATGGGGCGGGGCTGGCATATCTCACAGAGGTAAACCTCCGGGATACTGTCGCGGTCTAGGCCCATACACCAGATGTGCTGCCAAACACTGAAATGGACAAGGTAACTCTGTATACATTGACTGAATACATGACGACTGACTCATGATAGACTCAGCCTAGAAACTGTTTGTTTGTTTGTTGATGTTTAACGGCCTATCAATAGCTAAGGTCATGTAAGGCCGGGCAAACCGTTTTAATCAGGGGGCGGGGGGGGGGGGGGGAACGGAATATTTACATCGAGAACAAATATATTCAGCCCTGAAATGAGCCCTGATGCCAGGTCCATACCACACCAGTCACTTGGCCCCTTCCCATAAAATAGAATTACGAATAATCGTAAAACTCACATAAGAGGTATGACCAGATTCAACTGTCACATACAAAATACCATACCATACGTATGTGAGGGCCAAACCAGGTCTCTCCAGTCGGAATTCTGGTGGTAAGGATGAACGGACGGAATATTTACATCGAGAACAAATATATTCAGCCCTGAAATGAGCCCTGATGCCAGGTCCATACCACACCAGTCACTTGGCCCCTTCCCATAAAATAGAATTACGAATAATAGTAAAACTCACATAAGAGGTATGACCAGATTCAACTGTCACATACAAAATACCATACCATACGTATGTGAGGGCCAAACCAGGTCTCTCCAGTCGGAATTCTGGTGGTAAGGATGAACCCCGATTGTTAAATTACCAATCGCATGTTCCAACCTGCCTGCCTCCCACCTGCCAAGTGAATAGGTCTAACATTCCAGCAACAGCTAAGGTTATATGTGGCTGTGACTGGAGAAATGGGGCTTATGGGTATTGTGACCAGCGCAGATCCAGATCAGCCTGTGTGTCCATGGACCATGTACCATCCTTGACAGATCAGTCAAGATTTGGCCCCAATGCATTTAGACCATTTTATTTCCAGACCACCTCCCATGTTGTATCAAAATCGTGAATGATTCACAGATCACACACGCATCAACATCTTGGACTCGCTGAATGTCTATGTCGACTTAACCCTTTCAACACCACAGGCCTGTATAGTGGCATTGGCAAAAAGTGTAGATCCAGATAAGCCGACTCGTGACGAGCTGTCTCATCAGAATCTGCACATTTTGCGAGTAATTTTCATATTTTTGAGAACAAAACACCCGCTTATCATAAATGGACTAGTCTGAAAATAATTTTGTGATGATTGGATTGGTCCAGAAATTAACATATAAAACTAGATTGGTCAGTAAGCGAGGCTTACGGAATACCCCCCGCGTGGGCCCAGGTACCACAAGATATGCAAAAGTTTTCAAAGTGTATGGGCTTTGTGACCTTGACTCTGGGCTTAGCGGGGGTGGCACGAACGTGAATTTGTCACAGGGTGGTAGAGGTCCATTGGAGCAATGTGTGTGTGAAATGTGAAGCAGATCCGAGCAAGGAGCTACCGATTTCTCTGATGTTAAGTTTTGTAAATAGACTAAGTATGTGACCTTGACCTCGAGATCAGCGGGGATTTGTCACAGCATGATAGTAGAGCCTTAGAGGAATGCATGCATGAAATATTAAGAAGTTTTTATGAAAGAAACGGATGCACGGACAACCTGACTCCAGTATAAATACATTCCAGTTACTTAGGGGTGAAATGGTTCATTTGTATGTCAAGAGGAAAATTCTCTGTTCATACATGTGTGGATATGGAGGCTACCGGTACTCTGGGTTTTATCCCAAACTGGGGTACACAAGTTATCTGGAGCTACACTGGTTGCAAAACACAAAAGGGCATTTTTCTCATGATGCTTCAAATTGACTGAGATACACAAAGATGGTGATAATGTAAATCAGCGTCTGCCTACGACTTGTTGACCTGAACCGGTCATACTACGTGTGTAACAGTTTTCTGTTGACCAACAGTAGATGGCAAAACATCAAAGCAACAGCATTGGTTATACAAAGACGGGACCTCAGTTTGAAATTCCATCCAAAAGACTGATGTGATGGCAATGCGTATGTATGTATGCCATAGTGCTCCGCCATATATTGTTAACCTCTCAAGCCACAAGACAGAGGGCAGATGCATGGCACACCCCGCAGAAATTGCACCTAAAAACAAGGTGATCTCACCCACTACCAATGGGTCAAGGTTACTCAAATCACCCAGGGTGGTTAGCTATCAATGTGAGGAAGATATTAATGAACTGTAGAGAACATTTGACTGAAGGATCATGATATATACAAAATTTGGACATACATTCAAGTTTTGACAGATGTGACCTATATTTCAAGGAAAGTTGTTCAAGGTCACCTGAATTATGCAGGGTGGTTATGTAAGGGAGCTACTGATCCAGTCACGGGAAGATCCAACAAATGTTATCAGGAGATATGCGAAATTTGGACGCAAGTCCCAAGTTTTGACGGACGTGACCTATATTTCGAGAAAAGTAGGTCAATATCACCAGAATTACAGAGTGGTTACGGTAGGTATCGATATAAGGAAATTGCTGATGAAGTTTGGCAAACATCCGACTAGTGGATCAGGAAATATTCAAATGTTTTTCCGGAAATTATCTATATTTCAAGAAAAGTAAGTCACAGTCACCTGAATGACCGAGGGTTAGGTATCAATGTAAGAAACTTTGAAAGTTTGGCGCACTTCCAACAAACATATCAAGATACATGTATATGTAAAATTTGGATATATGTCCAAGTATTGACGGACGTGACCTATATTTCGAGAAATGCATTGGGCCGGTATTGAACCCATGACCTCCGGTATTGAATTCTGGCGGTCTATAATTAAACTATCAACCCAGCCAGATTGAAGGGGATTTGTCTGGCATACAAGTGGATACAATGTGACCCTTCACAACAAAACAGGACTTGTACAGTCAGCGACCAATCTAGCCACAGATCCGCTGGCACAACCATGCAGTCTGGTGAGGGCCTACCGGTATATGGTTCAGTGATAAATTGGAAAAACATCCACATTGCAGATACAGAAAAATATCAAATCATACAAAAATGTCAAATCATTGTGAGAATGTGTGAGCTATTCAGAAGTTATACTGGTCAGAAAATAGCCATTTTGTACCATAGTGGCTAACATATTTCAGTTAAAGTGTATGTTTAGCAATAGCTAAGATCATTTAGGGACGGGACCTCAGTTACATGTCTCATCTGAAAACCAGATATTACCATATTAGGCCTTACATAGGACACCAGCTAACAACAGGTATATTATAAAATTTGCGACCAGTGCAGCCTCAGTTCAGACTGCGCATAGTGTTATAGAGGGGTTTATTGTTATACCCACTTTTTTTGTAAAAAAAAACGGGTATATTGTTTTCGTCACGGGTGTCCGTCCGTCCGTCCGTCCGTCCGTCCGTCCGTCCGTCCGTCCGTCCGTCCGTCCGTGTCCGTACGTCCGTCCGTACGTCCGTCACGTTTCTTGTAACTCGAAAAACTTTTTCACCTTCATACCTACGCGCCTGATATTTGGTATGTAGCTTCGTTATCATGTGCAGATGCGCAAAGTGAATTTGGTATGATCCGACCCTCCATCATGGAATATCTCTTTCGGACTCAGAATTTCCCATTTTTTCCTCGTAACTCGAAAAACTTTTTCACCTTCATACCTACGCGCCTGATATTTGTATGTAGCTTCGTTATCATGTGCAGATGCGCAAAGTGAATTTGATTTTTGATCCGACCCTCCATCATGGATTATCTCCCCCTTTCGGACTCAGAATTTCCCATTTTTTTCCTCGTAACTCGAAAAACTTTTCACCTTCATACCTAGCGCCTGATATTTGGTATGTAGCTTCGTTATCATGTGCAGTGCGCAAAGTGAATTTGGATTTTTGATCCGACCCTCCATCATGGATTATCTCCCCCTTTTTCGGACTCAGAATTTCCCATTTTTTCCTTGTAACTAGAAAAACTTTTTCACCTTCATACCTACGCGCCTCATATTTGCTATGTAGCTTCGTTATCATGTGCAGATGCGCAAAGTGAATTCGGATTTTTCATCCGACCCTCCATCATGGATTATCTCCCCTTTCGGACTCAAAATTTCCCATTTTTTCCTTGTAACTCGAAAAAACATTTTCACCTTTCATACCTATGCGCCTCATATTTGCTATGTAAGCTTCGTTATCATGTGCAGTGATGCGCAAAGTGAATTCGATTTTTCATCCGACCCTCCATCATGGATTATCTCCCCCCTTTTCCGGACTCAGAATTTCCCATTTTTTTCCTTGTAACTAGAAAAACTTTTTCACCTTCATACCTACGCGCCTCATATTTGCTAGTGTAGCTTCGTTATCATGAGCATATGCGCAAAGTGAATTCCGGATTTTTCATCCGACCCTCCATCAATGGATTATCTCCCCCTTTCGACTCACAAAAAAATTTTTTCCCATTTTTTCCTTGTAACTCGGAAAAACTGTTTCACCTTCAATCAACCTCACGCGCCTCTTATTTGCTATGTAACTTCGTTATCAGTGCAGATTGCGCAAAGTGAATTCGGATTTTTCATGCCTACCCTCCATCCATGGATATCTCCCCCTTTCGGTCTCAGAAATTTCCAATTTTTTTCCTTGTAACTCGAAAAAAAATTTCACCTTCATACCTATGCGCCTGATATTTAGTATGTACCTTCGTTATCATGTGCAGATGCGCAAAGTGAATTCCCATTTTTGATCCGACCCTCCATCATTGATTACCTCCCCCTTTCCCACTCAGAATTTCCCATTTTTTCCTTGTAACTCGAAAAACTTTTTCACCTTCATACATACGCGCCTCATATTTGCTATGTAGCTTCGTTATCATGTGCACATGCGCAAAGTGAATTCGGATTTTTTATCCGACCCTCCATCATGCATTACCTCGCCCTTTCGGACTTAGCATTTGGGGAAAGTGGGTATATTGCGATGGCGCGCCATCGACTTTTTCTAGTTTGTTTGTTATTTGGTGTTTAACGGTAAATCAACAGCTGAGTTCATGTAAGGCCGGGCAAACGTGTTCGATCCCGTTTTAACCTGCTGCATTGGAGAGAAAATCCAAAAATCAGAACGGAATATTTACATCCGAGAAAAAATATTCAGCCCTGAAATTAGAATAACCTGACCTGGTGCCAGGTCCATACCACACCAAGTCACTTGGCCCCTTCACCTAAAGGGGTTTAACCCTTTCAACACCACAGACCTCTATAGAGACAATGTTTGCAAACAGTGCAGATCCAGATGAGCCGGCTCGTAACGAGCCGTCTCATCAGGATCTCCACTGTTTGTTAATAATTTTAAACGTCGTACAGATTACCCTTTTAGAAGAATGGGATAATTTGAATGAACAAAATTAATGAAATAGCGTGAAACATTGGCATGGAACATCCTATTAAGTTACTTGGTGTTGAAAGGGTTAAGTGTATGTACAATGTCCAGAGGACATTACCCAATTTGCAACTAGCTGAGAACATGTACATCTGCACAATCAGAATACTGATTGAATAGTCAGTGTAGACTGCTACAGCTTAAAATTACTTGCAGCCAACGTAAAGTAGATTTTTATCCGCCGGTGGCCAATATTTCAGTACACTCCCAAGTGCAGCTGATCAATGATGTAACAATAGGCTAGGCGGCAAAACATAATAATGAATAGCAGCCTTGAAATCCACGATAAAGATCTAACTGTCAGTTAGCACGCAATATTCAGCATGTGAAACCATGCTTTATTCTTGCAACAAGTATAGACCCAGAATGCACATGATGGATAACGTATGTCATATGTACACAATATTTATTCCCACTTTGCCCAACATTTTTCTTAACCCATACAATGCTGAATTGAATGCTGTCGTCTGCTGCAAATGTTTTCCATTTTTATCAATTTAATTCCAATTTTTATCAACAAACACATAGCTTGACAGCACTTTAGAATCATTTCCATTGGAAATAATTATAAAGTGCTGCCAAACCATGTTGTTGTTTAGTTGTTGTTGGGTTTGTATGTTGTTGTTTTGGGTTTTTTTGGGGGAGGAGGAGGGGGGGGGGGGGGAAGGAAGTGGGGGAAGGGGCACGGTGGGGGGTGGAGAAAAAGGGCAAAATATGAAACAAAAGCGGACGACAATTTTCATTTCCCGCATTCTAAGGGTTAATATCTCTGCAACTTCCTAGGCAATTTTGATACGGGAAAATTATCTGATAATTGTACTCGCTGAAACTGCTGATACGCGAGCATTGGCGTCCTGGAAATAACTCTGAAGCAACTACAGCTATGAGGGTGACGTCATCGGGATGGTATTGTGCCATTTCCTGGGGCATGGATCACAATTGAAGGAGTCGATGGATTGATTTGATTCATTGGTGTTTAACGGCATATCAACAGATAAAATCATTTGAGGCCGGGCCAACAGGTTCGATCCTGCATTTAACCCGCGGCACTGTGGGGGGGGGGGGGGGGGGGGGGGGGGGTGGGGGGGGGGGGGGGAATCTCAGAATCATAACGGAATATTTAAATAAAAATAATAAGCCATGAAATGTATAACCAGACTCAACTCTCATATACAAGAATACCAAGAACGTACCCGAGGGTCAAACCAGTCTTCGGTCGGGATTCCGGTAAAGATGAATCCCGATAGTTAAATTACCAATTAGATCACATTTGAAGGAGTCAGTGGAAGAAGCTAAGTCCTTAGCCCCCTTCTTCCACAGATCACTTCAATTGCTACAACATTTGACAAGATATTTTGGAAAATGTAGATCGAAATGTGGCTAAATACAAGGTGCCTGTGACACATATAAGGGACTTAGCCCCCTTCTTCCGCAGACCCCTTCAATGGCTCCAGTAGTTAACCCTTAGACCGCTACACAACAATTGTCGTCTGCTGTTGCTTTTATATCTTGCCTTATTTCTCAATAAAAACATGGTTTGACAGCACTTCATTTTCTATTTTTATCATCAAAAACATGCTTTGACAGCACTTTAGAATAATTTACAACATGCTTTGACAGCACTTCAGAATCATTTCCATTGGTTGAAAATGATTCTGAAGTGCTGTCAAAGCATGTTGTAAATTATTCTAAAGTGCTGTCAAAGCATGTTTTTGATGATAAAAAAGGAAAAAATAAAATAAACAGCAGACGACAAAAAAATTAAGATAGCAGTGTAAGGGTTAAGAGATATTTTTGGAACTTTTACTTCAAAATGAGGTTTAAATACCAGGACTGAGGTGCACACGGTACACATTACTCAGCATGCCATTGTTACGTATTCCGCTAAACAGCTCAGGGTTGTAATTGAAAAGCGTGCTTTTGTGAGACACTGATCAGATTAGTTCAGTTAGAAGCCTCTGAAGGATTTGGCATCCCGTAACGATAAACACACTCAAAATCAAGACGTGCCAAATCTCAGTGAAGTGATTTCAATTTCATGTATCTGAAACCACAAACACGTCTTATTTTCCATCAATCACAGCTTCTGCTGAGTAGAAAAGTCGAGGCTTATGTTTGTTCACAAATCACTATTCTAAGTGTGCAGTTGGATCTGTCGCCTATTTCACCAAAATTGCAAAGTATACTTATCTAGTATACTTTGAGGGAGAAATTTTAAATTTTGTATTATTCATTATTATACTGAATTTATTACATTATCACAGCCATGTTGGCTGTGATAATGTAATACATTCAGTATAATAATTCTGCATACTTTTAATCATCAAATATATGCAGTCATCAGTTCTATATGAAATAATGCATTTCAGGAAAAATAAATGACTTCTTCCTCAAAGTATACTTTGCTAGATAAGTATACTTTGCAACTTTGATGAAATTGGCTACTGGGTAATACAAGTGATGCATTCATTCACACTCGAGTCGACGCTTAGAATGTGGGAATCAAATTGTGTCGTCTGCTGTTGTTTCATACTTTGTCTTTTCTCTCAGTAGAAGCATGGTTTGGCAGCATTTCAGAATCATTTCCATGGAAAATGATTCTAAAGTGCGACTGCACATTTAAAATGCGACTGGAGATTGCGCATACACGTATGCCATTTGTGGCGGCCCTGGAATTAGAATAACCTGGAACCAGAGTGCGAGTCATTTAGCTCCACTCCTCAAAAGTAATAGGATTAGTACTAATCTCATTATTTATATAATGGCGACATAAAAATGGGGCTTACAGCCAGTCTAGCTGCAGCCTGATAAGGATCTCAACTGTTTCTATGAGGCATGAAACATGGCTGTGACAGGAGAAATGGGTCTTATAGGTTTCGCGACCATTATAGATCTAGATCAGCCTGTGCATCCGCACAGTCAGATCCAGATCTGCACTGTTCCCCATTTCATTAATGAAACATGTGATGGTTGTGACAAGGAATACAAATGAAAAAAATGAAGAAAAAAAAAAAAAAGGAATAACCAATAGGATGAAAATAAACAATTGGCGATAAAAATTACAATTTTCGAAGAAAGAAAAAATCATTTTTTTCCCCCCGAAAATTGTCATTTTTTATCGCCAATTGTTTATTTTTAGGCGATCGCCAGCGGAATCCCTGGGAATATAGACCGTTATCTGGCTACATGAGTGTGCTATTTGATCTGGAGCTAGACCGACCATAAATCCTATAAGCCTCATTTTCTCAGCCACAGCCACAAATGTGTTTCACTGTCAGACAAGTCTGATCTGGGTCTACAACGGTTACAAAGGCCCCTATTTCTCCAGTGAAAATGATGTCAGTAGCATGATTAGTTTCCGGTAATAAAGTATTTTCTATTGGAAAAGTAATGGATTCATTTCCTGCAGAAATCTCCACCAATTCCAGAGCTCCAGATAAGGTGCGTGTTGGCATATTTTACGCAATTATGTTAGCTGAATACGCGTTGATTATCAAAAGTGGGAGTACAAAATACGCACAGCAATGTGAATACGCATTGATTTTCAATTTGAGTAGTGAAAATATTGTCATAAAGGTGAAAATTTACTTAGTTGTGCTGCACTTTGCTTTTTGCAGCTCAAATAAGTGAATGTTTAAATTTGTTATATTTTGTTATCATGTGTTTAGTACCTATTTAGTAATGAAGAAAATCAGTAATCCATTTGTAAAAGTAAAATACGTAATGGTTTTGAAATCAGGGGGTATAGTACGCTTTAGACACCAAAGCTTATCTGGAGCACTGAATTCCAGAATAACATGCAGCAAGCCAGGCCTAGGCTCCTTGTGCTCCACTGAACAGAATCAACAGCAGATTTATATGCAATTTAACCAATATCATGCAAAGAATATGTAATTTTGCTGACAAAAATGTGTTTTGTTGTTACAGCACAGAGTTTATGTGACTCATTAGAATCGTCTCATTGAGAGAGCGGGGGGGCACAACTGTCCACCTCAAAATACCAGTGTCCCTTTATAACTGTGTAACGTTATATCCCATTAACTATAATGTATGTAACAGGCAAGGAGCCCAAACACTGAAGTCCGAGTACTAGGCACAACACTGGCCTCACTTACAACTATCCTGCATTTTGTTCTTTTTATACGAGACAAGTCATGTGATTTTGTACGTAAGAAAATGTGAAAAATATTTACATAAACTGTGATATTTTCTGTAAATGGTGTCGAATGTTGACAACATTTTCATAGCACATTTGCATTTCATCAACTTTCAACGTAATTTACGGAAAATAATATAAATTTTGTAAGGTGAAAGTGTTTATCGTCCCAGCAACAGCTAAGTTTGTTTGTTTGTTTGTTGGGGTTTAACGGCCTATCAATAGCTACGGTCATTTAAGGCCAGGTCAATGGGTTTAGTACTAAATCCCATATATTACCTGTACATTTACATGTACAAATGGGGGGAAAATGGAAAATTATTTCTAATTTTAGTTTTTATTATTCATACTCACCTGAATGGTTGCAAACTGATAGGTTGCTATGAAATCGTCCAATAATAAAAAAATCTGCCTACTCTAATCACTCAAATTAACCCCACCATTAGACCATTCCGCTCTACCCACAGCCAATTGGCTAGTCCGCTATTTAGACTCCTCCTATTATTGTTAGGTATACAGCTTCAAAAGTAAATCATTTCCATATGGAAATGACACTGCTAGATAAAAATAGCCTGAAGTATACTAAGTAGGGAGAAGATAAAACCATCAAGCGGGGACGGGAGGAGGGTCTACCTTACCATTCAGGTGAGTATGAATAATAAAAACTAAAATTAGAAATAATTTTCCATTTTTATGTCTTCAAACTAACCTGAATGGTTGCAAGAATTCGTAGTGATGGTGGGAGGTATTCTCACTACTCATACTCGACCGGAATGGTAAGGCAGATTAAAAACCCTCAAAACAGACAAAAATATTTGGTCTAGGTACACACTTGGGTGTTACCTATATAGTAATAACATGGTCTCACCCTAGAATCATAGGGGAGCCCAAAGCGGGCCCCCCCCCCCTTTTTCTACGTAGTAGAAGAGAGGTGGATAAAGACAAGCAACACCACGCTAGTCTTGTAGACTGACTCGTAGACTCCAACCTGCTATACTTGGTAAAAAACGCCGGAGAATACTCAAAGTATAGCTGCTGCTACCAGACGAAGCTCTGGCGAATGTAGTCGCCCGACACTTCACACGCAATAACTCAACTGAGATAAACTCAAAGTCTATACATAGTCACATGACGACACATGACTCGTACATATCGAGAACACAGTATAAACGCCCTAAGCACTAAGGTCATCCTAACAAGCAAGTGCTGAGGAGTTAAACTGGCCCTAAAGCCAGATCAAAACCTATACCAGGGTTTGACACTAACTTTTGGCCCAGGGATTCCGCAGCATGGACATCCCTATTGTTACATAATGTTGAATGGGATTTTCTTGAAAATGCAGTGATTCCTCCTACAAAACAGGGATCCTCGGGATCTCGGGACACTGCGAGTGTCGACCACTGTATACCTATAACCCCATGTATAGTAGACAAAGAGAATAGAATCATTAACCCAAAGTGAAACACTATCCTTTTGCAACAACACTGCTACAAACTAGAAAGGTAGCCTCGCCCTAATTGAAACATGTACAAAACAATGCCTCCTGGACCAGCGTGATGAACCGTAAGAACCATAGATCACCACAGATCCCCGTTCATCAACAAAGGCAAGTGGAGTTCATCGAGCGGAGAGTCACACTTACAAACCCCCAGGATTCCACTGGGACTGTAAAAACAAAAAACCGAATAATCGGGTAATCAGAAAAAAATCGCAGACTATCGCGAACAGGTAGATCCAAACAGCCTCCTAAACTTGATGCTACCGGCTGATAAACCCACAACTGCACCCGCTGCTACTAACGGACCCAGTTCTTAAACATCTCCCTGAGATGTCAACCCATGTCGGTCACATGAGGAACATGGAGAGAAAAGGGGGTTACTTTCCGGAACACCACATATGTATTCCGGAACAAAAATCAGTACTCACTATATGCATAAAAATAAGTTAAAAAATAGCCTTGGCCCAAGTTTCGGCTACCATGAGCACCCGAATATCTACAATAACACTGATTGCAAGACGCAAAAACATCACCGCGCTGTGACAGGACAATCTGGGCCATGTCTCGCTGAAATCATAGATGAACAGAAGTGTTGTCCTAACTTCTTCCGATAAAACAATCCCCAAATAAGTTGGCTGCGCACTTAGATCAGACATTATACGAATTACGTGATGAATAAATCAATATCTCTGAGCGCTGGAATATCAAACGGTAATCGCCTAGACGAGAATGATAACGGGTAAATAAAACAATAGGATTATTGGCAGAATTTTATTTAAACGAAATATAATATCCAGATATACCCGCGCCGATCAAAAATCGTACTTAATAGTAATCCGTACTACCGTCTATCTAACGTATTTCCCGGAATAAATACGGAAAAATCGTAACAGTTGGCAGTTACGCATCTCCTGCCAGTGCAGAGAGCGATCATAGAAGAAGTTGAAGACTACATGCACCTCGTGCATTTATGGCCTAAACAACTCAGCTGCAGAACCACTTACTGCAGAATAAACTCAAGTAAAGGCCCTACCCTATCTATCCAATCGGAAGACAAAGGATTGCGATACCTCCCGTTGGCTTAAAATTGATAATAAAAAAACTTTACGGTCGGACCGGGGATGTCCTAATTCTTCCGAACCTAATGCTTCAACGCACGGACTGGACAGAAAGTGTGAACCACTGTCGCTGACAGGCGTGACGGAGGGAGGGAGGCCCGAACCACAACTGATTCCAGATCATGTGAGAAGGGATAAAGTATCTGAGGGAGAAAACTCGGTCATAGGAGAAACTGCTGATGTGCAAACAGCAGTGTGCTTCCATCTAACACAATAAACATTTTGAAAAACCCAATCGCTTCAGAAATGATGGAGTAACAACAGCATGTATTATATACAGTCGATACGCGTTATGTCGACATTGCCTACATCGATATACCTGCTTATGTCGATATACGCTAGTGGTCCACGGGCCGAACTGCTATATAACTCATACATTACATACCTGATATATCGATATCGGAAATGTCGACATTTCGTTTATATCGATGTGGAAAACAAGTCCCGATGGTATAATAAATACACATTATACTGTAATGTCGATATGCAATATGAACAGCGGGCGTCGTAAAGTCTGGTCAAACTTAATTGGCACAGGTAAGTTTTTCACACATACAAAGTGATCAAAACATGCCGCCGGTAACCGTGTTACAATCGCGGAATACCGTCAAAGCCGACCACGTAAGCCGTGGTCAACCAATTAACGACAGTGTGACGTGAAATCACAAAAATACTCTTGTTAATAGCCAATTATATGCCTGACATGAATCGATCCGTAAATGCCATAATCATTAACGGACGCTTGTTATAATAATTACAATTGAGTGAAATACATGCGATCTTATAAACACGAACATTTGGTATCTCAAATCACTTCCTTAGCAATGTCCAACATGCAGTACATGGGTCCGAAGTTATACTGGAACGAGTAAATTGAAAAATCCGAATCGGTACGTGGGCGCAAACAGTGGAAAAAAATAAAACCGACGTTTGAGCCTTGCCGCAACAAAACCACAAATGGATACCCCCATCCGGACAAGATAGCACTGGACACCAACGGATGCAGAAGCCATTCCGTCAGAACCGGAGATGACCGCAGAAACCATAACACCTGTCCGTGCAGAACAGAATCCGCCGCTGTCAACCCCCGGAACACTGCCAAAAGCTAAAACATGTTGATGTGTCCCTGAGTTTCCTGCACTGACCACCAACACACCGATGTAGGGGCTCCAATGAACCCCCCCAGCCTTCTCACGAAGCGTCTGTGGACAGAAGCGAGAGTAGGAGGAGGTAACACTATGGGAAATCCCTGTAGGAACCAGACCTCCACTGCCCACCATCTGATACAACGTAGGAAGATGGTGATCCTAAGCAGAGACCGATCCAAAGGATCGGGGTGCGGCCTCCATAGCCCTAGTAAGTAATACTGGAGGTCGCAAACATAACCTTCCCCTATTCTGCACCCCGAAAGTCCAGGAGTGCAGAAATTTCCTAGCTGACAGAGAACCTGTGACCAGTACCCGGACACTAAAACAAGATGCCACGCACCCTGTCCAAAGGTACTATGATGACTGATAGATCGGTCAATAAGCTCATTCCCATCTAAGAAAAATCCTGTGTGGGAACCAACTACGACTACTCTAGATCTAAAAGACACAAAAATCGGAAACAACTAAAACTTCCGAAAGCATCTGCGGAAGGGCACGTGGAAGGAAGTACGAGACCCGCAGATCTATGGAAACAACCCAGTCTACCGGGCAAAGGTGGCGCTCCGACCACGTCCCGAACTTCCTCTATAGCACTATACTTCAAGAGAGAGACTCTACTTAACCCTTGAAAATACCCCCGTCAGGGGAAACGGACAGGAGGTAGACAAGAAGGAGCAGCAGAAGGGACCATCGGTACCGTAGCTGCCCTTTGGCCGTTCGATCGCACAATTATCAGAGGTCAAAAGAGGCGAACGAAGCAAAACTAAGGCCGTTCAAGAAAAATCGCCGACTGAAGCACTGCGTCCAGAGACGATGAATCATACTGATTCAAACATAAATCGAAAGTTGGCATAGCCACAATCGACTTAACAGCCTACACCCATGCCTTCGCAAACGCGAACCAGGACCAGGAGCCGAAGATATCCCAAACGCTGCGGCGTCCTTGTCCAGAAACGGAGATCTCAAAACCATATCACATAGAGGGGCATGTAGAACTTAGACCCCAGAGTGGCGATCAAAGTTTTGGGCACTAGGAACCCCGCAGTGGCCAAATCCTACCTAAAGCTCCCCAATGTACGTAACAAGAAGCCCTACTGTAGGAGAGAAATTAAACCACGACAACTCCGGCAATTCCACCACCACCGAATCAGCCTCACAACAGCCATCCGAGGAAGTACCCATATGGGAGGCTCCACTGGCAAAACCACCAGCTGTGAAAGAGCCGACAAACCCACTAAGTACTAGGACTTAGACAGGAACTCCAGAATCTTAGCCAACTGAACCATCATAACTGTATCGTGTGTCGAGTCCTGAATATAGACTGGGAATTCGAACTCATATACACTCGAATAAGGAGCAGGCCAGACAAATACGGAGCCAAAGCACCACGGCGTCCAATACCACCTCGACCGTCTCCTCCGAGAACGGAAGAGCTAGATCTCGAGGAGCCGGATACCAAAACAAAATATGTACACAGGATACGAACCCACGAACACCCCGGTCAGAAATGGTTGCTACCCCGGTGCCCGGTACCCGGTGCCTGCCCGGTGCCCGGTGCCCGGTGCCCGGTGCCCGGTGCCCGTAACACAAAACCGGCACCTCTCCTGCGAGAGTTAGGGTACGTTGTGACCGGGTGAATGTGATCAACACCTGCCGCAGCAACCCTAGACTGGCAGTCATCTACCACATACGTGGAATCTGATTCAACAGAACTGTACTGTATCGATCCAAATAGTATATGTACTGCCCAAGCTAGTACTACATGTAGAAACCATCGAAGAACTAACCCATCCTGACCTACGACGAGATCGACTCCTCGACTTACGTGAACACGTAGAACGAAGACCAACCGAAGACAAGAACGTCTTCCTACCGGAAGCAGCAGGCTGTCCAGGGAGAGTCTGGTGCCCGGTGCCCTGTGTTAAACCGGTGCCCGGTAGCTGCCCGGCTGCCGGTGGCTGCACGGTGCCCGGTGCCCGGTTCGGTGACCGGTGCCCGGTTCGATGCCCGGTGCCCGGTGCCCGGCCCGGTGGTGACCGGTGCCCGGTGACATAACCGGTGCCCGGTGCCGGTGCCCGGTGACTAATAAGTGCCCGGTGGCGGTGACATAAACCGGTGCCCGGTGCCCGGTGACATAACCGGTGCCCGGTGCCCGGTGCCCGGTGACATAACCGGTGCCCGGTGCCCGGTGCCCGGTGACATAACCGGTGCCCGGTGCCCGGTGCCCGGTGCCCGGTGCGGGTGCCCGGGTGCCCGGTGACATAACCGGTGACCCGGTGCCCGGTGCCCGGTGCCCGGTGCCCGGTGACATAACCGGTGCCCGGTGCCCGGTGCCCGGTGCCCGGTGCCCGGTGACATAACCGGTGCCCGGTGCCCGGTGCCCGGTGCCCGGTGATATAACGGTGCCCGGTGCCCGGTTGACCGGTGCCCGGTGCCCGGTGCCCGGGTGCCCGGTTGACCGGTGCCCGGTGCCCGGTGCCCGGTGCCCGGTGCCCGGTGACCGGTGCCCGGTGCCCGGTGCCCGGTGCCCGGTGACCGGTGCCCGGTGCCCGGTGCCCGGTGCCCGGTGCCCGGTGCCCGGTGCCCGGTGCCCGGTACCCGGTGCCCGGTACCGGACGCCTACTGACTGAGAGGAGCTGGGTCAGCTTCAACGGGGGTGATATATTATCAAGAACGGCCGAACCGCCCTTGTGATAGGTATAGCTCTATGGGAACCGGGTGATATGAGATCAGTACCGGACCCAGCAGCCCAGTATCCCCTGCATGGATCACCGGCCTATCACCTGAGCAAAGTTTCGAAGTCAGAGAACCTGACCGAATTTTCTTTCTCAACGGAACCAGATCCCCCGATGGGGGATCCCATCTGGCACACCCTCCGAAGCCTTACCAACCTCGGAAGGCCCCACCGCTCCCAAGAGCTGGAAAGCGGCCACAGATACTTAGAACGTGAGATATGGGTCCTACGATACCCATCCTTACCCCACAGTCGTATCCGTCCAACGGACAGACAACTCACATGGCCTCTCCTTGCAACACCCGCCACAGGCATAAGCACCTGTCCTTATGGGTGTCCCACGGAGAAGTCATGTGCCCACAAGCAGAGCGTAAATGCGGCATGCTAACCGGTATTGTAATACAAAACCCGATAGAATACCCCGCAATACGCTACAAAAAAAATGTGTCACGGGAACGAACCCACTAAGGGACGAACCCGTTAGGGTACGAAAAAACGTACACGCGAACCGCGAAAATACGTGACACAGAATAAAAGACAGTGAAAAATAAAAAACCCCCAAAAAACGCAATGGAGAATAATCACGCAACGCGAATGAGTGATAGTAATATGTACTGAACAATATCAAATGACAAATAAGGTACAATACACGGCAGAAATTCAAAATTCGAACGAAATTATGGGAGATACAAAATATACCTGCACCCTGTATAGCGTCCTAAAAATAATAGGAGGAGTCTAAATAGCGGACTAGCCAATTGGCTGTGGGTAGAGCGGAATGGTCTATGGTGGGTTATTTGAGTGATTAGAGTAGGCAGATTTTTATTATTAGGACGATTTCATAGCAACCTATCAGTTTGCAACCATTCAGGTTAGTTTGAAGACATAAAAATCCCAAAATCAGAACTGAATATTTACAATAAAAAAGCTATACATGTATATTAAGCCCTGAAATCAGAATAATCCTGATCTGATGCCAGGTCCTCGCCCACCAGAATCACTTGGCCCCCTCCTAAAAGCAGTAGGATCAGTAATAATCTAACAAAAAGAGCCAAAGATAAAACGTATCTGAAGGCCAAACCAGGCAAATCGTGATTCTTATAAGGAGGAACCCCTACCGTTAACTTACACCATCGAGTTCGCCTGACCACCACAGCAACAGCTAAGGTCATATAGAGATGGGACCACAGTTTAAAGTCTCATCCGACAGACCAGTGGGATGGAAATACTATGAAAGTATTGTTGGATGCATTACATATTGCACATTTTGGCTCGTCTCATATTATCAAGGATGCCAACGAGGGGATTACCTTAATAACCCTAAATATTTGGACACAAATTGCTTTGGGAAACCCCTATAAAATAGGGTGGGTGGCAGGTGGGAGTATGCGATGGGTAATTTAACAATCGGGGTTCATCTTTACTCGAATTCCAACTGGAGACTGGTTTGGCCCTCACATACGTCTTTGGCATTTTGTATGTGACAGTTGAATCTGGTTATACCCCCAATGTGAGTATTACGATTATTCGTAATCCTATTTTTGGGGAAGGGGTCAAGTGACTTTGGTGTGGTATGGACCTGGCACCAGGTCAGGGTATTCTAATTTCAGGGCTGAAGATATTTTTTCTTGATGTAAATATTCCGTTCTGATTTTGCGATTTTCCACCCAATGCAGCAGGTTAAAATGGGATCGAACCCGTTTGCCCAGCCTTACATGACCATAGCTGTTGATAGGCCGTTAAACACCAATAAACAAACTATAAAATAGGGGTTTCAGATAACAATACTGTAAACCAACTAATATTCGCGCGCGAGATACCTTCACGTTCTTCGCGAAGGATGGAAAATCGCGAATGTAATTCTCCGCGAATATTTCCACATTTCCTAGCAGATTGTTAAAAATATTTTGCTAATAGATGTCGGGCCTCTTTTTAATTATATTTACCTTTCCATATATCTCGGTGTCATTTGGTGACACTAGTTAATCCTGGTTGTTTTGAATGAATTCTGCGTCGTGTATTCCAGTGGACATACCGGTAATATAATTATATAATATATAAACAGTTTGAAAACTTGTATAAAACAGCTTCGGGATAAATTTATCTTCTATTGTTTAACCGATTCTGATTGGTCTAAATGGTCTAAAGTGACACGCTTGTGACAAGTCAGCTTGTTGTGTTGTCGAGTTCAAAGAGATGCCGCGGTGTCAATTTGAAGCAAGAGTAAGTACACGCCGTGGGCACTTGCTGACGTCATTCGCGCATACACCACGGCTTGTGTTTTCTGAATGGGACCGCTATCCTGACAAATCACGACTTATTGCATCAGCGGGAAGTCTAGAAGACCAATTTGCGGATTATCGTCATGGTTTACAATGTTCAAAATTCACTCAATAAAATATTTATCAAATACATCAGCGGACAATGTGAATCAGTACTAGGCCGTTTATAAACCCAGGGTGAACATATCTCACACACAACTGTTGTTGATTTACTTATGGGTTAAAGTTAAATGGGGGATTATGATTGACACAGCGAGGTTAGCCCAATGTACAGTGTATACCGTTTCGTTCGCCGACAAACTCGTCCACTATTTGTAGTTGGATTGCAGACGAGTTTATCTAAGGACGAAATTGATCCAGCAGTTCTGTTTCCGGGTTAAAAATGGCCATGAAAACATATTATATCCAAAATTGGTCGGGAAAGTTAATAGCGCACGTCGTCATACCACGAACGATAATCGTCGCGAATATGGCCAGGTTAAAAAATTGCGAAATTTAGTAGCCGCGAAATTTAGTTGGTTTACAGTACATTGTTATTGTGCTTAAACCAGTACTGCCATACTAACCATAAATATTGAAAAGCTCACTGTATCAACATATATTTTATGTGTTCCCCAAATAAATGATGTCCGAATACTTAGGGTTATTACTGTAGCTTAGTCGTTGTCTGTAGTATAGTCAAGGTGCATGATCACGTGGTTACAACAACAACAACGTCGCCCACTCCAAAGTAAGTATTATTTTATATTTTCCTTAATATGCAACGGATTTTGATGAAATATGGCGCAGCAAATGCGTCTTCATGAGCTGCATTTGGTGGTCTATGGAGTTTGGCACAGACTTATGTCGTTTTTGCGAAGAATCGATTTCCGTGTCAGAGACACGGAAATAGATTCTTCGCAAAAACGACAGAAGTTTGGGCGAAAATAAAGAGACCACCAAATGCAGCTTAACAAGCCGCGTTTGATGTGCCATATTACATTAAAATCCATTACGTAATAAGGACACTATAAAAGAATAGGAACTTGTTGTTGTTAGTACCACATGCTCATACACCTTGATAGTAGACAAAGTAGCAACTAACCTGCATTTGTCACACTGGATCATGTATCCATCATCGTGTACAAAGTCACAAATACAGCGGGTCGGGGTGTCAACCTCCTCCTCCCTGGGCGGGGGTGACAATGGCGACGGAGGCGGGGATTGGGCAGGCGGCGTCTCCGTGGTGACCACGATCTCCTCCTTCACCTCATCCACCGCCTCCTTCACCTTGACCGGGGGTGAAGATGGTGGGAGCGGGGGTGGGGGCGGCGACGGGGGCGGCGGTGCTCCATAGTTGTGATCCTGCAGGCAATGTTTGTGGAGTTATTTAGAGCTCCAGATAATGTGCTTATTGGCGTATTTTATGCACTTATTTTAGCAGAAAACGCATCTATTTTAAAAAGTGGGAGTACAAAATCCACATAGCAATGTGAAAATGTGCATTGATTTTCAAATTGAGTAGTGAAAATACTGTAAACAAGTTGAAAATTTACTTAGTTAAGTTGCAAAAAGCAAACAGTATTTGCTTTTTACAGCTCAAATAAATGAATTTTTATTTTTTATCCAATAAGGAAGAAAATCAATAATACATTTGTAAAAGTAAAATATGCTTTGAATTTGAAATATAGAGGTATAATACTTTTTAGATACGACACATATCTGGAGCTCTGGTTATTGTTATCCAGATGTCATTGAAGGGTCGGTGGGAAAACAAGTGAATGGGTTTTACGTCCCAGCAACAGCTACGCTCGTGTGGGAACAGGACCTCGGTGTCGAGTCTCATCCGAAGGAACAAAGGGGTGGATGGAAATACTATGAATATATATTCCAGTGACCTAACCTCTAGGCCACAATCCATCCCTGAGGGTGTCAGTGGAAGTGTGTCATCCACTTCCCTCTAGTTTTAGAATATTCAGCCGTTTTCAGTAATTTGAGTAGAAATGTGAAACGAGGCACGCCATGTGATTTTGTACCTTTGGATATCTGCGTAATTTCATGAAATCCATTTACAAAATTTACAATATTTTCCGTAAATGGCAACGTTCGACTTTATGTATGAAAAAAAATTGTAAATGTATTTAATGATATTACGCAGGTGTCTGAAGGTACAAAATCACATGGCGTGTCTCAAATGTGAAAATGGAGGTAATTGATGCTCATGCACGAATGTCAATATGGTGTACCTGATATGGAAGCCCGAAGCAGCCCGGATATGTCTGTAAGGGCGACTGGTATGGCTCATCATGTCCAGGCGATAGGTCAAGCGGCACATCATAACTGCAAATGGATAAACTCACCATTCACATTGCAGTAAACATGTGACTGAAGAACTGATTGGGGTTTCACGTCCAAACAACACCAAGATGGGACTGGAGAAACCGAAGTCGAAGTGAAAGAGTATAACGTCCAAGCAACAGCTATGATCATATTGTTATTTATTTAATGGTGTTATAACAACCTGTTATAATGTCAAAATCAGAAAGAAAAAAAATATAGAAAATGTGGTATTTGAGACTTACAAAAACTTAAAAAAAATAAACGGACAAATAGACAGAGCGAACCCTATAGAACACCGACGATTCTCGACGGGGCCTAAAATATGTTTAGCCCAAAATTTATAATAACCTGATCAGGCTGTCCGGTCCTCGCCACACTACCATTTATAATTGGTATAACTGGTTTCAACTAAAGTAGCAAAAGCCAAAAATGTACATGAGAACGACTCAGTCGAACTCTCGTCATATAGCATGTACTTTTGAAATAAAGAAACTTTGCACATCTTGATACTTGTGAATCAGCATCTTGCATGAAAGTGAAAAATGAATGGGTTTAAAGCCTCTGCAACAGCTAAGGTCATATGGAGTCATGACCACAGTTAAAGTCTCATTCGACAGACCAGTGGGATGGAAATACTATGGAATTATCAAATGCCATATCCTCCAGGCCACATCCCTACGGAAGGGGATATCCGCCACTACATTGCATGCTGCTTCATGACAATGCAGTCGACCATTGATTGTTACATGTCATCCTGCACTGCGGCTACTCGTTACTACTCAATGACAACTCCATCGTGCATTATTACATTTCACATTGCATACCTCGATTGGCTATTTGACATTGTTACACGTCATCCTGCATCTTGGCTATACAATACTGCTTAATGACAACTCCATCTTGCATTATTACATTGCATATTGCATACCTCGATTGGCTATTTCACATTGTTACATGCCATATTCTGCCATGTGTCATTCTGCTTACTGCTTGCTGGGATCCGTATACGACTATATGGATTCCGCCGAATGACGCATGCAAGCACGCAGAATGGCCCATGTCAGAATATGAAATGGCCAAATGAGGGATGCCAGCATCGCAGTAAGCAGTAGGCCGAATGAAACTTGGCAAAATGCGCAACGCCCTCTGTTGTCATAATGGGAACGCTTCCATTATGACGCCAGGTGGCGCTCCAAAAATAGTACAGTACACGTTTTTTCTTGTGGTCTTTTGTCACTGTGCCACCACGGACATAATGTATTTAAAGTGGACGATCACCGCGGGCATAGCCTACCTGTCCCCCGCGATCACTGTTTCAGGCAGTGGGATCGCGGTGACAGCATTTAACAAGAAACGAGGCAAAGCCACGAAGGTCAGGTTTTTTCCAAGCATAGACACTTGGATAACATAATTATACCCACTTTTTGTAGACTAGATGGCCGTGGGCTGCATGTCGCGCCTTGGGGCGAGGCATGGACACTAAAACAAGAGGGCCATGATGGCCCTAATTCGCTCACCTGACTCCATGAACACCAGACGAGAATGTGACATTGAGTTCATGTGTTTTAAAAAAATTGTGCTATTTTTAGATGGCGGTCATCTTGGATTAAGCGATGACTCTCATTTTACAAAATCTGAAAATGCTTCACCCAGCATCGGCCATGTGGTTCCTGAGGAAAAGACGTTAAAAATCTTGAATAAATGGACCTTTTGGTGGCCATCATGGATGACATAATCATCCGATTCCGACAAATATTGCACCAGAGTGATCGCCTCATTGATACCTTCAATTTGATATATGACATGACCATATTCAGTTAAAAATAAAATTTGACCCCAATTTGACCCCACGGGCCGCGCCCATTTTTGACCCCGGGGTACCCATGGACCATAACTTTTAAGTTTGGCTACCATGGGCCAAGCGGTTCATGTGAAGAAGAATTTTGAAATCTCTAATAAAAGAACGACCTTTTGACATTTCGGCGGCCATCTTGGATGACATAACAATCCGATTTGGACAAAAAATGTACCAGAGTGATCGCCTCATTGATACCTTCGATTTGATATATAACATGACCATATTCGGTCAAAAATAAAATTTGACCCCACGGGCCACGCCCATTTTTGACCCCGGGGTCACCATTTTAACAACTTTGAAAGAGCATTGTACATCGATCATTCCTACCAAGTTTCGTCGAAATCCAGCTAGCGGTTCATGAGAAGAAGATTTTTTAAGAATTTATGCTATTTTTAGACGGCGGCCATCTTGGATTAGCGATGACCTCCATTTTAACAAATCTGAAAAGGCTTCACACATGGACCATAACTGTGAAGTTTGGCTACCATGGGCCAAGCGGTTCATGTGAAGAAGAATTTTGAAATCTCTAATAAAAGAACGACCTTTTGACCTTTCGGCGGCCATCTTGGATGACATAAACCATCCGATTTCGGACAGAAAAAATGCACCAGAGTGATCGCCTCATTGATACCTTCAATTTGATATATGACATGACCATATTCGGTCAAAAATAAAATTTGACCCCAATTTGACCCCACGGGCCACGCCCATTTTTGACCCCGGGGTCACCATTTTAACAACTTTGAAAGAGCAATGTTCATCGATCATTTCCTACCAAGTTTCGATCGAAATCCGGCAAGCGGTTCATGAGAAGAAGATTTTTTTTTTTAAGAAATTTATGCTATTTTTAGACGGCGGCCATCTTGGATTAGCGATGACCTCCATTTTAACAAATCTGAAAAGGCTTCACCCTTGGACCATAACTTTTAAGTTTGGCTACCATGGGCCAAGCGGTTCATGTGAAGAAGAATTTTGAAATCTCTGATAAAAGAACGACCTTTTGACCTTTCGGCGGCCATCTTGGATGACATAACAATCCGATTTCGACAAAAAATGCACCAGAGTGATCGCCTCATTGATACCTTCAATTTGATATATGAAATTACCATATTCAGTCAAAAATAAAATTTGACCCCACCCCAATTTGACCCCACGGGCCACGCCCATTTTTAACCCCAGGGTCACCATTTTAACAACTTTGAAAGAGCAATGTATATCGATCATTCCTACCAAGTTTTGTCGAAATCCAGTTGGCGGTTCTTGAGAAGAAGATTTTTTAAGAATTTGTGCTATTTTTAGACGGCGGCCATCTTGGATTACGTAATGACGTCATTTTAACAATTTTGTAATCCCCCTACCTAAGGACCATGACCATGAAGTTTGGTGACCATAGGCCCAATGGTTTCCGAGGAGAAGACGTTTGAAAATGTTCACGGACGACGGACGACGACGGACACATTGCGGTAACAATAGCTCACATGAGCTTCGCTCAGGTGAGCTAAAAATAGATATAGTAGATGGAAAAACTTTAACCAAAAAAATTTAACCGGACACACGGACGAACGGACGGACGTATGCCAAAATGCTGACGATATCGCGCTTTGCATAAGCAGGTGCGACAATGATGATAAACACCCATGTGAAGTATCAAAATTCAAAGTAATTTGACCTTGACATTGGGCACAGGGGCCGCACGGTTGGGGGGTAGAATGAAAATATGGATGATGATAAACACCCATGTGAAGTTTCAAGGTAATGGGCGAAGCAGTTGCAGAGATATAGTATAAAGAAAAAGTTTTAAGCAAAAAATTTAACCAGACATACGTTAAAAAGTTAACGTTGAAAATGGCTAAGTCAATTACGTAGAAATAATAGGTGAAGGTAAAAAAATGGTCACATGTTGGATAGTTGTATGTGGTAGGCACCCCTTGGTTATGAAGCTGTGAAAGTTTGGTGGTCCTAGGTGGTACAGTACCAAAGAAATGGACTTAAACACAAAAACTTAACATTGTAAACGCGCAAACTTAACATTGAAAATGGCTAAGTCGACTGCGCTGCAAAAAAAGCTGGAAAAAATGGGTCAAGTCAAAAAAATAAAAAAAAGTAACATGTTGGATAGTGATATGAAAATGGCTAACCATCGATATGAAAAAAAAGTAACTGTGATAAAGGTTTGGGTGGTCCTAGGTGGTACAGTACCAAAGAAATGGACTTAAACACGAAAACTTAACATTGTAAACGCGAAAACTTAACATTGAAAATGGCTAAGTCGACTGCGCGGAAAAAATGGGTCAAGTTAAAAAAAAAAAGTAACTTGTTGGATAGTGATATGTGGTGGGCACCCCTTGATTATGAAGCTGTGGAAGTTTGGTGGTCCTAGGTGGTACAGTAACAAAGAAATGGACTCAAACACGAAAACTTAACATTGATTGTGGACGCCGCCCGCCCGCCCGCCCGCCCGCCCGCCCGCCCGCCTGGCTTTCGCCAATCCAATAGCCTGGATTTCTTTTCCAAAAACCTGGCTAAAAACTATTATGTATCCACCCTGTATGGGCGGTGGACGACTCTTGGACACAGCTTGTTCTCACTGCATGTCAAGGGCAGCGACATTGTCTGGGGTTCCAGTACGTACATGTATGCGTAAAACTCAATTTCAACACATCGCGAAAAAGTCGAGGCAAAAACGCGACATCGCATTCACAAAAACGCGCGATCACAAGGCGAAAACGCGATATTGAACACAATAGAATATCATGTTGCTCGCGTTTTCACGACCTTGTGTATAGGTCGACGATGCGATACAGCAACCAATAACACGTATCGAAATATGTTTTATTTTCAATAAACATGTATTGGCAGTACATTAGAATCGTCTCCTAAGACAATTATTATGTTTTTGTTGTCAAGAACTACTGATGTTTGTCCACATTTGTTCTATTTCTTAACAAGAAACGAGGCAAAGCCACGAAGGCCAGGTTTTTTACAAGCATAGACACTTGGATAACATAATTATACCCACTTTTTGTAGACTAGATGGCTGTGGCCTGCATGTCGCGCCTTGGGGCGAGGCATGGACACTAAAAAAACAGATATAGTAGATGGAAAAACTTTAACCAAAAAACTTTAACCGGACACACGGACGAACGGACGGACGTATGCCAAAATGCCGACGATATCGCGCTTTCCGCAAGCAGGTGCGACAATGATGATAAACACCCATGTGAAGTATCAAGGTATTGGGTGAAGCAGTTGCAGAGATATAGTACACGAAAATAATTTAACAAAAAAATTCAAAGTAATTTGACCTTGACATTGGGCACAGGATCGTGCTTTCCGCAAGCAGGTGCAACAATAATGATAAACACCCATGTGAAGTATCAAGGTATTGGGTGAAGCAGTTGCAGAGATATAGTACACAAAAAAACTTTAACAAAAAAATTCAAAGTAATTTGACCTTCCCATTGGACACAGGGGCCGCACGGTTGGGGGTTAGAATGAAAATATGGATGATGATAAACACCCTTGTGAAGTTTCAAGGTAATGGGCGAAGCAGTTGCAGAGATATAGTATAACGAAAAAGTTTTAACCAAAAAACTCTAACCAGACGTACGTTAAAAAGTTAACGTTGAAAATGGCTAAGTCAATTACGTAGAAATAATAGGTGAAGGTAAAAAATGGTCACATGTTGGATAGTTGTATGTGGTAGGCACCCCTTGGTTATGAAGCTGTGAAAGTTTGGTGGTCCTAGGTGGTACAGGTACCAAAGAAATGGACTTAAACACGAAAACTTAACATTGTAAACGCGAAAACTTAACATTGAAAATGGCTAAGTCGACTGCGCGGAAAAAATGGGTGAAGTTATTAAAAAAAAAAGTAACATGTTGGATAGTGATATGTGGGTGGGTACCCCTTGATTATGAAGCTGTGAAAGTTTGGTGGTCCTAGGTGGTACAGTACCAAAGAAATGGACTTAAACACGAAAATTAAAACTTAACATTGTAAACGCGAAAAATAACATTGAAAAACGGCTAAGTCGGACTACGGCGGAAAAATAAAAAATGGGTGAAGTTGTTAAAAAAAAAAAGTAACATGTGTTGGATAGTGATATGTGGTGGGCACCCCTTGATTATGAAGCTGTGAAAGTTTGGTGGTCCTAGGTGGTACAGTAACAAAGAAATGGACTCAAACACGAAAACTTAACATTGATTGTGGACGCCGCCCGCCCGCCGCCCGCCCGCCGGCTTTCGCCAATCCAATAGCCTGGATTTTTTTTCAAAAAACCTGGCTAATAAAAACATGGTTTGGCTGCACATCTCTAAAACAATGTGTACGTGTCCTGTTAGGGACATGTGACAACCTCGCGTGTTCGCGGTTTCTCGCATAGGTTACGATCGTGAAGCGTGATCGCAAGATTTCGTGTGCACAACTTATCCCCCCCACCACCCCACCCCCCCGGCTACATACGGGCATGCCGCAACCTGTCGACTGTCAGCTGATGAACATTGGACATGTCGCTATTATGTATTATTATGAGATGGCTGACGGACGAGTTGGTCGAAGGCTGAAACGGAAGTCGTCGGTCATAAAATCAACGAAAACTAACGGGACCCATACGATTTCTAATTACCTCTAAGGTAATAATCGCAATTTCCAGTTACCGATCCATTGGAAATGAATACTTATCACCGTATTTAAATTTTGATTGGAAAAATATAATATATATATATATATATATAAACGTGACGTCGGCAATGTAATACATGTGTATAGGCCGATGTTACGATACAGAAGATATGTTCCTTTACTTCCATACACATTTTTGGAGATATTACGTCGATTGACATTAAAGAAATTGCATGAATACTCAACTGAAATATAAAGCAAAACGTCGCAATTGTTTTTATCGATTGCGGGGAATACCGCAGGAGGTTGCGGAGTTTTGCCACAAAACAGCAGTTTGCCGCAAAGTGTATGAGATTCCGCGAGGCCGAAAAACTCGGCAAATAAAAAAATATGCGGGTTTCGCGGTGCCTGTACTGTATGCAATGTGAAATGTAATAATGCACGATGGAGTTGTCATTAAGCAGTAACGAGTACAGGGTTCCCACTCTTTTTGGACAATCAAATTCAAGCACTATTTAAGCACTTTTCAAGGACCGTGAGCACCATTTTCAAGGACTATTAAATTATGTGCGGGTAGATAACTTACCGCTACATTCAATGTGTTATCATGCTGCCTGCACTCCTTGTACAAGTATGTCAATGTAACTCTTAACACCGAACTTGAAATGTTGTCAAATGTCAATTAAACAAAAGCAAAGCTAATTGCAGAACAATTTTAACATATTTACAGTTATTGTTTAGACATATTTAGTCTTTTAAGAGCGCAGCCTTGTCCTCCAGTTTTTTGGATAGGCTCTCAAACAACTTCTTCTTCTCCCTGGACTTCTCTCTGTTTGCATTAGCTTGAGCCACAGTTCCAGCTTTCCAAGGGTCTCAGCTTGTGTACACAGTTTATCAGCACTCTGTATAAGAGCAGTTTCATCAGTTTTAGCCTGTTTCCTCTTCTTCTTTATGCACTCAATCTCATCATGGATGGCCTTTCTCTTCCTTTTCTGCTCTTCTGATTTCTCATCCTCCCGCTTCTTGTCGAGGTAACTATGGTATCTGTGGCGAGCTGACTGTGCACTCAGCATGAGCTCTTTACTCACAACAAAGTTGTTCAGTCCACCAGTGATAGAACATGTAGTCACAAATAATACGTTGTGCCACTACAGTTTGTTTCAGCATATTTTCACACTCGACTTGCTTATTCACTGAAAAGCCACGTTCCACTTGAGCCTGTCCATGTGAATATTATCAGAATTAATTTGATGAATTTGATGAGATGACAAAATCTCTCTTTGTTTTCCAGATTGAGATCCATGTAGAACTCATCAAGTCTGTCCTTATACGGGTTGAAGTCGTGAACTTCTTCACACCAATCGATGGAATGCTCTCGAGCAAATTGTCATACTCTGTCAACAGGATGTCGCCCTCACTGCTGTCAATCCATTTGGTTGAAATTATCTTTTTCACAACCTTCTTGAAGCGTTCTTTGCTCTCTGGCTTATCAGATGCAATTTCCACGGGACTGAGAGAACTGAGATTTCTCACAAGAGAATAGGTGATGGGGCTCTTCTCCTTCAGTTTCATAATCAACCTAATTAGAAACCCTTTACTCTCCATTCGAAAATCCATTAGTTGTCTGTCACTAACTTTCAGTCCTTTCAGCTTCTCTTCTGTGCATAGCCCGAGGTCAACGCTTTTGTAACCAACATGGTTTCCAGAGTCTTCAATCTTCAAACGGAGCAACTTGTCAGTTGAGGTAGAATGTTTCTCCAAAACATCTGACTTGATGAATTTTCTCATCAGTGTCTTTATGACTGAAGTAAGCTCTTGTTCCGAGAAATGGGACCATTGGTTTGTCAGTTTGGAAGTTCACGAGGAAATGGATAGAGAATGTTTGCAACAGTGTTGAAGAATTCCATCTTCGCAAGCAGCAAACTGTCCTTGCAGGCCTTGGATATTACCTCGTACGATTTGCAAGTTGGTTTTGGGAACACCTTTGCCTCAACCTTCTTCACATACCCTTGAACAAGTGGCCAGATCTTAACGGCTCTCTTCACGACTGGCACATTTTCTAGCCATCTGTGTTGTACATACTTCAGTGGCATGACCGAGTTCATAGACGTTCCAGATTCAACAACACATGTTGTGTAATCTTCCCGACGGGCTGGGGAATCCTTGAAGAGATAATATAGAGCACTAAGAATCCCACCGACATCCCACTCTGTTGATGTTGCTCCTGCCTTGAACGCATTGTGCATTGTGTGCAGGCCACATGACCCAATATCTACGAGTGAATGGTTATAATCCTTTTGGATTTGTTCTTGAACAATATCATAAAATGCCCAATTGACGTTCGGATCCATCCATACTGATTTGTAACAGATTATCTGCATGTGGTACTTGGTCAAACACTGCGTCCTTGAAAGTGACGTACCATGTCTTTCGCAGTACCATGTCCCATAAAAGTCGAACCGAAATAGCGAGTGACTACTTTAGGCTCAGTGTTCTCTTCATCCCAGAACCTTAAATGAATGTCCATTTGTTTTTCCTGCATTTTTTTGTTGAGGGATTCATCAAATAAGACGACAAATGGTCCGCTGACAGAATTCATCAGATTATTTTTGAGTGATCTGCTATGCCAAACACTGTCAAGTAGCGTGTTTTTGTTTCTCCACATGCAAATTTCGAAGCTACCTCACTATCCGGGAACATTCTTTGGAATAAGTTGCTTATTCCTTCATTGCTGTGGTATGATGAGGTGGTTTGTAATAAAGTGTATCGTCCACAGAATTTCAGCCTCTAAGCCACGATTGCCGGACACGAAATTTCTAACACAGACATCAGCTTCACTGGTTGATGATGTTTTAACATGTGAGGGGTCTGTTTGTGAAACTCCTTTGGGGTCCGTTTGTTTGCCCTGTTTCATAAACATATCTAGCGTACAACCCGAATTTGAAGAAGGTCCCGAAAGTTTTTTGTGCTTTTCACTTTTAACATGAGACTTGATAGCACTTTCACCCATCGCGCCTATGTCAAATTCCTTGCGACACACAGTACAATTAGCTTTGCTTTTGCTTTCCTTCACCGGTGACAACCACGCATATTTCTTGTCCCATCCGGGATTAAAAACACATTTTCCCGAAGGCATTTTGACTTTTGAGTTTGTTGTTGTTGTATGTCGTGGAAATCCAGACGCTGACTTTTCGCCCTGTGCAAATATTTTTAGTGGCTATTTTTACATGCGCTGCGCACTAACTTTAATTACTAAATTCTACGGTCGCGGACGGCCCCCAAGTCATGGTCCTGTTCCGTAATGCTCGGAGTGGAAATTGTGTGCTAACCCAACTGTCCGCGAGTCTATATTAGTACCTGTGTATGATAATACACACGATAATTCTATATACTGCAGTAGTATTATGTATTATCCCGGCAGCGCACATCCGACGGATGACACCGCGCGCATTAAACTCACCCGAGTAACCGGTTACATAGACACTGCGTCATTGGGGCGAACCAGTATTGGGGCGAACACGGATAGGGGACGAAATCGTTTTTGGGGCGAAACCACCCGGGACCGTTATTTGACTTCCGGTTCTAATCTAGATGTAAACAATACCAGCTGTTCGCTCCATTTTATACTATTTGTTGACCGTTATTGAGAAAAAAACATTGGAAATGAGTATTTCTTCAGGGATTAGATGGGAACCATCATAGCTCAACAGCATTTAAGCACTTTTCAAGGGTCATGGTCGAAAATCAAGTACTTTTCAAGGATAAAACTGAAATTAAGCACTTTTCATGGGAGGGCTTGAAATTCAAGGACTTTTCATTTCCGTACGAACCCTGGAGTAGCCGCAGTGCAGGATGACATGTAGACTGCATTGTCATGAAGCAGCATGCAAAGTAGTGGCGGATATCCCCTTCCATACATCCCATCCCTACACATTCTGCATAAACTTGTCTGGAGTAATTGCATTATGTGGATCATGTGACGTGGGTTGATGATGAATCAGGTGTAGAGCTCCAGATAAGTGTTGCGTCTAAAGAGTATTGTACCCCTGATTTCAAATTAAATGCGTATTATATTTTTACAAATGGATTATTGATTTTCTTCATTATTGAATAGGGAACAAAATTTAATGATCAAAATATAAAACAAATTTAACCATTCGCTTATTTGAGTCTATTATTACTTATTCACTTATTTATACTGTAATACAGGTTTGCTTTTTGCAGCTCAACTAAGTAAATTTCAACTTTATTACAGTGTTTAAACTAGTCAATATGAAAATCAATGTGTATTTTCACATTGCAGTGAGTATTTTGTACTCCCACTGTTGATAATCAATGCGTATTCAGCTAAAATAAGTGTGTCAAATACGCCAATACGCACCTTATCTGGAGCTCTATGAACATGTTATTTCAGATCCGCACATAATTTTCGGCTCTACCGAGACATAAAAATACTGTACAAAAGTAGCTGTACAACGAATTGTGTACATTTGTACTTACTCCGAGCTATCTGCAGTTACTTTGGCATATTGGGAATCCCTGCTGGCATCCCGGACAGATGGCGATGACGACCCATTGCTGATAATTTTCGAGTAGGGCGAGTCTGTGTTTACAGCGCCTAGTCGCAGAATCACGCTCATCTTGTCCACTCGAAATCTATCACATCGTCGGTGGAAATTTGGGGCGTTGGCAAATTCTGAAAATGAACCTGTCTATATGTACATGTACATGTATTCTGGGGGCCGTTTAAATCACTTAAAATACCATTTATGAACTTGGATGTGCATAAATTCTGCATACTTAGTTAACACCCAACTGAAATATCACACAAATTGGGTTCCAGTAACATCGATTGGAAAAAGTCCCAAAAGGACAAAACTACGTAGGTACGAAATTTCCGATATATTAATTATTTACAGGCTTTTTCATGTTTTCTGACAATAGAGTTGGCCAAATCTGGTTGAAATAAATAGATAATCATGTAATAAATAGTATTTGTTCTCGGCATAAAAGGATTTCATCAGAATATTTTGTATGCAATTCTTGAAAAGTTTCAGACTTTTCGGCAAAAAAGAAAGTTGCAATCATCGGCCTTTTGCATTCGCTATGTACATGTACATGTAGGTCACGACTCGGTTTGTTAGGTGGCGCCTCGAGTGGGTATACATGTACATGTAGGTCACGACTCGGTTTGTTAGGTGGCGCCTCGAGTGGGTATACATGTACATGTAGGTCACGACTCGGTTTGTTAGGTGGCGCCTCGAGTGGGTATACATGTACATGTACTCACAATGTTAGCTAACGATCGGATGCTATTTTTATTTCAGAAATGGAATCCCACATACAATGTAGCGTCAAAAGCTGACAAAGTTTGTAGAAAACTAGTCACTCTAGTTATCTATTCAAGCCCTTGAAATTTGTTGTAATCTTTGTTAGCCCGACCCAGAAACGCACTGCATCCCCCAACTGTCTAAGGCAACACTTGATATCGTTTACTAGGACGAAGATGTACAGTGCAGTCTGCGTTTTTGTTCCACCGTAGACAAACACTTGCAAACTCAACGCGAACGCAACGGTTTGCTGTAGCGTTGTATACGTTGTTTAAACGTATAATACGTTTCGTACACGTGTAATACACATTGTCAAACCGTTTAGTTTAAAAGCGTTGGAAACGTTGTTTAAACGTATAATACGGTTCGTACACGTGTAATACACATTGTCAAACCGTTTTAAAGCGTGTAATACGTTTAGCTTCAAGGCGTATAACACGCTTTGGCGTATACATATGTAGCGATGCGGTGCAAATTGAAACGTGTACAACGCTTTACCTGGAAGCGTGTAGCTATATGAAAGCGTTGAAACGTGTACAACGGTTACACGTTTTAACGCGAATACCTGTTCGGCCCCGATCGCTTCGAGGCGGCCTTGTTTCGTCCCCTTTAAAATATCGCGAATACACGTACCTGTTCGGCCCGGATCGTTTACAGGCGGATCGTTTCACACCTACATGTACCACCATTCCGCACATGCGAATTATTGTAAGGCAGACTCATTTCGCCCCTGATATGGAAAATGAATTATACGGGTGTAAACAACAATACATTGCAGCTCCATTATACGCAGATGGTCGGGGTACGTTTGAAATAGTGCTCGCGATAGACAGACGCTTATTACAATGTATAATGCTCGCGATCAACAGGCGCTTAAAAGGATTAATTGATAATAAATAATGGTCACGTGTCCTGCCTATTCATGCGGACGATTAGCTGTTGATACGTGCATAATCCCACCGAAAATTCCGCATGAACTCTGAATTTTGTGTCAACTTTTCAACACCATTTACGGAAAATATTTTCAAAATCAATATCGGCGAAATATGGCGACAGATCTGCGTATAATCCAGTGTTTTTATTTTAATCCATTCCTTTCGGAATACACATTTACGGGTATGAAATTATTAAATAATTTATTTTTATTTTTGTTATTTCTCAATGAAAGTATACGTTGTGACCACACACAACGGTTTAAATGGTGCTCGCGGCATATACTTCTGAGTGCATAGAAGGAAAATATATTCCCGCAAACATAATCGTATCCTCAGCATGAAATGGGTTACTGCATGATTGCCCCATGAGTCACACGTTCGCGACGTCTGCGGAACATCAAAAGGCGTGTTGACCAATCAGTAACATTTCAAAACATAGCCTAAAGGAGTGGTCACGACGCATTTCTCGTGCTGAATGATGTCATACAATAAGCACCTGTTAGTTGACATGGCTTAGTGTTATCGATTTTTTTGCACAAAGCAACACAGAAATCTCGTCCGTATAATATCACAGGATGAAGTAACGGACCGAGGTCTATAAATACATTAAATATGCCTAAAAGCTTCAATGAATGAAGAGAAAAATAAAAAAAAAATTATTTTACACCCTCCATATAGAAAATCTTTTTTTTTTTCTTCATTCATTGATGCTTTTAGGCATATTTAATGCATTTATAGACCTCAGAAATGGCGAGTCTAGGAACTCTCGTATCTTTACGCTGAAGCCAGTCTATTTCAGTCACTAATCCGCTATACACCTGTCCCACGCGTGTGTTAAGAAAAATCGATATTTGGAGAAACTGAATACACAGCGAGCTGCACACTGGTTTAACAGGATATGGCCCGCGGATATGTGTCATAAATTACTTGGTGGTCAAAACCGGTAAATTTACAAGGTTTATATTATAGCGAAATAGCAGCCGACTGGCAATTTTTCTCGGACCGATTTTTAAGACTAGTTTTCAAATCTCAATCGGTCTGAGAGTTCAAAAATCGGTCCAGAACCGGAAAACTGAAAATTTTAGAAGCCCTGCAGTCTAGAAGTATATATACACACACGAAGAACGATCTGAGCATGCGCATTCTACGCGATACACGGTTGGCATACCAAAACGTGTAATGCGTTAAAACCCGTGGAAACGTGTTATACGTATAACACGGTTTCATCTGTACGGTGCTGTGTACATGTAGAAGCGTGTAACCATTCGTCAAAGAAAGTGTTAAATCGTTTAAACGGTTTACCTTAGCGTTGTATACGTTTACAACCGTTGTATACGTTTACAACCGTTGTACACGGATTACACGCTTTTGAAACTCAATGTGTTGTTTACAACCGTTGTATACGTTTACAACCGTTGTACACGGATTACACGCTTTTGAAACTCAATGCGTTGAACACGGTTTGTTCGACTTTCGCGCATGCGCAAGAGTGGGGAAACGCAACGCATGGCCGAAAACGTATTACACGTAGATGACACACGGTTTGAAACGCAACTAACGGAAACTCCACGGATACGCAATGCACAACACTTTGTACACGTATAAACCCGGAACATTTTGACAGAAACGACTGTATGGTCCCTGGTTAAAGCGAGGATTTTAAGTCTCTTATGTCTCTGGTTAAACGCATGTTAACATGTGTTTGTTTATCAGGTGGAGAGTATTCGGAGGGGACTTAACTCTGCAGGGAACGCGCAAGAAGCGAACTGGCAAATGGGCCTGAAAATAGCAGCTTTTACCAGGTCGGGGACCGAATGGAATGGTGCTTAACGGCCCATCAACACAAAAAAGTATCATTTAGGGCCAAGCAATGTAGATGAAGAATAAAAATAATAGTAAAATAGTATGTCAGATGCGGTAGGCAATCAGATGATTAGGGTAAAAATATTAATACGATGAGCAATAGAGATAGTTTCATGGAGAAAGCGAAGCAAACCTTTAATGTTCTCTACCTGGAATAGCTGGGCGGGGTGTGGGTCATGGATTTGCTGTAGCACAATAGAGGATCATCAGATGAATGCATGTATGAAATATCAAAGCGTTCCCTATAAAGAAACAGAAGTTAAACAACATTTACCCCAACGTTAAGTTTATGAATGCTAAGTTTGTGACCTTGACCCTGGGGTAAGGGGTGGGCATTGGGTTATGAATTTGCTATAGCACGATAGAGTATCATCAGATGAATGCATGTATGAAATATTAAGGCGTTCCCTGTAAAGAAACAGAAGTTATAACAAGAGGACCATGATGGCCCTAATTCGCTCACCTGACTCCATGAACACCAGAGGAGAATGTGACATTCAGTTCATATGTGTTTTAAAAAATTGTGCTATTTTTAGATGGCGGGCATCTTGGATTAAGTGATGACTCTCATTTTACCAAATCTGAAAATGCTTCACCCAAGGATCTTAACTTATTATGAAGTTTGGCAAGCATCGGCCATGTTGTTCCTGAGATTTTTTAAGAATTTGTGCTATTTTTAGATGGAGGCCATCTTGGATTAGCGACGACCTCCGTTTTAACAAATATGAAAAGGCTTCACCCATGGACCATAACTGTGAAGTTTGGCCACCATGGGCCAAGAGGTTCGTGTGAAGAAGAATTTTGAAATCTCTAATAAAAGAACGACCCTTTGACCTTTCGGCAGCCATCTTGGATGACAATACCATCCAATTTCGACAAAAAATGCACCAGAGTGATCGCCTCTTTGATACCTTCGATTTGATATAGACATGACCATATTCGGTCAAAAATAAAATTTGACCCAAATTTGACCCTACGGGCCACACCCATTTTTGACCCCGGGGTCACCATTTTAACAACTTTGAAAGAGCATTGTACATCGATCATTCCTACCAAGTTTCGTCGAAATCCGGCTAGTGGTTCATGAGAAGATTTTTTAAGAATTTATGCTATTTTTAGACGGTGGCCATCTTGGATTAGCGATGACCTCCATTTTAACAAATCTGAAAAGGCTTCACCCATGGACCATAACTTTTAAGTTTGGCTACCATGGACCAAGTGGTTCATGTGAAGAAGAATTTTGAAATCTCTAATAAAAGAACTAGCTTTTGACCTTTCGCCGGCCATCTTGGATGACATAACCATCCGATTTCGACAAAAAATCACCAGAGTGATCGCCTTGTTCATACCTTCGATTTGATATATGGCATGACCATATTCGGTCAAAAATAAAATTTGACCCCACGGGCCACGCCCATTTTTGACCCCGGGGTCACCATTTTAACAACTTTGAAAGAGCATTGTACATTGATCATTCCTACCAAGTTTTGTCGAAATCCGGTTAGCGGTTCTTGAGAAGATTTTTGAAGAATTTGTGCTATTTTTAGAAGGCGGCCATCTTTCATTACGTAATGACGTCATTTTAACAATTTTGTAATCCCCCTACCTAAGGACCATGACCATGAAGTTTGGTGACTATAGGCCAAATGGTTACCAAGGAGAAGACGTCTGAAAATATTCACGGACGACGACGGACACATTGCGGTAAAAATAGCTCATGGATTTGCTGTAGCACAATAGAGGATCATCAGATGAATGCATGTATGTAATATCAAAGCGTTCCCTGTACCGAAACAGAAGTTACACTACATTTACCCCAACGTTAAGTATGAAATATCAAGGCGTTCCATGAAAGGAAACAGATGTTATAAGACATTTACCCCAACATTATTTTTAAGTTTATGAATGTGCTACGTTTGTGACCTTGACCTTGGGGTAAGGGTTGGGTGGTGAGTCGTGGATTTTCTACAGCATGATAGAGGGTCATCTGAGGAATGCATGTATGAAATATCAAGGCGTTCCATGAAAGGAAACAGATGTTATAAGACATTTACCCCAAAGTTAAGCTTATAAATGTGCTAAGTTTGTGACCTTGACCCTGGGGTAAGGAGTGGGCGGTGGGTCATGAATTTGCTATAGCACGATAGAGAATCATCAAATGAATGCATGTATGAAATATCAAGGCGTTCCATGAAAGGAAACACATGTTATAAGACATTTACCCCAACGTTAAGCTTATGAATGTGCTATGTTTATGACCTTGGGGAAAGGGGTGGGTCATGGATTTGCTAGAGTATCATCAGATGAATGCACGTATGAAATATCAAGGTGTTCCCTGTAAAGAAACAGAAGTTATAACAAGAGGGCCATGATGGTCCTAATTCGCTCACCTGACTCCATGAACACCAGAGGAGAATGTGACATTGAGTTCATGTGCTATTTTTAGATGGCGGTCATCTTGGATTAAGCGATGACTCTCATTTTACCAATTCTGAAAATGCTTCACCCAAGGATCTTAACTTCCTATGAAGTTTGGCCAGCATCGGCCATGTGGTTCCTGAGAAAAAGACGTTCAAAATCTTGAATAAATGGACCTTTTGGTGGCCATCATGGATGTCAAGACATAATCATCCGATTCCGACAAATATTGCACCAGAGCAATCGCCTCATCGATACCTTCAATTTGATATATGGCAAGAGCATATTCGGTCAAAAATAAAAAATTTACCCCAATTTGACACCACGGGCCATGCCCATTTTTGACCCTGGGGTCACCATTTTCACAACTTTGAAAGAGCATTGTAAATCGATCATTCCTACCAAGTTTAGTCGATAATCCGGCCAGCGGTTCATGAGAAGAAGATTTTTTAAGAATTTATGCTATTTTTAGATGGCGGCCATCTTGGATTAGCGATGACCTCCATTTTAACAAATCTGAAAAGGCTTCACACATGGACCATAACTTTTAAGTTTACCATGGGCCAAGCGGTTCATGTGAAGAAGAATTTTGAAATCTCTAATAAAAGAACGACCTTTTGACATTTCGGCGGCCATCTTGGATGACATAACAATCCGATTTCGACAAAAAATGTACCAGAGTGATCGCCTGATTGATACCTTCGATTTGATATGTAACATGACCATATTTGGTCAAAAATAAAATTTGACCCCACGGGCCATGCCAATTTTTGACCCCGGGGTCACCATTTTAACTACTTTGAAAGAGCATTGTACATCGATCATTCCTACCAAGTTTCGTCGAAATCCGGCTAGCGGTTCATGAGAAGAAGATTTTTTAAGAATTTATGCTATTTTTAGACAGCGGCCATCTTGGATTAGCGATGACGACAAAAAATGTACCAGAGTGATCGCCTCATTGATACCTTCGATTTGATATATAACATGACCATATTCGGTCAAAAATAAAATTTGACCCAAATTTGACCCCACGGGCCACTCCCATTTTTGGCCCCGGGGTCACCATTTTAACAACTTTGAAAGAGCAATGTACATCGATCATTCCTACCAAGTTTCGTCGAAATCCGGCTAGCGGTTCATGAGAAGAAGATTTTTTAAGAATTTATGATATTTTTAGACGGCGGCCATCTTGGATTAGCGATGACCTCCATTTTAACAAATCTGAAAAGGCTTCACCCATGGACCATAACTTTTAAGTTTGGCTACCATGGGCCAAGTGGTTCATGTGAAGAAAAATTTTGAAAGACATTTACTCCATGATGTTGATCTTGGGGGTGGTCATGGATTTCCTGTAACACAATGGAGGATCATCAGATGAAAGCATGTATGAAATATCAAAGCGTTCCCTGTAAAGAAACAGAAGTTACACAACATTTACCCCAACCTTAAGTTTATGAACATGCTAAGTTTGTGACCTTGACCTTGGGGTAAGGGTTGGGTCATGGATTTGCTACAGCATGATAGATGGGTCAGCAGATGAATGCATGTATGAAATATGAAGGCATTCCCTGTAAATAAACAGAAGTTACACAACATTTACCCCCAACGTTATGTTTATGAACATGCTAAGTTTGTGACCTTGACCTTGGGGTAAGGGTTGGATGGTGGGTCGGGGATGTGCTACAGCATGATAGAGGGTCATCTGAGGAATGCATGTATGAAATATCAAGGTGTTCCATGAAAGGAAACAGATGTTATAAGACATTTACCACAACGTTAAGTTTATGAACGTGCTAAGTTTGTGACCTTGACCTTGGGGTAAGGGTTGGGTGGTGGGTCATGGATTTGCTACAGCATGATAGAGGGTCATCTGAGGAATGCATGTATGAAATAACAAGGTGTTCCCTGAAAGGAAACAAAAGTTATAAGACATTTAACCAACGTTAAGTTTGTGGATGCCGACGCTGCAAGCCATACGTGTATGCCATGAGCTCTTATGCACTTTGTGCAGGTGCGCTAAAAATGGCTGCCAAGGGGAGATAAGTATCGGAATTTTTAAAAATCAATAGGCTTCTTTGTCTTGCCATGATAAACATGTATACTGAATTTGATTTCGATCGGTGAAGTAGAACTCGAGTTATTGCGTGGACAAGGATACAGAGTGCGAAATTTAACAAGAGCTGAAGGATAACAGCATAGCTCGACTACGAGGGTTGTCGATGTACACATAGCTTGACAAACAAGGTGGCCGCGGCCTATAAAACAAGAGGCCCAAATGGGCCTGTATCGCTCACCTAAAAGCCTCCATAGTGGTCATCTTGATTTCACAAAGACTCTTCACTTACAACTTCAAATGTTCCACAGAATTTGTTAATACCTTCTGATCTAACATATATTGCGAATGTGCATGTGATTTACTGCTATATCTTCGATTTGATATATAAAATGACCATATTCGGTCAAAAATAAAATTTGACCCCTATTTGACCCCTCGGGCCATGACCATTTTTGACCCAGAGGCCACCATATGAACAAATCTGAATCAGCGTTAACTATCCATCATTCATACAAAGTTTCGTCGAAATCGGCCTGGCGGTTTGTGAGAAGATTTTTTTGACAATTTGACCTACTTTTCAACGGCGGACATCTTGGATTTGGTGATGACCTCCATTTTAACAAAAATGGACAGGCTTCACCCACAGACCATTACAGTTAAGTTTGGCCAATATCGGCCAAGCAGTTCACAAGAAGAATACGTTTGAAATCTTTAGTAAAAGAACAACTTGTTTACCTTTCGGTGGCCATCTTGGATGACAAAATCATCTGATTTAGACAAAAAATGCTCCAGAGTGATAGACTAGTCGATACCTTCGATTTGATATATTATATAACCATATTCGGGCAAAAATATAATTTGACCCCTAGTTGACCCCTCGGGCCACGCCCATTTTTGACCCAGGTGCCACCATATGAACAAATCTGAAACAGCATTAACTATCAATCATTCACACCAAGTTTCGTCGAAATCGGCCTGGAGGTTTGTGAGAAGAAGATTTTTTGACAATTTGACCTACTTTTCAACGGCAGACATCTTGGATTGTCGATGACCTCCATTTTAACAAATCTGAAATGGCATCACCCATATATCATCCCTGTGAAGTTTGACCAATATCGGCTCAGCAGTTCGGGAGAAGATGTTCACGGACGGACGGACGACGGACACTTTGCCATAACAATAGCTCACATGAGCTTTGCTCAGGTGAGCTAAAAACCTTAACCAAGGTTGACTAAAAACCTTAACCAAGGGAAATTAACTAAGTAATTCAAGGTTAAATGTAGGTTAATGTCAGATATAGGTCAGGGGTTATTGATGTACATCACTTGGAGATGAAGTTTTCCAAGTATGGTTGCTGTATGTCCAGGAGTATTCCATATGCAAGCTTGACTAAAAACTTTAACCAAGTAGTCCAAGGGTAAAAGTAGGTCAAGGTGAAATATAGGTCAGGGGTTATTTATGTACATCACTAGGAGATGAAGTTGTCCAAGTATGGTTGCTGTAGGCCCACGAGTATTACATATACAAGCTTAACTATAAACCGTAACCAAGTTGAAATAACTAAGTAATTCAAGGTTAAATGTAGGTGAAGGTAAAATATAGGTCAGGGGTTATTGATGTACATCCCTATGAGAAAATGTTATCCAAGTATGGTGTCTGTATGCACAATAGTATTCCATCTACAAGCTTGACTAAAACCCTTAACCAAGGTTGACTAAAAACCTTAACCAAGGGGAATTAAGTAAGTAATTCAAGAGGAAATGTAGGTCAAGGTCAAATATAGATCAGGGGTTATTGATGTACATCCCTATGAGTTTTGTTTGTTTATTGTTGTTTAACGGCCTATCAACAGCTAAGGTCATGTAAGGCCGGGCAAACAGGTTCGATCCCGTTTTAACCTGCTGCATTGGGGGGGAAAATCCCAAAATCAGAACAGAATATTTACATCGAGATACAACATATTCAGCCCTGAAATTAGAATAACCTGACCTGGTGCCAGGTCCATACCACTATTATTACCACACCAAGGTCACTTGGCCCCTTCCCCTATTTAAAAGTAATACCGGTAGGATTACTCTTATAAGGGGTATAACCAGATTCAACTGTCACATACAAAATGCCAAAGACGTATGTGAGGGCCAAACCAGGTCTCCAGTCGGGATTCCGGTAAGGATGAACCCCGATTGTTAAATTACCCATCGCATGCTCTCACCTGCCACCCACTCATCCCTATGAGAAAAGGTTGTCCAAGTATGGTATCTGTATGCACAATAGTATTCCATGTACAAGCTTGACTAAAAACCTTAACCAAGGTTGAGTAAAAACCTTAACCAAGGGGAATTAACTAAGTAATTCAAGGTTAAATGTAGGTCAAGGTCAAATATAGGTCAGGGGTTGTTGATGTACATCAGTAGGAGATGAAGTTGTCCATCTACAAGCTTATTGATGTACATCCCTATGAGAAAAGGTTGTCCAAGTATGGTGTATGTATGCACAATAGTATTCCATGTACAAGCTTGACTAAAACCCTTAACCAAGGTTGAGTAAAAACCTTAAAGGCCCAACAATCGGTGCCCTGGTACCGAATTTAGTAGGAGGGGCATATCCAATTACTGATATCCGGGGATATGCATGTCGTAACGTGTCCAGAGTCCGTTACTTAATTAGAGTGTGTCATGTATATATAGTGAAACCTATATTGTGCTTCTGGACCTGAACAAGGTTCCTATCTCTGATGTATTTTGTAAGTACATGTAGTAACCAATATATAAGAATATGTGTTTGTAATAAGTCGGTATTTTATAAAAATGTGTAACTGTGTCATGTCATTCCACAGATAACCCCATCCCAGTTAGACTGCATTGCTGCAGATATAATATATGTTGACAGCTAATTAGAGACCAGTGTTGAAATAGCCATACTGGTATGTGTTAGGATACAGCAAATAAGGCTGCTAGCAAACTTGAATTCATGTAGTCATGTAAATTCCAGATCAGACTGCACATACATGCTGTTTTGTGACTGTGCATACTAACCCGAGTATATGCTGTTTATAATTAGTATATACTGCATTTTCACAGCCACTGTATCAAGTTCTAGGCGAAATATTTCTCTTGATGGTCTATTAAACCATGGTTTTGTTTCATTCACCTTGTTAAGTGCATACCAACCACACATTTAATTTGATATTACTGTCCAAAATCAAAGTTGTGCGGTTGGCACACTGTCTGATGTTGACCATACAGGCAGTTATAGCTGTTAGCGTTATCACTAAACACGTGGGGTTGTTTACAATGTCGGGTCATGAACTCAGCTCTATGCATGAATTACATATGTAACAGCTACGCTCCGCCCGGCAAGTTTGAATCAGTTGTCAGTCGAGTACATTGTATTACTTGAATAAAAGCACATTTACATTTGTTTTCTTAAATCCAAATTTTTCTAAACCTTTCAAAGTTGTATTATCTATATCTGTGTGAAATAGTGTACTTATTTGTTCAGTGGTATTTCTAAAATATCTGAAAATGTGTCCCTGAAGTGAAGCATGCATAAAATTATCAAAAGCCTGCAGCGCCATCTGGTGGCTTTTATATCCCAGTTGGGCCTTTAACCAATGGGAATTAACTAAGTAATTCAAGGTTAAATGTAGGTCAAGGTCAAATATAGGTCAGGGGTTGTTGATGTACATTCAGTAGATGAAGTTGTCCATCTACAAGCTTATTGATGTACATCCCTGTGAGAAAAGGTTGTCCAAGTATGGTGTCTGTATGCACAATAGTATGCCATGTACAAGCTTGACTAAAAACCTTAACCAAGGGGAATTAACTAAGTAATTCAAGGTTAAATGTAGGTCAAGGTCAAATATAGGTCAGGGGTTGTTGATGTACATCAGTAGGAGATGAAGTTGTCCATCTACAAGCTTATTGATGTACATCCCTATGAGAAAAGGTTGTCCAAGTATGGTGTATGTATGCACAATAGTATTCCATGTACAAGCTTGACTAAAACCCTTAACCAAGGTTGAGTAAAAACCTTAAAGGCCCAACAATCGGTGCCCTGGTACCGAATTTAGTAGGAGGGGCATATCCAATTACTGATATCCGGGGATATGCATGTCGTAACGTGTCCAGAGTCCGTTACTTAATTAGAGTGTGTCATGTATATATAGTGAAACCTATATTGTGCTTCTGGACCTGAACAAGGTTCCTATCTCCGATGTATTTTGTAAGTACATGTAGTAAAACCAATATATAAGAATATGTGTTTGTAATAAGTCGGTATTTTATAAAAATGTGTAACTGTGTCATGTCATTCCACAGATAACCCCATCCCAGTTAGACTGCATTGCTGCAGATATATATATGTTGACAGCTAATTATTGAGACCAGTGTTGAAATATAGCCATACTGGTATGTGTTAGGATACAGCAAATAAGGCTGCTAGCAAACTTGAATTCATGTAGTCATGTAAATTCCAGATCAGACTGCACATACATGCTGTTTTGTGACTGTGCATACTAACCCGAGTATATGCTGTTTATAATTAGTATATACTGCATTTTCACAGCCACTGTATCAAGTTCTAGGCGAAATATTTCTCTTGATGGTCTATTAAACCATGGTTTTGTTTCATTCACCTTGTTAAGTGCATACCAACCACACATTTAATTTGATATTACTGTCCAAAATCAAAGTTGTGCGGTTGGCACACTGTCTGATGTTGACCATACAGGCAGTTATAGCTGTTAGCGTTATCACTAAACACGTGGGGTTGTTTACAATGTCGGGTCATGAACTCAGCTCTATGCATGAATTACATATGTAACAGCTACGCTCCGCCCGGCAAGTTTGAATCAGTTGTCAGTCGAGTACATTGTATTACTTGAAAAGCACATTTACATTTGTTTTCTTAAATCCAAATTTTTCTAAACCTTTCAAAGTTGTATTATCTATATCTGTGTGAAATAGTGTACTTATTTGTTCAGTGGTATTTCTAAAATATCTGAAAATGTGTCCCTGAAGTGAAGCATGCATAAAATTATCAAAAAAGCCTGCCCAGCGCCATCTGGTGGCTTTTATATCCCAGTTGGGCCTTTAACCAATGGGAATTAACTAAGTAATTCAAGGTTAAATGTAGGTCAAGGTCAAATATAGGTCAGGGGTTGTTGATGTACATCAGTAGATGAAGTTGTCCATCTACAAGCTTATTGATGTACATCCCTGTGAGAAAAGGTTGTCCAAGTATGGTGTCTGTATGCACAATAGTATGCCATGTACAAGCTTGACTAAAAACCTTAACCAAGGGGAATTAACTAAGTAATTCAAGGTTAAATGTAGGTCAAGGTCAAATATAGGTCAGGGGTTGTTGATGTACATCAGTAGGAGATGAAGTTGTCCATCTACAAGCTTATTGATGTACATCCCTATGAGAAAAGGTTGTCCAAGTATGGTGTATGTATGCACAATAGTATTCCATTGTACAAGCTTGACTAAAACCCTAACCAAGGTTGAGTAAAAACCTTAAAGGCCCAACAATCGGTGCTGGTACCGAATTTAGTAGGAGGGGCATATCCAATTACTGATATCCGGGGATATGCATGTCGTAACGTGTCCAGAGTCCGTTACTTAATTAGAGTGTGTCATGATATATAGTGAAACCTATATTGTGCTTCTGGACCTGAACAAGGTTCCTATCTCCGATGTATTTTGTAAGTACATGTAGTAACCAATATATAAGAATATGTGTTTGTAATAAGTCGGTATTTTATAAAAATGTGTAACTGTGTCATGTCATTCCACAGATCCCCAACATCCCAGTTAGACTGCATTGCTGCAGATATAATATATGTTGACAGCTAATTAGAGACCAGTGTTGAAATAGCCATACTGGTATGTGTTAGGATACAGCAAATAAGGCTGCTAGCAAACTTGAATTCATGTAGTCATGTAAATTCCAGATCAGACTGCACATACATGCTGTTTTGTGACTGTGCATACTAACCCGAGTATATGCTGTTTATAATTAGTATATACTGCATTTTCACAGCCACTGTATCAAGTTCTAGGCGAAATATTTCTCTTGATGGTCTATTAAACCATGGTTTTGTTTCATTCACCTTGTTAAGTGCATACCAACCACACATTTAATTTGATATTACTGTCCAAAATCAAAGTTGTGCGGTTGGCACACTGTCTGATGTTGACCATACAGGCAGTTATAGCTGTTAGCGTTATCACTAAACACGTGGGGTTGTTTACAATGTCGGGTCATGAACTCAGCTCTATGCATGAATTACATATGTAACAGCTACGCTCCGCCCGGCAAGTTTGAATCAGTTGTCAGTCGAGTACATTGTATTACTTGAAAAGCACATTTACATTTGTTTTCTTAAATCCAAATTTTTCTAAACCTTTCAAAGTTGTATTATCTATATCTGTGTGAAATAGTGTACTTATTTGTTCAGTGGTATTTCTAAAATATCTGAAAATGTGTCCCTGAAGTGAAGCATGCATAAAATTATCAAAAAGCCTGCCCAGCGCCATCTGGTGGCTTTTATATCCCAGTTGGGCCTTTAACCAATGGGAATTAACTAAGTAATTCAAGGTTAAATGTAGGTCAAGGTCAAATATAGGTCAGGGGTTGTTGATGTACATCAGTAGATGAAGTTGTCCATCTACAAGCTTATTGATGTACATCCCTGTGAGAAAAGGTTGTCCAAGTATGGTGTCTGTATGCACAATAGTATGCCATGTACAAGCTTGACTAAAAACCTTAACCAAGGGGAATTAACTAAGTAATTCAAGGTTAAATGTAGGTCAAGGTCAAATATAGGTCAGGGGTTGTTGTCTTGTTGATGTACATCAGTAGGAGAGTATGGTTGTCCAGGTATGGTTGGTGTAGGGCCAGGAGTATTCCATCTACAAGGTTGACTGAAAACCTTAACCAAGGGGAATTAACTAATTAACTAAGTAATTCAAGAGGAAATGTAGGTCAAGGTCAAATATAGATCAGGGGTTACTGATGTACATCCCTATGAGAAAAGGTTGTCCAAGTATGGTGTCTGTATGCACAATGGTATTCCATGTACAAGCTTGACTAAAAACCTTAACCAAGGGGAATTAACTAAGTAATTCAAGAGGAAATGTAGGTCAAGGCCAAATATAGATCAGGGGTTATTGATGTACATCACTAGGAGATGAAGTTGTCCAAGTATGGTGGGTGTAGGGCCAGGAGTATTGTATATACAAGCTTGACTAAAAATCTTAACCAAGGCGTGTGACGGTGACGCCGGGGTGACTACATAAGCTCTAACTATTCTTCGAATAGGTCCAGCTAAAAATACAGCTGCACCTGTAAAAATGCAGTTCAGTTTTGACCCCGTTCGTACACCATATGGTGTACGAACGGGTTCAAAACTAAACTTACAGGTACAGCTATAAAAATATACAGGTACACCTGCATTTTTTACAGCTGCACCTGTAAATGCAAAGCTGCACCTGTAAAATGTACAGCTGCAGCTGTAAATGTATAGCTGTGCATGTGCAGCTGTATTTTTTACAGGTGCAGCTATACATTTATAGCTACAGCTATAAAAATATAGCTGCAGCTATACATTTACAGCTGTACATTTTATAGGTGCAGCTATACATTTACAGGTGCAACATGGTCTTCAATACTACGGTACCATTCATACATGTAGCATAACATCATGATAAAGCTATAAATTGGTAAATTTCGTTTCACATACACCAACGTCGCAACAACAACAAACACAAAGTTGATGAGATTTTGTCACACAGAACTAAGATTTTCTAAGCTACTAAAGTGTTAAATCAGGTCCGATTCGCTATTCTGCAGAGGAAGGCTAAGAGTGGAATCGTAAATCTGGCTACGGACAGTATGTGAGTAGATTGCAAGAGTTACTGTTACTGTCTAGCCTAGACAAAACAAATAATTTTATGTTGTCAAGAAACCCCAAACAAAAGTCAATATTACAAGGAAAGACTGTTTGTACAACAATAAACTTACCAAAATAATATGCTCTAGTCTTATATGCAGCACATTAACATATAAAAACACAAATCCAATGCCAAATTTATCCGCTTTTGTCGATATTTGTATGCAAACAAATATTGTCTCAGTTTGGAAAACTTGGTCGCATAATTTTTATAAACAAACCCAGTTTTTACTATTTAAATGATAAACTACAGGCATATAATTCACTCAGAATAGTTTAATGCTATGCAATATCTTCAGTAGACATAGTGTCAATATGAATGGATCCATGGCTGTCGCAAAAATCCTTGATAATCGTAGAAATTTGACAATCCAAGAAGATTCTTCGGCGGCCATTAAAATTGTAAGGGATGGGTTCAACTTTTGCGTACCACGGGCCCCGACTCTAATGACGTCACAATTATTTATTAATTTTAAATATTTTAATTTTCTATTCATAATACTTGAAAAATTGTTTTATAACAAATTAATACCGATTAGCTGTCGTTTGTATACTTTATTTCGATATTGGTTATAAAAATTATTTCCGAGCACCTGCGGAAAATTCCGAGGTTGTGCATTTGATTCTGGAGCATGCGCATTGGGTAATAATAAATATTGACAGCGCACCTGCCCATTGAGTGAAATGAGTGTTGATGATGAAACGTGAAAGTGGTGGAGTTGTCATCTCAGCATCTAGTTTACATGAATGGACCGTCTATCTGCAACTGTAGTAACGTAACATTGCATCAAAATGCTTGATCCATCGTCAAGCGAAGAGGAATCTGAAAATGAAACGGTTGAAGATGAAAATTCTGATGTGCTCAGCATCCCCAGCACTGAGCAGAGAAGCCTGTCAGCTAGTGGGGATAACTTGAGTGTGGTGGTAGGGGTGCAGGGACATTCAAGATCAAACAGCATCCGTCCCTCAAGCCCGAGTCCGTCACTTGCAAGTGAACGTGAGAAGGTCGAGCAAGATGCGGAGAAGATAGAACGAGAAGAGGAGGAACGCAAGAAGAGACTTCAGCTATATGTGTTCGTAATGAGATGCATAGCTTATCCATTCAATGCAAAACAACCGACTGATATGGCTCGACGACAAACCAAGGTAACCAAGCAACAGCTACAGACAATAAAAGAGCGGTTCCATGCGTTCCTGAATGGAGAAACAAACATCGTTGCCGACGAAGCGTTCACAAATGCTGTACAGAGTTACTATGAGGTGTTTCTAAAGAGCGACAGAGTTTCAAACATGGTAAAAAGTGGTGGATGTTCGGCAAATGATTTCAGAGAAGTTTTTAAAAACAATATAGAAAAGAGAGTGAGAAGTCTACCGGAGATTGATGGATTGAGTAAAGAGACCGTCCTAAGCTCCTGGATGACCAAGTTTGACGCTATTTTCCGAGGTGAAGAAGATCCCAGAAAGCAGCCCCAACGGATGACCACAGCTGCATCGGAGTTAATTCTTAGCAAGGAGCAGCTGTATGAAATGTTTCAGAACATCCTTGGAGTAAAAAAATATGAGCACCAAATTCTCTACAATGCCTGCCAGGTAAAGTATTATATGTCCGAGACCAGAGCTCCGGATAAGCTATGTGTCTAAAGCGTATTATACCCACTGATTTCAAAATCATTGTGTATTTTACTTTTACAAATGGGTTATTGATTTTCTTCTTTACTAAATAGGGAAGAAATGATAAAAAATATAACAAATTTAAACATTCACTTATTTGAGACATTTTGTTGCTAAGCCAGCAGCATATATCCTTACCAGTATGCGGGAGTATACAAGCAGATAAGGATCTAGACTGGTCACAAATGTCATTAGCCTTGTTTCTTCAGTGACAGTTCTACTTATAAAGAAAGCCAGGGATTTAGGGTCTACAGAATACAAAACTTCACATCTTCTCGGAAAATTTGGTGTGCCTACCACGTATTATGATTACTTAATTGTGAGGATTACATTGCATGAGCGGCTTGTTACCTTACACATTCAATATCAGTTGGCGCATGCGCGTCTCGTTACCTTGCACAATGTAATCGATGTAATACCAGCAAGCAAATTTGCGCCTATTCGAAAATGGCGTATTGATGATATGAACAGAAACTCTACATATTCTTACTTAACAGTACAAGACATCACCTAAATATAGCAAGAAATAAAAAAAAATAGTAGCATATGTAGTATATCCTAAAAAGATATGGTTAATCTTGTTATAACGGTACAAAAGAAATAACTCAAAATGTAGCAAGAAGTAAAAAAAACTAGTAGCGCGAGAACTCGTGCGCAAGTCTTGCCGTGATTGGCTCATGGACAACTGCCCCAGTGTCTCGCTTGAATTTAAAGGCACACCAGGTAAACGTAATCGATTAATACCATATATAACAAGCTTCCCGTCGTAATATGTCTCTGATAAGTGATCTAGCTCACTTCACAACTGGTATCAGCTCAGGATGTTGTATAGAATTGTCAAATAATTGTAATTATACCCCCCGCAACTGGAGTCAGTTGTCCGTGTGTGTGTCCGTCCGTCACTAAGCTCAACATGAGACAAATATGTTATAACTTCTATTTCCTTCATCTAAAATGCTTAATATTTCACACATGCATTCCTGTAAGGCTCTACTACCATGCTGTGCAAATCCACGACCGTCCAACCCCCGCTGATCCCAAGGTCAAATAATTGGTTTCTTTACAAAACATAACATCAGAGAAATAAGTTAAAATTTTATTTCCTTTATTGAAAATTCTTAATATTTCACTCATGCATTCCTATAAGGTTGTACTATTATGCTGTGACAAATCCACGACTGTCCAGCACCCGCTGATCCGAAGGTCAAGGTCACATACTTGGTCTCTTTACAAAACTTAACATCAGTGAAATATGTTATAACTTCTATTTCTTTCATCGAAAATTCTTAATATTTCATGCATGCATTCCTTTAAGGCTCTACTATCATGCTGTGACAAATCCCCACTGATCTCGAGGTCAAGGTCACATACCTAGTCTCTTTACAAAACTTAACATCAGACAAATCGGTTATAACTTCTATTTCCTTTCTCAGATCTGCCTCATATTTCACACACGCATTGCTCCAATGGACCTCTACCGTGCCGCCCCCACAAAGCCCAGACACTTGGAAATTGTTTACATATTTAGGGGTACCTTGGCCCACGCGGGGGTATTCCGTAAGCCTCACTTACTGACCAATCTAGTCCAGTACCGAATTTGCAATTTCTTGCAGTACCCATGCATATGCGGCTGTGACGAGAGAAACGGGTATTGTCGACTTTTCGACTAGGGTAGACACAAGCTAGCTGTTTGACAGATAACTCTAAATGTTTTTTTGTCATTTCTATCAAGACAGCTCAAGTGATCATAACATATACTTTCAAAGAGAAATAAAAATACAGTACTAAAATGTTACCGGTTAATGATATTATTTTCTACAAGATAGGATACACAGTGCTTTGGGGTGTTTTAAAAATGGTTCTTGGTATAGATTTCCAATTGTCAGCACTAAATTCATATATCGCATTCCATTTTTGTTTGCCCGTAGGTGTTTCTGTGTTTCTGTGTTTTTGTTTAGTATGCTATACATGTCCTTAGAACCCTACAAACAGTGCTCTGAGCTCCAGATAAGGTGCATTTTGGCATATTTTACACACTAATATTTAAGCAGAATACGCCTTTTCACAGCAATGTGAAAATAGGTATTGATTTTCTAATTGAGTAGTGAAAATACTGTCATAAAGTTGAAATTTTACTTAGTTGAGCTGCAAAAAGCAAACAGTCCTACTTTTTGCAGCTCAAACATAAAGTGAATTAAAAAAAAAATTATCATATATTATATTTAATAATGAAAAAAATCAATAATACATTTCTATAAATAAAATATGCATTGCATTTGAAATCTGGGGGTTTAATACTCTTTAGATACAAAACTTATCAGGAGCTCTGAGTTACTGCCAGCAACTGACAGTGTAGCCCATGAGAAAACCTCTCAATCACTCAAGCAATTCTCCAGCCGGGAATTACACAACAGAACACTGTGACGTGGAAAAATGAATTGGAGACGTGCTTCTGAACCCCGTATCATTTGTCTCAATCATTCAACCAGTACACTGACAGGGACCAAAAAAGGTGACTCGCCTCGACAAAATGAGGATTAATTTGCGACTATTGTCTGTTCCACGTTTTGCTGCCTACAAACTTTTGGCCATTAAACACATTAAATCTTAAAAATATATAAATATAAGTATTTTTTTATCAAAAAGAAATTCCAAAAAATGTTTATTGCGAAAAACGATTTTCCTATGCGAATTTAACATGGGGGCTAAAAATTTTACTTTTCTTTTATTATTTACATCATTTCAAAGCTGTCTAGCCAGGTTTCGGAGTCAATCCTCCCCCACTACTTCCGCCTCCTTTTCTCCCATGTTAAATTCCATGTTGAAGGAAAATCGTTTTTTCGCTATGGAATTTCATCAAACAAAACAATTTGGGGAGGGTGACTTCTTTGTTATCGGTGAAAAAGTACTTTCATTTAAATATTTTTTAGATTTAATGTGTTTAATAGCCAAAGGTTTGTCGGCAGAAAAACGTGGAACAAACAGTAGTGTAGCCCCTGATCAGCCTGTGCATCCACACATACTTTAAAATTTTACCATGTAATGATGGTGCACATGTTTTACTGACTGACTTCTATTCATTCTGTGCATTGTTGGGTTCTTGTTATACCCCCGGCATACAAAGTACATGTATGTCGAGGGGTATATAGTTTTCGTAATTCCGTCTGTCCGTCCGTTTGTCCGTCCACGTTAAAGTTTTTGGATATCCATTATCTCAGTAACAGTAAGTCGGATTGACTTCAAACTTTGTATACTTGCTTATAATTTGCGTCCATAAGATTTGCGTTAATGTTTTCGGGTAACCCTTATCTCTGCAACGGTAAGTCGGATTGACTTCAAACTTCATATACTTGCTTATCATCATCCATATTTTCATTTCCATACCACACCCATGCAGCATTCATGTCCAAGGTCAATGTCAAATTGCTTAAACATTTATTACCACACCCATGCAGCATTCATGTCCAAGGTCAATGTCAAATTGCTTAAACATTTATGTCCCTAATATTTAAGTTAAAGTTTTCGGGTACCCATTATCTCTGCAACGGTAAGTTGGATTGACTTAAAACTTCATATACTTGCTATATCATCATCTATATTTTCATTCCAAACCACACCCATGCAGCCTTCATGTCCAAGGTCAAATTACTTAGAGATTTGTGTTAAAGTTTTTTAAATATTTGCATTAAAGTTTTTATTTGTCGGTCCAGGCAGTGGCCGGGTGTATACATGTATGTGAGCCCCTTCTCACTTTCTCTAGTAACAATAGAAAATATCCTTATTGGGTACCTACAACGTAGAAAACAAAATAAATATCCAACAAGTGCCATGTCCATGCAAATGCTCCAGATAAGCTGCATATTTGCTTAAATACCCAATTGTAATTGAGTATTTTCACTCCATCATATCTGAAGCAATTGGGTATTTCAATATTTTAATTGGGTAAAATAAAATCACACTACTGTTTACACATCAACAGACAGCAATTATTGAATAGTTTGCTTCGAAATGAAAACAAGTCTCGGCATTTCATTAGAATTGTCTCCTTGGAGACAATTCTAATGAAATACCAAGATGTGTTTTCATGGGAAATAAGAACAATATGCTATATTTGTGTTCTGTTTATTGTTTTCTGTAGCATGATAAAGGTACCACAAATTTGTTATTGCTTTTTGATACTCGCTACTTCTGATTTTAATTGGGTTTTTGGCAATTTTAAATACGCAGCTTATCTGGAGCTTCATCCATATTTCCATTCTATAGCCCGCCCATGCGGCTTTAATGTCCAAGGTCAAGGCCAAATGACTTGGAAAATATTTGTTGGTCAGGCCAGATGCATGGCTGCCATCCGTGAGCCCCAGCTCACTCAATTACTCTAGTATTCTAGAATCCCTCATTTTCTGACAAATCTAGCAGAGCTATAGATAAGGTGTGCGTATTGACGTATTGTACACACTTATTTTAACAGAATACGCATTGATTATCAAAAGTGGGAGTACAAAATACTCACAGCAATGTGGAAATACGCATTGATTTTCAAATTGAGTAGTTAAAATACTGTAATAAAGTTGAAATTTACTTAGTTTTATTTTTTTATCATTTGTTCCATATTTAATACGGAAGAAAATCAATAATACATTTGTAACAGTAAATTGGGGGTGTAATACTCTTTATGTACAAAACTTATCTGAAGCTCTGATCTAATTTCAATTTAGAATTAGCTTTCTAGAAGCTTCCATTTCTTGGCAACTTTCTAGTTAGAAATTGGTCTGGTACCGTGACGTACATGTACATTGCCTAATTATTGAATTGATTCAGTTTCAAATGACAATTGTATTGCTTTTCGCTTCTACGACTCAACTGAATTGAGCGGCCAAGACAGTCGAAAGTACAATTGTATTGTAGTTTGTTAACACCTTACAATTTGGGGATACAACACTTTCTGGATGAAAAAGAAAAGAATGAATTTGTTTCACCCATTTCATGCTGAGGATATGCCATTTTTATTGTGGAAAATCATAAACATTTTCTTTAAATGTGCTTAGAAGTATATTTCTCCAATGAGTGGTCGCAACATATACTTTCATTGAGAAATATTAAAACTAATGACTCGCGGTGGTATCGGGCGAATTTTCATATGCAAATGAGGCGTTATTTTTTTCAATTATTTATACTACATGTACATGTATAATTAAATGATGACACAACCCCCTTGTATGTGAGAATTGAATTTGGTTATACCCCATATATAATCCTATTACTCTTAGGGGAAGGGGCCAAGTGACTTTGGTGTGGTATCCACCAGGTCAGGTTATTCTAATTTCAGTGCTGAATGTTTATTTATTTTGATGTAAATAATAATCTGTTCTGATTTCGTGATTGCAAAAATAACGCCTCATTTGCATATGAAAATTCGCCTGTGAATTTCGTCAGTGATCAGTGTACCAGGGTTCCAGATAAGGAATTAGTAATTGAGTATTGTCACTCGATCATTTCTTAAGCAATTGGGTATTTCAAAATTTTAATTGGGTAAAATAAAATCACACTACTGTTTGCACATCAACAGACAGCAATTATTGAATAGTTTGTTCCGAAATGAAAACATGTCTTGGCATTTCATTAGAATTGTCTCCTTGGAGACAATTCTAATGAAATACCAAGATGTGTTTTCTTAGAAAATGAGAAAAATATGCTATATTTGTGGTCTGTTTATTGCTTTCTGCAGCATGATAAAGGTACCATAAAATTTGTATTGCTTTTTGATACTCGCTACTTCTGATTTCAATTGGGTTTTTGGAAATTTTAATTGGGTATTTAAGCAAATACGCAGCTTATCTGGAGCTCTGGTATAAATTCCGCCACCATTATAAAGTCCCGTGAAATACTCCCCAAAGTGGGAAATACCGGGAAATACCGGGAAATACCGGGAAATATGAATTTTTATGTTATTATTTGATAATTAAAGTTATTTAAATTAAGTTTTAAGCTCAGTAATAGTTAATTAAACAATCAACAACTTAATAATTAGATATAGGGGTTAATTACATTGTATAGATCTGTTTCATTCCCAACTATAGGGGTATTCATCAGGTGGAATATTTGGCAACCATGACATTTATATTTTGGTTGTATTATTTTTTTGTAAATTACTTTTTAGGAAGCATCTGAGTGTCTGCTAGATACAATTCACAAGGATAACGTCATCATGATCACACTATGTTTAGACAACAGGCTGTTAATTGTCAACCTTCTCCCACACTAATATTCGGTATCAAGAAATGAGAATAAATTATCTTAGCATGCATAATGTGCATACACATAGTCTCTTACAAGTCTTATATGACTGACAATGTACTGTTGTTTTATGCTTTGCATTTGTATTACTTATTTGCATTATTATTATGACATTTATTTAACGTGAAGACTATGGGCCACGATGGTACGTATGAGATACAGTAACTAAAATCGTTAAAATTAGCCAAAAGCCTACTAATGTCTACTTATTTGCATGTACATTGATGAGACTTTAATAAACCATCAGACTATGACAACAGGATGTTAATTGTCAACCTTCTCTCACACATTTTGTGTCATACTGTATAATAAGAACCTAGGTGGTCTGTATATGGTCGTGTCAAGTTGTAAAACAATTACACTTACACTGTACATGGATTATCCCTGTTATCAACAGGGATTTTCTCAAAATTCCAAAAGCAGCTTTTATTAGTGGCAGGTTACTATTGTAATGAGGCGTGTTCTCATATACAATAAAATAGACAGTTGGCAAATACTACATCGACTTGTATATAGGGAAGAAAATTGTCTAGAAAATAATTATGTTTTTTTTCTCTAAATAAACTTATTATTTCTTTTTTTATTGCAGAATGTTTTACCTGTAGCAGGCCCGTAGCCAGGGGGGTCGGAGTGGTCGGACGAACCCCCCCCCCCGCCCCCCATCCCCCCCCCCCCCCCCCCCCCTGTCCAGCCTCGAGGTCCACTTTTTTAGCCTCGAGGTCACTTTTTTTAGACCCCCTAGATATCTCAGGCCCCTTGGGCCTTCGAAACGACCCCCCCTTCAAACAGGTCTGGCTACGGGCCTGTGTAGGCTTATCAGTCTACACAGATATAAACCATAGTAGATATAGGGGAATATAGACTCATCTTGACATTTTGGAATTAAAAAGACAACCAATATTCGTATTTCCCGGTATTTGCCAGTATTTCCCGGTATTTCCCGCCATCCTGGGAAATACTCTTATTTCCCGGGAAATTGCCAACCCTGTGGAGCTCTGGTATAAATTCCGCCACCATTATAATGTAATGTTACTGGTGCTGCACTCTGCACCTTCGTAAAATGAAAGACATTTCCATCTAGTGATAGTAACCGGCGCAAGAAATCTGCGATGGTCAGTAGATGATAAATACATTCATTCATTCGGTTTATATTTAAGGGTGGGAATTGGCTCGAACACCTTCTATACCCGGTTATACATTTATGCCATACATGTAGCTCTAAGTAGAGTTCAGTGGCATCTCATTAGGAAACTGGTGCATTTTTCGAGTGAATCATTTTACGCAGTGAGTAGAAGTGCAGACAGAACCCTGTGTTTGTTTTCTCAGAGAGGGGGTCAGTAAACCTGTGTTTTCATTAGTGTAGATTCAGTGCATGAAAGTTGCATGTTATGGAAAATATGTTCTACACCAGATCCTTAGCTGTTGATAGGCCGTTAAACACAAATAAATCAATCTACACCAAATATGTATATACTGATACTTAAAGGGGAAGTAAATAAATTTCAAAATATTTTTTGTAAACTGGTAGATAATGGCAATTCAAACCACATGCAGAAAACCCCATCCAAAATGTTTAATCTGATCAAAAGTTATGCAAGTTTCCATATTTGTACATTTTATGCAATGATTTTAAAAATAATTGATTGTGATGACATCATACATTGTAGTGGAACATGCATATTTCAGCTAATTAAATGTTTTAAAACTTTGAAACTTTTGAAGTATTTGGTATTTTTGTATGCGGTTTTCAACATTCATTTCCTATTATCAAATTCTATCACTTAAAGAAATAAAAAACAGTTGTTTTATTGTTCTATACTTAGCCCTTATAATGTTGAATTAAATTATGCCGTCTGCTGATTATTTTTAATTTTACGTTTTTATCAACAAAAAAAACATAGTTTAGTAGCACTTTAAAATCATTGCTACTAAACCATGTTTTCCTTGAGAAAAGACAAAATATGAAACAACAGCAGACGACTATTTTCGTTTCCCGCATTCTAATGCTTAAGGGTTAAAGTAAGCACTTGAGTCATATTGTATATACATTAGCACATAGTACAATTGGATGTATTGATCAAGTGCTGACATTTATTGAGAAAATGGTGTGAAAATAGCATCTGTATATTTATGTACATGTATATATGCAGCTGTGACTGAAAAAAATGGATTTGCGACATTTGCAGTCAGTGTAGACCCAGAATAGCCTGCATGTCTATGCAGTCTGATCAAAGTCTGCACAGGTTGTCATTTGGTCAGTCAAATGCTTGTCATGTTTCTAGCAAACAATATAGATCCTTAACTGGCTGCAGGAATAAGGTAGCGGACCATGAACTAGGCTGGCCACAAATGCCCAGTTGCATGTTTTCTGCTCTATAAGCAATAGGTTGCACCATATCCCTGCACCACATTCAATGTAAAAATTTGCGAAATAACATTTTCATTTCGCACACTAAAATATAGCAATGAAAAGTCATGCAGAGCATGATGTTATTAGCCGATCAAATCAGGGTTCAATATACATGTATGTCTGCATTTTAGTAGTTACTAAGTCTCGGGGGAGGGGGAGGGGGGGGGAATGAATGAGCGAGTGAGTATTGGTGTTTAACAGCCTATCAACAGCTAAGGTCATTTAAGGCCGGGCCAACGGGTTGTACTATCCCGCATTAAACGGGTCCACGATGAGGAAAATTCCCAAAATCAGAACTCAATATTTCCATGCCACACCAGTCACTTTAGTAGCTCGGCCCAAAAGTAATATGATTTGCCATAAGCTTATTACTTCTTAATGGAGCATAACAGGTTAACGTTGTCACTTGTTTATCCCTTGTTTATCGATTTAAATGGTTTAAATCGACTCGAAGCTTACGTTCAACGGCCGCACAAACTCGATTGAACTGCACGCTTTCTTTAAAATAGAACATTTTGGCAAGTACCTGGTACTAATAGACAGGAAAAAGTGTCTTCTTTCCAAATTGGGTTACCTTTTCAATTTATTTCAAGGTTTTCCTCGCATTATTTATTGTTTACCTAAAGCACTGAATTAGTCCGTAACGGATAGCTTCAGGGTGTACTGGATACCTGTGCGACAACAGCTGAGGGGGTATCTCAAAACATTCCAAATCATGTATTTCTTTTGTAAATGACTTGGAAACATGCTCACGTGTATATTACATTCAGACATGCCAAGTCTCCCGATTTTATTGGGAGTCTCCCGATTAGAGACTCAAAACCCGATTCTCACGATCGGGATGAAAAAAATCCCGCTTTGAAAAATGTGAAAAAAAATAATTTTACACACGGTGTATACATTTTACTTTATTTGGTAGATAGAAAATTCTAAAAAAACATTTATTGCTTTGAAAAATACTTTTGCTATAGTGTTTTCAGGTGATATTTAGTTTGAGACGAACCCCGCAAATACGCCAAATCGGCGATCCGCTACTGCCGGAATTAGGTTCAGTATTACTGACATCTGTGTTCAGTGACATGGCGTGATTTATGAACCAAGCTTCTTTGCAGTCATAGAGGGCATGATTGTACATCATATTATTCACAGAGTTTGTTTTTTCCCAACTAACTGTTTATACATTTTTAGTGAAATTACTCTGGAGCAACCTACTTTCGCTTTAACTGGTGTAAACTTCCGGTTACGTCATTGTGTCCCTTGAAACCATATGCACGGTATTGGTACTGTTATATCAAAGTAAACCTGTCATTGTGTGTGGGATAGATCACTCTTCCTAACGGTACAATTTTATTTATTTTAAATGTACATTATAAAACAATATTTTGATAAAAATTCTACACCTATCCGCTATACCCTAAAATCCGCAATACCCTAAAGAACTGTAGTCAATTACGTTTTTTTAATGTGCGCACTGGTCATTTAAAAAGGGGCCCATCCGTGATTTTTTGCGCGATCGATCATGTCGGACGCAAGACAATCAATAATTTGCGCGCATTGACAATAATTAAGGGGGATTGCCGCAATCGCGCGTGCTGGATGCATCCCTGCCATCCCTGCATGATACGTAAACAAATCAAAGTTCGCTATGAAGGGGAATTCTTCGTTTTGATTGGTGGAAAATTTTGTGAATATTAACTAGCGTCGCATACGCGATCCAATGGGATAAACCCGAGATGCTGGGGTTGCTAGTCGGAGGAGATTTTGAGCAGAGGTCGATTATAAATTAGCCGAATAAACACATTTTACGCGATTATACGTGGCTGAAACTTGTTCTGTTTAATAAATAAAAGCTTTAAATTAGCCCAATAATCGGCGTATGTTGGCGTATATGGCCATTAGAGCCAACTATGGACTTCAACAACAACAACTTCTGGGTTCAATCTCTTCCGGCGTTCGGCTCATTACGTATTCAAAATTGTGTTATTTGGCTATATTTAAAGTTTTAAACAGAGATAATTGCCAAAAATGCAAACTTTATCGGTTGATGCAATTTGGAAATGATACAGCAAAATTCGCGTTCGTAGATTACCGAATAGCGGAGAAAAGGGTTGCTACAAACTTTTTCAGAATTCGATGGATGACCAATATATTAGCCGATCTATAAATAGATCGGCTAATAATAATCAGTGTTGATGCACAGGCTGATCTTGGGCTATACTGGTCATCAACCAAATATATGGCTGTGAGTCTTATGGGTTTTGTTTGCGACCAGTGTAGATCCAGATCAGCCTGTGCATCCGCACAGTCTGATCAGGATCTGCACTGTTCGCTGTTCCATCAATGAAACACATGCCAAGCTTCTAACAAGCAAAATATATCATTATCAATCTACAGGAATGTGCTATTTGATCAGGAGCTACATTGGTCACAATTATCTCATAAGCCACATTTCTCCAGTCACAGCCATATGTATGTCCCGTTTTGTTCTGGTCGGATCCATATACATAGCCCGATCTCCAATCATTGATCTAGGGATAGTCGCGTGAGTAAAATTGTGATTACTATATATACCACAAGATCAATAACTAGAGTTGTACTGTAGCACAGGAAATCACAATTTCAGGTTACTCCGTACCACCTGATGGAATGCACCCAAATGAGGGATCGTAGCTAGTTATCTCCCGTTGAATTTATTTATAGAAATCCGGTCCAAACTGTATAGTTTATGACCTTATTGCTTATAAAAAGAGCGAATATAACATGATTTGTTGCGAAAAGGAGTCGATATAGTGATTTTGACTAGTGTTGATCCAAATCATACTACATATCTACGCAATCTGATCTGGGACTACATTATTTGCCAGTTTCATATTTTTACACTTATTAATGTTATTGCAATCAGTGTAGACTCAGATCAGACTGCACAGATGTGCAGTCTGATCTGGGTCTACTCTGTTTGCAAAACTCAATGTTTATGCTATTCATATCACGCCCGTACGCAGGGGGGGTGCGACGGGTGCGTACGCACCCCTCTAAATTCGCCGAGGTCCGTTATTTTTCAAACGGTAATCTCAACAAATCTTGAAATGCATTAATATACACGTAATTTGCATGAAAATGTCACAATTTCAGGCGCGGATACAGGGGGTTGGGGGGGGGGGTTCGGACTGTCCCACATGATGGAATGCATCCAAAATGATGTTTGTTTCGTGGGTTACCAACACAAGACAATTACTGGTTACTCCATACCACCTAATGGAATGCACCCAAAATAATGTTTGTTTCCTGGGTTACCAACATGAGACAATTACTAGTTGCCATACCACCTAATAGAATGCACCCAAAATAATGTTTGTTTCCTGGGTTACCAACATGAGACAATTACTATAGTTGCCATACCACCTAATAGAATGCACCCAAAATAATGTTTGTTTCCTGGGTTACCAACACGAGACAATTACTGGTTACTCCGTACCATCTAATAGAATGCACCCAAAATAATGTTTGTTTCCTGGGTTACCAACATGAGACAATTACTGGTTACTCCGTACCACCTAATGGAATGCACCCAAAATAATGTTTGTTTCCTGGGTTACCAACATGAGACAATTACTGGTTACTCCGTACCACCTAATGGAATGCACCCAAAATAATGTTTGTTTCCTGAGTTACCAACATGAGACAATTACTGGTTACTCCATCCAGCTAATGGAATGCACCCAAAATAATGTTTATTTCCTGGGTTACCAACATTCAATAGGCTCCTTTTTGTCATGGCAAGACTCATTGATTCTTCATGAATGGCTGACTGAGTGTTTTTGTTGGTCACACATTTGATAGGGGCCTTTTATTCTTGGCAACTCACGTAACATATGGATTATACATGTATTAGTGTATACTGTTACCGTATTTTGCCGGTTGTAGGTCGCAAGAGTGTATAAAACGCATCCCTATTTTCAGTCCAAAATCTGGGGGAAATTTTCTACATGAGATTATAAGACGCACCCAATTTTCCTAACAAAATGAAACAAAAAACTGAAAAAACTCGCCAAGTTGTTGTTTTTAGCTCGCCTGCACGAAGTGCAGAAGAGCTTATAGCATACCCCCGGCGTCGTCGGCGTCATCCACAAACTTAACGTTGGGGTAAATGTCTTATAACATCTGTTTTCTTTCATGGAACGCCTTGATATTTCATACATGCATTCGTCAGATGACCCTCTATCATGCTGTAGCAAATCCACGACTCACCACCCAACCCTTACCCCAAGGTCAAGGTCACAAACCTAGCACATTCATAAACTTAACGTTGGGGTAAATGTTGTGTAACTTCTGTTTCCTTTCTTGAAACGCCTTGATATTTCATACATGCATTCATCTGATGATACGCTATCGTGCTATCGCAAATCCATGACCCACCGCCCATCACTTACCCCAATGGTCACAAACTTAGCATGTTCATAAACTTAACGTTGGGGTAAATGTTGTGTAACTTCTGTTTCGTTACAGGGAACGCTTTGATATTTCATACATGCATTCATGTGATGATCCTCTATTGTGCTAGAGCAAATCCATGATCCCCCCCACCTCTTTCCCCAAGGTCAAGGACACAAACTTACCACATTCATACATGCATTCCTCATGTGAATAGCTATCATGCTGTAGAAACTCATCAACTTAGTGCGTTCATAAACTTAAAAGTTTCATACATGCATTCATCTTAATATGCTATATTATAAGGTTTGATCATGTCCAGCCGTGTGCAAACGTTTGCTGTTGCCCTCGGGAACTGTTTGAACACGCGGCCGCAATGTTTGCACACTGGCTGGACATGATCAAACGTTATTGTTACATTTCCAACAAAAAAACTGATGTAATTTGAGCATTATGTTCAGTATTTTCAGTACTTTTATAAATCATCCCATTTACGTAGATAATTTTCGGTATTCATATTACGGGGCCGCGTCATGAACGTCATGAAGTAGTGACGTCATGAAGGCACTTCCGCATCGTGACGTCATGAAGGCACTTGGTCTACGCGCTGCCCCGGAATGAGCATTGCCTAAAGCCATATATGCAAACAGCACGCGCTATATGTTTGCACATATGTGCAAACAACGGAAACCATGTAACAATATGCTATAGCAAACCCACGACCCACCTTGCACCACTGACCCCAATGTCCAGGTCCACCGCACACCCCTTAACGCAAGGTCAAGTTATATAATGCAACTGTGCCAAGTTTGAGTGAAGGCTGCCAACAGGCGAGCTTCTTTGTCTTCTGACAACTCTTGTTATTTATTCCCCCGCACTGTTTTTTTATTCGTACCGTGGACGTTTTTGTCTGTATTTTCCCTATCATAGTTTGCTATGTCCGTAATTTGCCGTTTTCTAGTATCATCAATTACACTGTGAACTCGGTACATGTAGTACACGCTTCACTATAATACGTGCTCGGTTAGTACACGGTTGTGCATTGGCTCCCGATTTGTTTGCCTATTTGTATATCAAAATCTTGTTAAATGTGTTGTTAAATGTGTAACAGACTATTGTCAGAAATCGTGTTATATTTGCGATCATATTGTTAATTATTGATTGCGGTATGTATTATCTCTTTTCAACACCATTTATGGAAACTATTTTCGAAATCAATATCGGCGAAATATGGCGACAGATCTGCGTATAATCCAGAGTGTTTGTTTAACCCGTTCCTTTCGGAATACACATTTACGGATATGAAATTTATTAAATATTTTATTTTTATTTTTGTTATTTCTCACTGAAAGTATATGTTGTGTCCACTCATTTGAACCGTCTCGACGAAACGGTTTAAATGGTGGTCACGGCATATACTTCTGAGTGCATAGAAGGAAAATATTTAGGATTTTCCGCAAACATAAGCATGAAATGGGTTACTGATTGCCCCCATGATGCGAGGATGAAATTCGCACGTTCGCCACGTCTGCGGCACATCAAAAGGCATGTTGACCAATCAGTGCAATTTCAAAACATAGCCTAAAGGTCACACAGTTTACAGCCTCGTGCTGAATGATGACATAAGATAAACACCTGTTAGTTGACACGGCTGGGTGTTATAAAAAAAAATCCACAAAACAACACACAAATTTCGCCTATGTAATATTTCAAAATCAGTCGTATCTTCCGTAAATGACGCTGAAAGCAGCCTATAGCTATGACGAATTTGCATTGTCTGCTGACGTAATTATAATGTTTTTAATTAGAGATTGACAAACATTGTACACCATGTGCAGACTACGCAAATCCACCGCCTGGTCTGGCCGCTAATGCAATAAGCCGGGATTTGTCAGAGATAGAGACCCAATTCACATAAACACGTTTGCCCGTGTCATAAATAGACTGGTTCTCGGTAGTATTGTTTCACTGGGACGCATCAGACAGGGTACCAGTTTAGTGACGAATACGAAATTGACGTCAGCAACCGCGTGTATTGATATTTGATATGGCTTTGTGTTGTAAATCTGGACACGCGGTGTGTTTGATGTCGGCCAGCTGACTTGGGCTTGCCACTTTCATCAGCATCGTGTGAACACACAGTTTCGAAACTAATGATGGAGTTTTATAACTTGCGTGGAATTGCATTATGCATATTTGGATTTACCGTTAATGGCGTCATGCAATATTTTTCACGGCAAAATGACACGACCAATATGGGCCAGGTAAATGTTTTCAAAAGATAATTAAAATGATTGTGATTCGGCAGAGAAAATGTCGACCGAATGTGACACAGCGTCGAAACCACAGGCATTCAGCGAATGCCTGTGGTCGAAATGAGTAAGGCGCGAACTGTTTGAATACGAATCTGAGGATACTTTTCCAATTTCAAGCGGATGTTACATCAAAGACTAACTACAACAAAAAATATCGAAACAAATCTTTGTTTTATGAATTTTTGGTAATTTTTGTCGATATTTCGGGGTGGAAAAAAATGCTCTTGTATCCAAATGTGTTTATAAGACGCACTGGCTTTCTGGGATGAAAATCTGGGTAAAAAAAGTGCGTCTAATATTCGGCAAAATACGTACGGTATGTCGTTATTTTAGGTTTTGTGTTGTTTTTTTTGCTACATTGTTTGAACCAAGGTTTTTTTTCATCTATAGACCACATACAACAAAACTGGGGTTGGTTTCATTTTTTTCTATAAGCCATCTTGAAATTCAAAATGGCGGCCATTGAAATTTATAGTTTGAGGTCAAAGTCATTATGTGTGGTGTTTTTGCAGCAAAACACACATTATTATGGACAAGAAATATTAGCAGGATGAGTTCAATGCATTTTGAGATACCAGCCATTTTGATTTTCAAAATGGCCACCATTCAAAATTGGAAATGCAGTATTTATTTTACATTTTTAGCTCGACTATTCGAAGAATAAGTAGAGCTTATGTTGTCACCCCGGCGTCGGCGTCGGCGTCACCGTCACGCCTTGGTTAAGGTTTTTAGTTAGATCTATATTTGACCTTGGCCTAAATTTCCTCTTGAATTACTTAGTTAATTCCCCTTGGTTAAGGTTTTTAGTCAACCTTGGTTACGGTTTTTAGTCAAGCTTGTACATGGAATACTATTGTGCATACAGACACCATACTTGGACAACCTTTTCTCATAGGGATGTACATCAATAACCCCTGATCTATATTTGACCTTGACTTACATTTCCTCTTGAATTACTTAGTTAATTCCCCTTGGTTAAGGTTTTTAGTCAAGCTTGTATATGGAATATTCCTGGCCCTACACCCACCATACTTGGACAACTTCATCTCCTAGTGATGTACATCAACAACCACTGACCTATATTTGACCTTCACCTACATTTAACCTTGAATTACTTAGTTAATTCCCCTTGGTTAAGATTTTTAGTCAACCTTGGTTAAGGTTTTTAGTCAAGCTTGTACATGGAATACTAGTGTGCATACATACACCATACTTGGACAACCTTTTATCATAGGGATGTACATCAATAACCCCTGATCTATATTTGACCTTGACCTACATTTCCTCTTGAATTACTTAGTTAATTCCCCTTTGTTAAGGTTTTTAGTCAAGCTTGTATATGGAATACTACTGGCCCTACACCCACCATACTTAGACAACTTCATCTCCTAGTGATGTACATCAACAACCACTGACCTATATTTGACCTTGATCTACATTTAACCTTGAATTACTTAGTTAATTCCCCTTGGTTAAGGTTTTTAGTCAACCTTGGTTAAGGTTTTTAGTCAAGCTTGTATATGGAATACTACTGGCCCTACACCCACCATACTTGGACAACTTCATCTCCTAGTGATGTACATCAGCAACCACTGACCTATATTTGACCTTGACCTACATTTAACTTTGAATTACTTAGTTAATTCCCCTAGTTTAAGGTTTTTAGTCAAGCTTGTACATGGAATACTATTGTGCATACTAACACCATACTTGGACAACCTTTTCTCATAGCGATGTACATCAATAACCCCTGATCTATATTTGACCTTGACCTACATTTCCTCTTGAATTACTTACTTAATTCTCCTTGGTTAAGGTTTTTAGTGAAGCTTGTATATGCAATACTCCTGGCCCTACACCAACCATACTTGGACAACTTCATCTATTGATGTACATCAATAATCCCTGACCTATATTTTACCTTGACCTACTTTTATCCTTGGATTACTTTCTTATTTCCCCTTGGTTAAGGTTTTTAGTCAAGCTTGTATATGGAATATTCCTGGGCCTACAGCAACCATACTTGGAAAACTTCATCTCCTAGTGATGTACATCAATAACCCCTGACCTATATCTGACATTGACCTACATTTAACCTTGAATTACTTACTTAATTTCCCTTCGTTAAGGTTTTTAGTCAACCTTGGTTAAGGTTTTATGCAGGCCGCGGCCACATCGACCTACATTTAACCTTGAATTACTTACTTAATTTCCCTTGGTTAAGGTTTTTATTCAACCTTGTTTAAGGTTTTTATGCAGGCCGCGGCCACCTTGTTTTTCAAGCTATGTGTACATCGACAACCCTCGTAGTCGAGCTATGCTGTTCTCCTAATGTCGTGGTAAGATTTTGTTTTTTCCTTCTGGTTATACTCGTATTTCTTTGAACACATTCTGCTGAAATTATTGCTAACTGGTATTGTACTACGAGTAATCTCTATTTTTAAAATGGCCACCAAAACTATGTACATCGCCACATCAAAGATTTGTAAAACATTGTAATATTTCTGTGGCTGTAGTTATGTTCTTTCAAATGATACTGTGATTGGAACGTGTGTGTCTGCTTGAAAACATATCTATATACAACATATAACACAACTGAAGTTGGTTCCATTTTTTAAGAGTCGCATGGCCGCCATTTTGAATTTCAAAATGGCCGGCATTGAAATTAATTTATATTTAACGTCAACGTTATATGTGGTGTTTTTATTATTATTTATTATGAATAAGACAAATACTGGAAATAAGTGTGTCACATACATTACCCTTCAAGGATTTACATCTATTACGTATTGTTGTATTACGTATTTACATATATTACATATGGTTGTGGCTTATAGTTATGTTTCTTCAAATGATATCTTGGTCAGCACATGTGTTTTCCTTTAAAATAAGATGAAAATATGGCAAACCATCCATTTTATCCAATAAAGTGTATATTATTGTATTGTATATTGCATTGCAAAGGTAAATACTCCATTCTCCATTGCTTCATGAGAAAGCGTCTGTTACGGCGATATGATGCACCATCTGCAGTCTGTAAGAACTGGCATTGTGCTAGCAGACTGCAACTGGTCTCAACAGTTTGCTGTTTTTATGGAGTCCAGCTTAGTCGCCAATGTTTAGCTATTTTAATTTTATTTTAATTTTAAGCTACTATGATTTTATCGTAGTGTTTCTTGCTCTGACTGATCTGATCTTGTCACACATCGGAACATGTATTGGAAATACCTGCTCACAAGTGCTCAGTAAACTAGATATAAGCCACTGTCCCATCAATAACTGTGCAGGTGACCATTCCGTGCCGGTTATGGGAGTTTTGATATTCCAGTATACCTAAATATAGGTATGTATACATTCACCTTTTGTTTTTACGAAACTGTGTTTCACAATGGTTACTGTTCGCCCAGCTAACCCACTAGACTTTGGCTACTTCATCCGACACATGTGTACTTGGTACACTATGCTTACTGTAAATCCCTTTCAACTGTCCAATGGCCATTTTGGATTTCTGACTGTTGTTGTTAACAGTTACCAGAAATTATTTTCATTCCATGTGGAAATGTTTGTAGCAACAGTTTGTCATGGGTGGCCTGGTACATAGTGTAATATCAGAGTTTCTTTGGCATTTCAGTTTCTATCTTCAATTTTCCTACCATTTTACCAGAACATAATATCTTGTGCTTATCTAAGACATGTCTGAATGCCGAGATGGCCATTGTGCACGGCTTGCTACATATTGGACTCAAGAAAATTATGTGTTTAGATCCTTTCAGTTTATCTCTGTAATCCCATAACGCCACTATTTTCTGTAGACATTGCATTCTGAAATTGAAATTTCTTGCAACTCGTGATCACTGACAGGTTAGTTCACAAATACTACATGTACCTGTGAATTCATACCCTTAATAAAGTTAGAATATATGTGTGTTACTGACTCGTGGGATAGCGTATCAGTAACTAGTATGTTTTTGCCAAAAACGTGTTTCATGGACAGGCCATATTGCTTCACCGACAGTAAAATATCCTGTAATCTGTGACAACATGGACAGAGTATTTATTTCTTGGATATGAGAGGCAAGTGATCTTATTCCACTTGAACAGTCAGTCCGTACACATAACGAAACCGTTTCCGGCCAAATAACATGCCTCATTATTCATGTTCAATCATGAGCATATTAGTTTTATGCGAGAATCAATGCTACAGAAGCATTAGCTATTGGCTTGCCTTTGTGGCACACCATAATGCAGTGTCTCTGGCTTTGTCAAGTCATAATATGACAATTTCAACAAGTGAAACGCAATTTGAACCACCAAGGCACTGATCACTTTCATATTGACACAGGAGTTGTGATATCTTAAGACCATATGGTAATCGTAAATAATGACAATGAACATGGAACAATACTACCTTTTCAACGTTGTCCTTTTTCTACAGTTTTCTGCATACAATTCTGTATTATGTATAGAGTGTATTCAACCTCTCAAACAGTGTTATGGCAATCAATCTGACATTTTACACATGTCGTCTACACATACTGAACATGTGCACATGGAGTTTTAATGCCGAAAAAGTCATTTAATCACACACATACTGTCATTTCGACAGTTCATCTACACTTTCATGCATACATGTTTGTATAGGGTATATATTTTATGTAAGCAACTCCTTTGACCGCATTTTGAGTGTGATTGTGCCAGCACTGCCTTTCAGGAACACCAACAAGATGGAGACTCTAATGCAGATGGTGATGAAACTGATTGAAAGCACTGTATTCATAATTCAGACAATCCATACATACATGCATGCATGCATACACACAGTGGCCATTTTGAAATATAACATGTTTGTCATAAACAGTGACTTGAAATTGACTTTATATAATCATATATAATTTACTTTCAATAATGAGCATAGTCTGGGAAAAATCAGTCCAAATGGTTTGTGCATGATTATAAGAATTATATTATTTTCATGGCAGCCATTTTGAAAATTAGAATACAATAGGAACAACTCATGTTTTCATTGATGATATAAAGAACGTTTGTTCCGAGAACATAGCAAAACAGTCAACACAACATAATTATAAATATACTTTACTAAAGACAGTACGTAGTGAAAACATAAGAAATATTATTTGCATAGAGGCCATTTTGAAAACAAAATGTCCGCCATACCAGTTATCAGAAAAAGTGGAACCAACCCCAGTTTTATTATTTGAAATATGTAGATGGCATAGCCGAAAAAAACAAACCATTCCATCTGCATTATAAATGTAGATATGAATATTACAATATATTGTATACAATTTCAGGGCGGCCATTTTTAAATCTAAGATGGCCGCCATGGGAGTTGTTAAAAATTAAAATAACACTGGTGTTGCTGTTTGTGGTCAAAATATGATTATCATCAAAAAACAAATCAATACTCTACCTGTATTAGAAGTGTATATATAATGAATATAGCATTTCAGGGCGGCCATTTTGAAATCCAAGAATTGCCAAAAAAAATGGAACCAACCCCAGTTTTGTTCTTCGTGCTCTAAAGATGACAAAAAACATTGGTTACAAGAATGGAGCAAAAAATAATGCAAATCTACATAACCCTATACACTATATGGATTATGTATGTATATGTGGCTGTGACTGGAGAAATGGGACTTGTGGGTTTTGCGACCAATGTAGATAAAGATCAGTCTGTGCAGCTGCACAGTCTGATCATGATCTGCACTGTTCGCAATTCCATCAGTGCGACACCCATAGTGCTGCAAACAAGCAATATAAATAGTTTCAGTCTAAGGATACGATAAATTTTGTTGAAAAAATCTCATTATTTTGTTTATTTCTCCATTAAGGTATATGTTGCTACCACTCATTTGAACCGTCTCGTCGAGATGGTTCAAATGAGTGGTAACAACATATACTTTCGAGATGAAATAAAGAAAATATGATTTTTCCCCTAAAAAAAGTTTCATAATACTGTAATTGTATCCCGTCTTTAAAAGGTTAATATGCTACAGAAGTGTGATATTTGATCAGGCATTACACTGGTCATAACTCCCATAAGCCCAATTTCTCCAGTCACAGCTGCATACATGTAGTGGTATGTGATGATCTGTGACATACTGGCTCCAAAGCTTGGAAACAAGTGTAGCCCCAATATGTAGCCGTGACTGGAGAAATGGGGGCTTATGGGATTTATAACCAGTGATCAAATAACACACTCCTGTATCCTGATAATGTTCTTTATCAGGTAACCTGCCCCGTATTGACCGAATACGTACTGACTGATAACATATTGTTGTATCAGGCATTGACCTGATATAAACATCTGGGTTATAACGAAGTAAAAACTGACGTTCCATTGGTCGGATGACATCACGTGACGTTACCGAATAACGTCGGTGGAATGACGCAACGTAAACAAGTCCGCGTTCTGTCCATAGATAACGACGTCATCTGTGGTCATTTTCGAGCATAAAACGTTACCTGATAAATAGAATACCAGGCTACTGTCTTTTGATATCAGGTTTATCAGACTCGGCTCGGAAACCGTAGGAATTCCTCGGCAAGCCTCGGAATTCCTACGAGTTTCCTAGCCTTGCCTGATAAACTTGATATCAATAGACACTAGCCTGGTATTCTCTATATATTGTGTGTTATATGCATGACAGGTGTTTCTTTAATGGAATGGCAAACAGTGCAGATCATGATCAGACTGTGCGGATGCACAGGCTGATCTGGATCTGCACTGGTTGCAAAAACCATAAGCCCCATTTCTCCAGTCACAGCCACATAACAGCTTTAGCATCCATTCAGTCTGATAGGGTATATATATGGAGTGTCATTCTATATACAAAACAATACTGATGGGGCTGGTGGGGTTGATCAGAAGCTACATTGGTCAACGGTTGTATAGAGTCGATTTCATAACTTCTGGGCGCATAATTATGAGGGTCCTGGTTGTAACAGCTGACTGCAGTGGACAATATGTGTCCCTTCCTGTCATGAGAACGAAGGGCTTGTTATCCTCTCGCCGATAGGCAAGATGGGGATATAGCATTCGTGCATGAGTACGTTTGTATCACCTTTCATTTTTTCAATAACTTCTGAACCGCTTCACCGATTGCGATAATATTTGGCCACAATGTGTGTCTCGGAATGCACCTTTACGGGTATGAAATTTATTAAATATTTTATTTTCATTTTTGTTATTTCTCAATGAAAGTATATGTTGTGACCACTCATTTGAACTGTCTCGATGAGACGGTTCAAATGGTGGTCACGACATATACTTCTATGCACATATAGAGAATATTTAGAATTTTTCACAAACAAAATGACATCTTCAGCATGAAAATTGTTAAATTTGTGAACCAATTTCGTATGAAATCAGTAAACAAGTCTAATAAATGTATTACATATGTGTCTGTTCCTTCCCATTGTAAGTGAGGACATGTCTACTTGGTGATGTAGAGCCAGGAATGTACCGTCATCAAAAGTGTGTCCATCTGTTCTTCATGTTGGCTGGATCTTCCTGTACATATATACCTTTAACCCTTTCAACACCACAGAGGTGGTCGGATTAGCTCAGTCGGTAGATTGTCGGACTGCGGATCGGGAGACCCCAGGTTCGATTCCCACCTCAGCCGCTGTGAATAGTCGATTCAGCGTGTCATTGGGCAAGACAACTTTGTGCTAGCCTAGTCCTATCGGATGAGGATTTAAATAGTCGGTCCCAACATGCAAGGTCATCGAGCCAGTGCCGTCGTTAAATCAAAGCATTTTTTGCAAACGTCTGCAGTGGTATTGGCAAACAATGTAGATCCAGATGGTGACAACTAGTGACGAGCCGTCTCATCAGGATTTTTGAGAGCAAAGACACACCTTTTTCATAATGGACTTGTGATGACTAGATTGGTCAGAAAATTAACGTATCAGAATCCATTTCAGTTACTTAGGGGTGAAAGGGTTAATGGATCGTCATTACATGTAGCTGTATATCACTGATGGCCATCTTCCATGCTTCATTTGGCAGATTGTCCTTAAAATATAGCATTAATAACATTCATCTTTACAAATAAACTTAACCTTAAAATATAGGTCACATTCCATGAAATACAGGTGTACATAGTGGTCTGTTGAAAGCAGTCATCTTTACAAATAAACTTAACCTTAACCCTTAGACCACTACACATAACAATTGTCGTCTGCTGTTGCTTTTATATTTTGCCATTGGAAATTATTCTGACGTGCTGTCAAACCATGTTGTAAATTATTCTAAAGTGCTGTCAAAGCATGTTTTTGATGATAACAAATGGAAAACAGAAAATAAACAGCAGACGACAAAATATTAAGATAGCGGTGTAAGGGTTAAAATATAGCATTAACCCTTAGACCGCTACTCACAACAATTGTCGTCTGCTGTTGCTTTTATATCTTGCCTTATTTCTCAATAAAAACATGGTTTGACAGCACTTCCAGAATCATTTCCAATGGAAATGATTCTGGAAGTGCTGTCAAAGCATGTTGTAAATTATTCTAAAGTGCTGTCAAAGCATGTTTTTGATATTAGGATTTCACAAGTTTGCCTTGTAACTTGTAAAACATTTACACCACACTAGTTGGAGGCGTGACACTTGATATGTACACGTATGCGGTGGAATTTATTTGGGGGGGGGGGGAGTATTATGTTTTACCCCTGTCCATCCGTGCGTCTGTCCATGCATCCGTAAGGCAAATGCGTTTAAGTTTTCAATAAGTAATTCACCAATTTCAATAATATAAGCCGCGTCGCGAGAAAATCTGTCTTCGGGAAATTTTGGGTCAAATTTACATTTTGTTGCTATGACAATGCTATTTGTACATTATGATGAATTGAACACTTTTTATATGATCATGATATCTGCAATATTCATTAAGATATTAAATTTTATACAACACCACACTACGCAGGTTGTTTGAGCAAAAGAGACGTCACGTAAAAGTGACGTAGAAAGGACGTTACAGTATACATATACATATGGAGTATAGGCCTACATTTACAATAGTTTTCAAGTTGACATAATCAAACTAGAAGCATGTTTGGCATTGAATAATGAATGTATAGACGGATGAACTTGAGTCTGTTGGTAATACATGAATGTGAAAAGCGACAAAGACAAACCGGCAAGTTCATGTAACAGCAAGTATAAACGTGCATGGGTACGGCGGATTCGGTATGCTGATTTCTTCTTTTTGATGTCCTGTTTACTGAGCGTTTTCAAAATTTTAGAAAACCACGGAATTATATAACTGATTTGTTGATTTGGGCTATACGACAGTTCAACATACACAGATGAGAATGCACTTGTATATGGGGAGTGCAATACGTTAAGCATTAAATTACATTAAAGCTAGAGCACAGTCGTAATATACCCACTTTTCCCAAATGCTAAGTCAAAAAAGGGTAGATAATCCATGACCCGTCTCTATATATGATTAAAGTGGGTATAAAAAGCTTGAAAGGCAGTGTCCATGTCTGTCGACAGGCACCCTTACTTCCATGTGTTATTCTCTATTACAGTTCACAGTCACTCGAATAGCATGAGAGCAAAAGCCCGCATGTACATCGCTTACATGTACAGTCGAACTTGTGCTAACGACCACTTGTAATAAACGACCACCTGCTGTAAGCGACCGGTTTGAATCCCGCCCGACGAATTTCCCATAATAACGTACTTGCAATGAACGACCACCTGCTGTCTGCGACCAGCGACCGTATAAATACGGCCCATTCCGTCAAAATACGACGCGTTTAACGACCGTCGGCGACTGTCAGCGCCCATGAATAGGCATATGTATTAATCAATTCAATTACACATAATTGTCGCTAATAAATGGTTGCCTGTTCGATCGCCTTTCTTTTTCTTTACTCCCAGGTGTAATATTTAGCGTTCTATAAATAGAGTGGTGTTTCAGCATTATCTGGTATGGGATCACGTGGTCTATTGTTTACACTGCAGCCCACGGCAATCTCGCTTAAATCGTAAATTTCATTCATCAATATGACTTGCAGCGTAAACAATAGATCACGTGACCCCACATCCTGAGATTATGCACGTATCAACCGCATGAATAGGCAGGACATGTGACCATAGGCATTATTTATTATCAATTAATCCGTTTAAGCGTTTGTTGATCGCGAGTAGCATACATTGTAATAAGCGTCTGTCTATCGCGAGCACTATACAACGTAATAAGCATGATTTTATAAATAACTCCTATGTTTAATACATTAATACATACAAGTTTGTATGTCATAGGCATTATTAATAATTACTTTAACTTCTGTTCAAATGACATGATTTTATATGGGTCCGTTGCTAATGGAATTCCCGCAATAGTTTGCAACCGAAATGCGAATGATACCAGTAACCCGTGCAGTACCAGTACCCGTGCATGTCCCGAAATTTTGGAGCTGCAGTGTATTCAAACTTATGTTTTCTATTGTACATGTTATTACTTTAATAAACATACATATATGTGTATACATGTTATTACTTGACTGTGTTGTCACTGTGTTGTTTTTTATATATCATCCGTGTACCCACTCCACATGGCTGTCCCTATTAAGAGACCACCTCTGTTAAGAGACCACTTTTGGCAGTTCCCTTGAGTGGTCTCTTAACACAAGTTTGACTGTAGTTTCTACTCCATCGCAGTCTCTCACTCGCCTAGTGGGGCTGAAGGGGTCTATGTCGCACAGGGTACTACACATATGTACCCTAGCATGTAGGGTACTACAGATGTGTACCCTAATTTAATTTTATCCACGAATGTACCCCATGATTTGCAGTTGGAAGCCAAGTCGGCAAGTCGGGAACCAGTCTGCTAAACTGCTGTGAATCTGCAAGTTCCTGCGCATGCGCATTGCTATATGAAAATGGCGCAAACTGTCAGTCTGCTAACTGCCGTAAATCGGCAAGTTCCTGCGCATGCGCATTGCTATAGGATGATTGATTCATAAGCATAGAATAGCTAAAATATATCATTTTGAAAAATATGACAGCCATAAACGTCTTTTGAAGCTGCGAATGTGCACGTTATTACCTACCATACCAAGTAGCCTAAACCAAAAGTCAATGTCGTAATCGTTATCCGCGACAGGTGCGCGCATAGTCGACTGGTTCTAAAAACATTGTTATAGTCGACGCAACAGGGTACGTAAATGTAGTACCCCATCCCGTCAGGGTACATAAATGTAGTACCCTACATGCTAGGGTACATATGTGTAGTACCCTGTGCGACATAGACCCCTTCAGCCCTAGTGGGAGACCACCTTCAAGGGTAGCGCGTGGAAGTCTGCTACATGGACAAACTCGATATGGTTACATTTTTACAGACATTTGTTACCGCAATATCAGCTTGTCCTACCACCGCCTTCTGGATGTTTTGGGAGTTTTACGGTAGCATTTTGTCTTTTGGAGACTCAACTTGCCGGCTTTGCGGTGAGCGAGTATCGTAGCCTAGTGTTCTGGGGGATATAAAATAACAAGATCCCAAGTCAAGAGATCCTTGGACTAGAAGAACCATATCTATTGCTAGTAGTGAGTTTTGTTATTACTGAAAAAAAATGTACGATTGGCGGCGATCGAGAAAGGATTCCCCAGTGACTGAATGGTGGACGTACATCATATGTTCTGATCAGACGGCACATATGCACAGATGAGACTGATCTGTGGCTATACTAGTTGTAACATCCATGGCTTTTTTCAAGAGTTATTATTTCTTAACATCGGTAAACGTTGCGCTATGTGTTAATTTTATATATTAATCATTATACTAGAAGGAAAGAATTGAGCAATAAACTGAAAATTCATGTTGAGTTAACCAGATCTAAAACAAGTAGTTGTATGGGAAACAGGACCTAGGCTACATTAGTACATAGGTCTACAATTTCAAATATGCTGCCGAACATCTGTATGTAAATAAAAATATAACTTCCACAGAGTTTTCTACGGAAGCCCATTAGGGCCACTTCACTTTTTAGCTCACCTGAGCGAAGCTCATGTGAGCTATTGTTACCGCAATGTGTCAGTTGTCGTCCGTCGTCGTCGTCCGTGAACATTTTCAAACGTCTTCTCCTCGGTAACCATTGGGCCTATAGTCACCAAACTACATGGTCATGGTCCTTAGGTAGGGGGATTACAAAATTGTTAAAATGACGTCATTACGTAATCCAAGATGGCCGCCGTCTAAAAATAGCACAAATTCTTCAAAAATCTTCTTCTCAAGAACCGCCAACCGGATTTCGACAAAACTTGGTAGGAATGATCGATGTACAATGCTCTTTCAAAGTTGTTAAAATGGTGACCCCGGTGTCAAAAATGGGCGTGGCCCGTGGGGTCAAATTGGGGTCAACTTTTATTTTTGACCGAATATGGTCATGTCATATATCAAATTGAAGGTATCAATGAGGCGATCACTCTGGTGCATTTTTTGTCGAAATCGGATTGTTATGTCATCCAAGATGGCCACCGAAAGGTCAAAAGGTCGTTCTTTTATTAGAGATTTCAAAATTCTTCTTCACATGAACCGCTTGGCCCATGGTAGCCAAACTTAAAAGTTATGGTCCATGGGTGAAGCCTTTTCAGATTTGTTAAAATGGAGGTCATCGTTAATCCAAGATGGCCGCCGTCTAAAAATAGCATAATTTATTAAAAAATCTTCTTCTAATGAACCGCTAGCCGGATTTCGATGAAACTTGGTAGGAATAATCGATGTACAATGCTCTTTCAATGTTGTTAAAATGGTGACCCCGGGGTCAAAAATGGGCGTGGCCCGTGGGGTAAAATTGGGGTCAAATTTTATTTTTGACCGAATATGGTCATGTTATATATCAAATCGAAGGTATCAATGAGACGATCACTCTGGTACATTTTTTGTCGAAATCGGATTGTTATGTCATCCAAGATGGCCGACGAAATGTCAAAAGGTCTTTCTTTTATTAGAGATTTCAAAATTCTTCTTCACATGAACCGCTTGGCCCATGGTAGCCAAACTTAAAAGGTATGGTCCATGGGTGAAGCCTTTTCAGATTTGTTAAAATGGAGGTCATCGCTAATCCAAGATGGCCGCCGTCTAAAAATAGCATAAATTCTTAAAAAATCTTCTTCTCATGAACCGCTGGACGGATTTCGACTAAACTTGGTAGAAATGATCGATTTACAATGCTCTTTCAAAGTTGTGAAAGTGGGCATGGCCCGTGGGGTCAAATTGGGGTCAAATTTTATTTTTGACCGAATATGCTCATGTCATATATCAAATTGAAGGTATCGATGAGGCGATTGCTATGGTGCAATATTTGTCGGAATTGGATGATTATAACATCCATGATGGCTACCAAAAGGTCCATTTATTCGAGATTTTTAACGTCTTTTTCTCAGGAACCACTTGGCCGATGCTGGCCAAACTTCATAGGAAGTTAAGATCCTTGGGTGAAGCATTTTCAGATTTGGTAAAATGAGAGTCATCGCTTAATCCAAGATGACCGCCATCTAAAAATAGCACAATTATTCAAGAAATTCAAGAAAAGAACTTGAAAATTCAAGAAAACATCTTGAATAAATGGAAATTAAAAAAAAGTGAAGTGGCCCTAATGGGCTTCCGTAGTTTTCACCTGTAAATGGTGGTCGATAACAGTTAAAATAAAATAAGATTTTCCCGTTTCGGATAACAATATCACGCGGTGGGTTTCGATCCTACGACCGTTACTACGATAGTTTAACGCTCATCCACTACGCCACGGGGGCAAGTATTGTTTTGTCAAAAAATTTAGGTCTCACAATTGTTTCACCTTTTAGAAACATATGTAGGTTGAGTTTGTTTTGTAAAGTGTACACATTTTACATTACCTGCCAGTTCTGGGTCCCACAAATACATTCTCAGGACCCAGAACAGATCGAAAACTGTTTTGTTTTTCACACATACGGCTATGCCCGATTATATATGTGGGAATATATCTTACACTGAACTAACGGTGAAATAAAATTTAAACAAATGCTCACATAAAAATGCATTAAAAAGAAAATTAATAAAAGCGTTGAGATCCGTTGTTGTTCTGTTCGTTCGATAATTTTAACACGAAACAAACCTAAAATGGCGGTCTGCCAAACGTCGATAATTGGAAATCTCAGCGGAAATGATTTCAGCTAAGTTCACGATGTCCTATCTTGTCATGTCGTCAGACTCCGGAAGAGTCTGTCTAGGGATGGTGCGTCAAGACGATCACTGGGAACTTATGTTCACCTTGTTTATAAGGCAAATGCGTTTAAGTTTTTAATGTTTTCTCAATAGCTCCTTAATCCTTCACCAATTTCAATAATATTTGCCCACAATGTCTGTCTAGGGATGGTGCTTTGTTTTGTATATGACCCACGCCCGAACACTATGTCAATGTCACTCAGGGACTTATGTTCACCTTGTTTGTAAGGCAAATGCATTTAAGTTTTTAATGTTTTGTCAGTAACTCCATAACTCTTTGTATATGTTTTATTTCTCTCTGTAAATATGTCTTGAAATTTCATTAAAATTGTGTCCTCCGGACACAATTCTAATGAAATTCCAAGACATATTCAGGCCTCGACAAATTTTTATTTTCTGACTCATCCCACTGGACGAGAGAACCTAAAAATCTACTCGTCCAGACTGGACTTCTACTCGTCCAAACTTTTGGTCAAATAACAAAACATACATTTTTGTATGTACAGTTTGTGATAATATTTTGTGATAACAATAATATTTCCACAGTCAATGTGCCCGTGTAGATCTATATTTCCAGCTTTCGGTGCGCGGCTTCAACAAATAAATTATGTAATTTATGTAATTTGTGTAACTGTTGCTACACAGCGTGAAACAATGGTGCCGTGGTGGGAGGGGTACACTGCAGTTTGCATCTTATTGTAAACGGCTTAGCGTAGCGTTGTGTATTGCAGGAATAATAAGATTGCCAAGTTTTAGATATAATTCGCCAGATAACCGTGATTAATTTCGCCTTTTCGAGTTGTTCATTGGATCTATCAATATCTCCGCCGCCCTGCAAAAACCGGCGTATGTCTGACATCTTGTTTTGTTTGTAAACACAGAGCAGACGACAGTTAAACAGGATGCTAAGTCACGGTGACTGGTTGTAGAATGCACGTATTAAATTCAGTAGTTGCAGCCATGAATAGGAATAAGTCGGACACAGTCTACATTGTATATGTGTATCTTGGCAACGCAGAAAGGCGAGTGTAGTAGGTAGTCTCCCTTTACCACGCTCGGTAATCAGTTGAATATTTTATTGGAATTTAGTATTTCGCTTCGCAAAACTTCGCATTTGCATTTTCTCAGTGGTGATCTTCAAATTTCCACTCGCCCGACTGGACGAGCGGCTTTCAATTTTCACTCGCCCAGGCTGAAAAGTTACTCGTAAATACGAGCGGACGAGTGGATTTGTCGAGGCCTGATATTCATGACATTTATAAGGAGAAATAAAAGAAAATTAAATGAATTGTCATCTGCTATTTTTGAACTATTTATAGCCCACAAATTTCCCAGCATGCAAAGAGTTAACTCCTTCACAAATTTCAATAATATTTGCCCACAATGTCTTTCATGGTATGCTGCTTTGTTTCGCATTCAGTCGGCACAAACTGTTCTTTATATCATAGACATCATCTGAGACATTTTCTGGCAAACTAAACATTCATTCACCATTACCTCGCATATTGATTGGCATTATTATACATCTTATATATCAGACGTAAATTTCCACACTGATATCATGGGTAATAACCGTGTTTCCTTAAAATGTTACAGACATCACTATTTATTCTCTGTATTTATTTTCGGATGTACAATGATCATACTTTATAATCTGTCAAAAATATTATTTTTTCAGGTGACGCATTTACATGTAATTAGTATAAATAATTAAAAAATATCATGCCTCATTTGCATATGAAAATAGCCTGATACTACCGCGAGTCACTATCAGTAAAATAAATACATTTATTACTAAATGATTTGTCTGTATATCGGGCACTCGTAACTTTTAGAACCGGTGGAATAGTGACACAATTATACGCTTATTTAATTCCCATAAAGAACATTTTGTACCTACTGAGTGGGCTTTAACTCCTTCACCAATTTTAATAATATTTGCCAGCAATGTCAGTCTAGGTATTAGCTTCGTAATAACGATGCCTTTTACTATCCAGGCTGCAGGTGGGGGCATATGTGTTTTCTATGATTTCATTTGGTAGTTTTTTTTTTACAATGATAAATAGGCCAAGGTACAGATATAGCCTATTTAAGTTTAGTGCCAAGAATAGGAACCTGGGGGCCGTTTCATTAAACTTCTTATGATTAAAATGTTCGTAAGCGCAAATTTAGAATCGTCTGCAAATTTGAATTGATGGATTTACATTTATTGAGCATAGGCTGCATATGCAGCCTATGCTCAATAAATGTAAATCCAACAATTATTTACAAGAAAACAGTGTTAATGTGAAATTTACAGACTATCATAATTTTGCACTTACGAACATTTTAGTCGTAGGAAGTTTAGTGAAACGGGCCCCTGAAATGCCAAACCTTTCAACAGTGTCATCCAGAGACCGAGCCTGCCTACTTGGCTATCAAGGGTCCTTGAAGACTGTTTTGTTCCTTTAATTGGTTCCCATTCCATTTCCGAGTCTTGGCTCATCCTAGTAATTTTCAATAAGGCGCGGGGCACCAGATAAATCCGATATTTTTTAACTACGTTTTCCAATGCTAATGTTGTCTTTATGCAAATTGGGAGCTGAGACGATTCTTAACAGCTCTCAATTTGCTGTCTTTTTCATGTAAATAAATCAAGGAAATACTTAACCCTTACAATGCTGAATGAAATTATGTTGTGTACTATTTCTCTTTTTTATTTTCCATTTTTCTCATCAAAAGCATGGTTTGACAGCACTTTAGACTCATTTCGATTGGAAATGATTCTAAAATGTTACCAAACCATGTTTTTACGGAGTAAAAAGCTAAAATATGAATCAACAGCAGACGACAATTTTCAGTTCCCGCATTCTAAGGGTTAAACATATATTATCACTGTGTATCTAATGCACAGTGACGGAACTTGCTATGGAAAAGACCAAAGCAGCACAAATGAAGAGACACATGAGAATGTTGCCTACGGTAACATCAATAACATCAACAATACAGAAATACAGGAAACGCGTGTTCGGACCATGTTTGGACCACATTCCGAACTTCGGACCACGTTCGGACCACGTTCCCTTCTGGTTTTCAAGTTGTACAGAAAGGCAAACGCTACTGTGCCCCTAGAGTGTATCGCCTGTTTTGACCAAGATTCATCTCCACCCAGCTCTCGTCGGTGTCCTTGGCTAAGTAACCTTGACCCTTGACCTACTTTTGTTGTTGTAGAATTCTTGTGAGACAATCAGTCTCGATGTTATTTTTTTGCTGACATTTCATATGCTGATTTATTGATCGTCTGTTAGACTGCACGATGAAATCTGCATACATATTTTTAGTAATAGCCATTATTATGACAAACGGTGCTTCGGCAATAGCAATGCAGTATGGAGAACAGACAAATTGGAACTTAGGAAATTTGTGACCAGTGTAGATTCTGATCATCCTGTTGAAAATTACCTCAAGAATTGTGTCGAGCAATCCCCAGATCATTTGTGTAGTATAATCAGCACCTTCATCAGACCACCTGGCGTGGTTGGTCGGGCGAACGCGACGGCGTAAATTAACGGTAGTGGTTCCTCCGTATAGGAATCATGATTTATCTGGTTTGGCTTTTTGGTAGGTTTTTATTTTTGGCTCTTTTGTTACCTGGTAGTTGAATTGGGTTATTGTCCAATAATTCCAGCACAAAAATATTTACACAATTCCCTAACATTTGATTGGTCCGTAGCAAGTCTCTGTCCAAAATTTATATCCCAGTAAACTCCCATGCCGAACTACTTTCCGTAACCGTCAGGCGCAGTTAAAATAATTCTTAAGAAAACGGAAAATAAACACATATTCTTGATGAACTTATTTCAAATGCTGGAATTATAAGGAATGAATGGCCTTTTTGTGGAATTTATCGGGGATATAAACTTGGAAAAGTCGCTGGAATACTGGACGAGGCCTTCCGGCCTTCGTCCAGTATTCCCGCGACTTTTCCAAGTTTATACCCTGATAAATTCCACAGAAAGGCCATTCATTCCTATATTATAAAAGTATTAAGATCAGTACTGATCCTACTGCTTTTGGGAGGGCGCCAAGTGATTCTGGTGTGGCGAGGACCTGGCATCAGATCAGGATTATTCTGATTTCTGGGCTGAATATCTATTTTTTTTTATTGTAAATAGTCAGTTCTGATTTTGGGATTTTCCCCACATTTGTACAGGTAATATATGGGATTTAGTACTAAACCCGTTGACCTGGCCTTAAATTACGTTAGCTGTTGATAGGCCCAAGAAACAAACAAACAAACAAACGGACCACGTGGCTGACATTATAATACACAATGCTTCTGAACACCCAAAATCAAGGTCACTGAGAACATATGTACACCTTGTTTGTAAGCCAAATGCGTTAAAGTTTTGTTTGCTTATTTTCTCAATGACTACTTAACTTAACCTCTTCACTGATTTTAATAATATTTGTCCTCAATGTGTGTCTAGGGATGGTGCTTTGATTCGTACACACCCATTTCTGAACACCCAAGGTCAAGGATTCTGAGGACTTATGTTCACCTTTGTTTGTAAGGCAAATGTGTTTTTTTTGTCAATGACTGCGTAACCCCTTCACCGATTTCAATAATATTTGGCCACAATGTGTATCTAGCATTGATGCTTTGTTTTGCATCCACCACACATCTGAACACCCAATTTCAAGGTCACTGAGGACTTATTTTCTCCAGACATATATGTTTTATGTAGTGTTAAAAGGATTAAACCCCATTTTGTCTCAATGTCAAGGTCACGGAGGACTTATTTTTGTTTTATCCAGGCACAACGATATATGAGACACGCTATGTGATTTTGTACCTTCGGACATCTGCGTAATTTCATGAAATACTTTTACAAAATTTACAATATTTTCCATGCACGTACCCTGAAAATGTTGTCAACTTTTTACTTTATTTATGAAAATGTTTGTACATTTTATAAACGTATTTAATGAAATTACGCAGATGTCCGAAGGTACAAAATCACATGGCGTGTCTCATATATATTATGTAGTGTGGAAAGGGCTAAGCCCGTTTTGTCCCAACGACGCACGTATCTGCCATATCAGTTTGCTCATTCAGGTTTTAGTGCCCAGACAGTCACTCGCCGAAACGTGAAAAATCTCTGATCAATTGATTACCGCAAATCTGCATTGGTACAATGTTTATCTCTGCAATTATTGGAACTTTCTCTCGTAAAATAGAGATATATTGAGACGCTAACTATTGACCAGTGTGTATACAAACAGAATTGCCGAGCATTCGCGATTGTCGAAGCAGAAATTTGAAGACTATTAATCAATATCGGAGGCAGACACAATTGCTTTTATCGTTTCTTATTGAATATTTGGGCAATGAGTACAAGTACGTCCCGGGATAAATTGTGTTACATCAGAGCCTCGGCTATAGAGCAGACCATGGCTGAGGGGTAACACCGTCGGATTGACGCGCTGGCGACACGGGTTCGATTCAGGGTTCAGTTCCAGGGCGTCAGTATTTCTGAGATACTTTGCATTTCCTGCTCTACTAGTCCTTTCGGATGCGGACTTTAACCCTTAGACCGCTACACACAACAATTGTCGTCTGCTGTTGTTTTTATATTTTGCCATATTTCTAAAAAAAAACATGGTTTGACAGCACTTCAGAATAATTTCCCATGGAAATGATTCTAAAGTGCTGTCAAAGCATGTTGTAAATTATTCTAAAGTGCTGTCAAAGCATGTTTTTGATCATAAAAATGGAAAATAGAAAATAAACAGCAGACGACAAAAAATTAAGATAGCAGTGTAAGGGTTAAAAGGCAGTCTCACATATCAGATTTGAAGGAGAGTCTGGGCACGTTAAAGAACCAGAGGGGACTATTCTAATAAGAGCTAGGCCCCTGGGGCCGGTTTCCTCTGTATCCACCTCCTTCCTTTCTCTCCTTCTTGGGAGACGACATTCAAGGTCATCGAGCCAGGGCCATCGTTAAATCAAAGCATTTACATAGTAGCCTCGGAAACTTTGAATATGTGGCTGTGACTGGAGAAATGGTGTTTTTGGGTTTTGCGACCATTGCAGGGCCCGTTTAACTTTAGGAATGAATGGCCTTTTTGTGGAATTTATCGGGGTATAAACTTGGAAAAGTTGCGGGAATACTGGACGAGGCCTTCTGGCCTTCGTCCAGTATTCCCGCGACTTTTCCAAGTTTATATCCCCGATAAATTCAACAAAAAGGCCATTCATTCCTTATAATTCCAGCATTTGAAATAAATTCATCAAGAAAATGTGTTTATTTTCCGTTTTCTTAAGAATTATTTTAACTGCGCCTCACGGTTACGGAAAGTAGTTCAGCATGGGAGTTTACTGGGATATAAATTTTGGACAGAGACTTGCTACGGGCCAATCAAATGTTAGGGAATTGTGTAAATATTTTTGTGCTGGAATTATTACACTTTGTACGACTAAGAAGTTTGTAAGTGCAAAATTAAAATTTACAAAAACAGTTGCACGTACATCCGATGCTGGCAGGTCTTTTGTGGGAGTGTTCACATTTAATGATGTGTACTTGTATATGGAAAATGATAGCATTAGTGAATAAGACTCTTCATAAAAAAATATTTTTATCGTACAAAGTTTAGTGAAATGGGCCCCAGGATCTGGGGGCCGTTTCACTAAACTTTGTACGATTAAAATGTTCGTACCGTAAGTGCAAAATTATGAGAGCATGTAAATTTCACATTAACAATGTTTTCTTGTAAACAATGATTGAAATTACAATAAATATAAATCCATCAATTGAAATTTCCAGACGATCCTTCACGAAGTTTAGTGAAATGGCCCCCTGCACTGTTTACCATTCCATAAATGAATCACTTCTAACACGCAATATAGATTGTTATCAGGGGGCCGTTTCACTAACCTTCGTACGACTAAAATGTTCGTAAGAGCAAAATTATGATAGTCTGTAAATTTCACATTAACAATTTTTTCTTGTAAACAATTGATGGATTTACATTTATTCAGCATAGGCTGCATATGCTCAATAAATGTAAATCCATCAATTGAGATTTCCAGACGATCATAAATTTGCACTTGCGAACATTTTAGTCATACAAAGTTTAGTTAAACGGCCCCCTGGCTACTAGAGGGTGCTATTTTATCAGGAGCTACACTGGTCACAAATCCAATAAGCCCCATTTTGAACAGCCACAGCCACATATGGGATATCAATTATTGTTGTCGACTATTTTGATGGATGACAGTTGGAGAGCATTATAATGTGCACATGTCTGTCCACATGTCTGTCTGGCTTCTACAGTGTTCATGCTCGGTCTACATCTACATGACCATATTCACATGTAGTAGTGCGTAAAACAAAAATTCACGCTCTGCCTCTGATCCAACCAGAGTTGTCTTCCTGCACAAACTGCTTGAGTACCGGTACCAGTCGCTAATGCCAATAGATTTTCAGTAACGTTAACATCTGGGCAAGAATAACACAGGCAGTGGTGTATAGTACAGAGCACCGCATGGGACATAGCCTTTTTTTATTAATTCGTTCCCACGAAATAACAATTTGTTCCTTCAATTTAACAATTTGTTCCCTTACATTAACAATTCGTTCCCACAATATAACAATTTGTTCCCACGAAATGACAATTCGTTATTTAAATTTAACAATTCGTTCCCTCGAATTAACAATTCCTTCCCACGAAATGATAATTTGTTCCCTCAATTTAACAATTTGTTCCCTTGAATTAACAATTTGTTCCCATGATATAACAATTCGTTACCACGATATAACAATTCGTTCCCACAAATTGTTATTTCGTGGGAATGAATTGTTAAATTGAGGGAGCGAATTGTTATTTCGTGGGAACAAATTAATAAAAAAAAAGAATTCTACGTCCCCTGCGGGGCTCCGTAGTATAGGCCTATCAAGAGAGTGAATATGTTCAGAAACGTTGACATCTGGGCAAGAATAACATACATGTAGGCATTGGTGTATATAATTCTACCACTTTGTCCTGGCATTGTTTACATGCCTTTGTTTACAAAACAATCAGTTATAAATATTACAGGGAATTCTTTCAGGATTTTCCACGTCTGTTCACGACTATTGACTATTCGTATATTTATTATCGAAACAAGCTAAATGTTAGAATAAATTTCAACGCGTCAGCTCAAAGCATAATTAACTCTTTGCATGCTAGCGGCGAAAATATCCGCCAAACGAATTAGGAGTATAATTTATGTTATATTTCTCTCTGTAAATATGTCTTGAAATTTCATTAGAATTGTGTCCTCCGGACACAATTCTAATGAAATTCCAAGACATATTCATGCCATTTATAAAGAGAAATAAAAGACAATATAATGAATTGTCATCTGCTATTTTTGAACTATTTATAGCCCACAAATTTCCCAGCATGCAAAGAGTTAACGCAGGCGGTGGTGTTTAGGCCTATTGAGAGAGTGAGTCAGTATTAGCGATTCAATTTCCATTACGTTTTGACCTTTCCCCACGAGTAGTGAGGCAGATGCTTATGTTGCTGTCAATTTACTGCGAGGCGACTGGCAACTTTGTTATTACCCATGATTCATTTGTGGTATTTGTCAACAGCTGCTACTCCAGGTTGTTCAGACTGACAAACTATATCTTCTGACTGTTTTCTGTTTCCGTCCAGTATTAGGGTATGGGTTCATGTGACTTCAGACAATGCATTTTGATGATAGATCTTGTGACCGTTTTCACATCTGTCCTAGGGTATACCATATTTATTTTAATAAACGCCCATCGGGACTATGCAATTTGTGGGGATCAAAACGTGGAATATAGGATCAATATATGTTATTTTCACATACATGTTTTTTTAATGGCTTTTTTTCTCGCCCGCGAAAGCGGAAAGCGGAAAGCGAGACATAGGTTTTGCTTTTCCGGAGTCGTCAGCGGCGGCGTCATCGTCGGCGCCGCCGCCGCGGCGGCGGCATCATTCAATGTTAAGTTTTTGTGTTACGGTCATTACTTCAACACCTTATCAGCTACAGTCATCAAACTTCATACATACCTTTACTATGATATGTAGATGAATATAGGACTATTAAAAAAAATTTGGCGGACCCCAGAGTCTCCAGGGTCAAGGTCAAACTCTATTTGTTAATACTTAAGTTTTCGTGTTACGATCATTACTTCAACATCTTATCAGCTACAGTCATCAAACTTTATACATACGTTTACTACCATATGTACATGTACATGAATATAGGACTATTCAATTTATTTTGGCGGGCCCCAGGGTCTTCAAGGTCAAACTATGTGTTAATACATTCAATGTTAAGTTTTCGTGTTACGATCATTATCCCTTTACTATGATATGTACATGTAGATGAATATTGTACTATTAAATATAAAATATTCTCGGGGCCCAGGGTCATGTTCAAACTTTATTTTTTTAAATAAATACATAAGTACTTTCAATGTTAAGTTTTCATGTTACGATCATTACTTCAACATCTTATCAGCTACAGTCATCAAACTTTATACATACCTTTACTATGATATGTAGATGAATATACGACTATTAAATTCTTTTTCTCGGGGCCCCAGGGTCAAGGTCAAGGAGGAAAAGGCGAGACATTTGATTCCAAGGAATTCTTGTGTATGTGAAAATAACATATTTAGAATGCAAATATGGGAGGGGGCTACTATTAGAGAGGGGTTTCTATTAGACTAAATACAGTAGGTTCATTTGATTTCAGACAATGCATTTTGATTATATATCTTGTGACCATATTCACATCTGTTCAGTCTTAGGGGAGGGGATCATTTGACTTCAGACAATGCATTTGGAGGTAGCGTGGTATTGTGTAGAGCTAGTCACTTTCAAAGAGAAATACAAGCAATTTACACTTATTCCAATGCTTCGTATCGCCCACCCAATTCCAATGCTTTCTAATTTAACGACGGCTCTGGCTCGATGACCTTGCATGTCGGGACCGACTATTTAAGTCCCCATCCAATAGGACTAGGCTAGCACGAAGTTGTCTTGCCCAAGGACACGCCGAATCGGCCATTCGCAGTGGTTGAGGTGGGATACGAACCCGGGGTCTCCCGATCCGCAGTCCGACACTCTTCCTACTGAGCTAATCCGGTCACCTAACCCACCCATGGACACTTGTTTTAGCAGAAAACTTTCTTAAATATATCAACATATTGTTTGTAGAAATGTGTATAGTTTATATAGCAAATTACGGAATAAGCAGAATTACTTCCCTTGATGAAAGGTTACTCTAGACAATATCAAAATAGTGTTACCACATTTTGATGATATATCTTGTGACCATGCTCACATCTGTCGCTCGCGGCTAGTTGGAGACACAAAACACGCAAATTGGCGACAATTTTCACTTACACTGAATTGGTACTTACGACACACGTTCACGTATGCACGAATATAGCACGAACTCCCGGCAAAATTTGGGCCAAAATTACAAAATTGCAATTTTTTTGCACTTGCAAGAAATAGGCAATTCGCGCCTGTCTCGTACCCGGAATGTCACATTCTCATTTTTTTCTCCAATTAATCACAATTTAGTTTCATAGGTCGCCAACCCCTCACAAAGTTGTCTCGCATTTCTCGCACTTTATGACTCACGGAAACTAAATTGAGAAGGGTTCGAGATCATTTTGAGAGATTTTTTTTTTAACATGTTCAAAATTCCAGCGACACGAGAGCGAGGCCCTGCGACTCGCGCGAGAACCCTGCGAATGTTTGGAGACATTTTGGAAACTCTCTCGCGAATGCCGATTGGCAATTTGTCGCCAACAGTCGCAGCCCGGTGAGATGTATATAATGTATTTTGATGATATACCTTGTGACCATGTTCACAATTGTTCAGGGTATGGATTCATGTGACTTCAGACAATGCATTTTGATTATATTTGGCTGTGACTGGAGAAATAGGACTTATGGGTTTTGTGACCAGTGCAGATCCAGATCAGCCTGTGCATCCGCACAGTCTGATCAGGATCTGCACTGTTCGCCATTCCATCAATGAAACACCAGTCATGATTCTAACAAGCAATATAGATCATTATATAAAGCATGTGTATTAAATATATGATCTGTAGACCTTGAAGACATATGAAAGGTCATCAGTAGCCGATTTCATCAACATTGCAAAGTATACTTTTCTAGCAAAGTATACTTTGAGGGAGAAATTTTCAATTTAATGATAAATTTATTATTTTTTACTATATTGAATTTATTACATTATCACAGCCATTTTGGCTGTGATAATGTAATAAATTCAGTATAATAATTCTGCATACTTTTAATCATCAAATATATGCAGTCGTTAGTCCTATATGACATAATGCATTTTGAGAAAAATAAATGATTACTCCCTCAAAGTATACTTTGCTAGAAAAGTATACTTTGCAATGTTGGTGAAATAGGCTACTGCATGGATCGACAATGGCCATAGATGCCATCAGCCCTATTTAACACCCACAAATCTAGATTGTGACTGTTTCCACGTCAGACAGTCTCAACATTGTATTAGCGAGCATACCTCACTATACCCCCAGTTACCTATGTAAACAGGGATATGATGAGGTGCCCGCGCAATAGGTAATGCGGTCAAATAGGTCACGATGCAGTGACTATTTTCGATCAATAACTTATGTTGTAAGCGATTGTAATGTGTATTTTCAATATTTATATTATTAAAATGTATCATATCGATATCCCTTTAAGTAATATTTGTATATTTTAAATGTATTGATGTTCTCATGAAGCGCATGAATATAAGTATTAATTAATCCAGCTTATATTGAGGCAAATCACACAGCCTTAAAACATGTGTGCCGCAACCATAGTATCGTATATTATTCATAAGTATATCACTATTAAACATTAATTACAATATGTATGCATATTATTAAAACAGTAGATGCTACCGCTGTTTCGCTATATGTGATATTTATAACAAAATATTGTTTTTATTCGTCCGCGTACGGATTTCTGTCACACAAAGCGCCATTTTCAGTTCATATTTTGACCTGTGCATATGAACAGGACTAAGTTTAAACAACGCTCGATTCCGTCCTATTAAAATTTCTCTGCAGAATGTTCCGACTAACTACGTAAATAATGCTGCTAAATAAGTGTTAACGGCTGGCACATGGTCATCACTAAAAGGAAGAAACCACAGTCGTATTATTTAAAAATAAGATTTACCCGAGACCTCATGGGGGCCGCCATTAATCCAGTGTAAACAATAGACCGTGTGATCCCATTCCCTAGTTGCCGCTGCTTAGTGAAACGGTGTGCTAATCATGATATTATTTTCCCCAATAATTGGAAACGGTTTGAATTTCTCGGTAAAAACTACGAAAGTCATACAAAATAACGATGTATATTTAACATTGGATACGCGTAAACGGTATTACTCTCTCATCGTATCGTCAGTTGTCATCGATAGCGATTTAACGTACTGATCTGGTCTTAATTTATTGTCAACTTTCAACGCCATTTACAGAATATATGGCTAATTTTGGAAATAAATAACGGCAAATTACGATGACGTCTGCTCTGAAATATCTGTCAACTTGCGCACGTAATTTAAGGAAATCGATTATATTTTAAGGCTACATCTGTGACTAATTACGAATTTATGTATGGTCTTTGGCTACACCCGACACATTACACAGATCTAGTTGTAAATACACGCTGCTTTGTGTGGGGAAAAAAATCGATAATGCGTAGTTGTGTGTGACGAGGTGTTGATCTGATGACACCACACAGCTGTGACCCTTAGGCAATGTTTTGAAATTGACGTGTCGTTTTGATGTGTGCCGCAACACCTCACTGTCGGAGACAACATGACAATTAACGATATACTCTCGATTATACACAGATCTGTTAGACGGCTGGTTATTTAAAATAAAGAGTAGTTCAGTACACCTTCGCCGATATTGTTTTTAGAAAATCAGTAATATTTTCCGTAAATGGTGTTGAAAAGTTGACAAAAATTCTATCACCGTATTTAGTTGTGCCGATATTGTTTTCAAAAATCAGTAATTTTTTTCCGTAAATGGTGTTGAAAATTGACAAAATATATATATATACAAAATGCAGCGTTCACGCGGAATTCAAATAAAATAAAAAATAATAATTTAATAAATAGACGCCGATGGCTACTGTATTTGCGGCCAGTGAATTCTGGTCGTGATAGCCACAGGCGCAGTTCGAACAGTGTTGTGAGCAGATGGAGGACAATAATTATTTCAAATTCATAAAAAAATGTTTGCTGTCCGAAAATTAATTAATTGTGACAGCCAAAAAATTTTTGGGACATTAAAACATTATATGGTATAGACAGTACCTCAAACTTAAAAAAACAGTAACAAACTGTCTGTGTATAAAGACAGACACTTTCATTGTTGGTAAGTTTCTATCAATTTATAGGTATTTTTATTAAAATCATAAAATTGTGAAAATATTAAAATCACAAAAATAATATACATGTATATGGAGAAAAAAAAAATACCACGTCAAGGTTTGAACCCCCGACCCTTTCGGGAATCGGTAATTAAATCATTGAAGACGGCGACCTTAACCTCACGACTATTGCGCCATTTACGACAATCACAGTTATACAGAAGCGTTATCAGTATTACGCAACCATTTGAACGTAATAATTATTAAATTATTTGCAACGATACCGTTACAGAGATACGCTATTGAAACAACATGTATTAGTACCCATAACATAAGAAAGTAATGTATCATTATATATCACAGGAGATAGATTAAAACTATATATACTAATCATAAACAGAACAATCCGCTTGGCTCGTATGAAATAGTTCGCGTGATATTGATTATCTCCCTTGCCGAAAGTAGTTCAGTGATTTATTAATTCCAAATAAGACGTGTTTGCGTAATGTTAATGATATGCTGCTGTGATTGAAGGAATGGAGCTTACAGCATTTGTGACCAGTGTAGCTCCTGATCAAATAGCACCCTCATGTGGCCTGATAATGACGTTTGTTAGAAGCATGGCAGGTGCTAGACTGGTCATAGATTCCATAATACATGTTCACTATTTCTCATATAAGTCAGAAATTAAGCTTTTCACACATGTAATATGATAATGGACTAGTCCAAAAATTAGCATGAACCCGTCGCCAGCATAGACGGGTTCATGCTAATTTTTGGACTAGTCCTTTTTTAAAAACACTGACAAATACTGTAGATCCAGATGAGCCGGCTCATATGGGTCTACACTGTCACTCTACAGTGGTTGAAAATGTTGGTTTTCTGGTCTGGAGGGTTGAAATGGTTTGAAAATGTTGGTTTTCTGGTCTGGAGGGTTGAAATGGTTAACCAATTTCATGCTGTGGATTACCCATTTTGCTGAAACGTTTTTTTAAAAATTTGATTAGTTTTCTCGTACATGTATCTGCCTAAAAGTATATGGTGTGGCCATGATTTAAACCGTCAAATGAGTGGTCACAACATACTCTTTCGATGAGAAATGAGAAAAACTGCAGAATTATTTTAGAAATTGTTATACCCGTATATGGGTATTCTGCTTGGAATGGCTTGATTAGGGCCCCGCCGAGATTCGGCAGAGCCCTATAGGTTTCGCCCTGTCTGTCTGTCCGTCTGTTTATTTTTTTTAAGTTTCTAGTTAACCATGAGAACGTGGGAAACAATAATTATCGTCTGCTGTTGTTTCATATTTTGTCTTTATTCTCAATAAAAAAGCATGGTTTGACAGCACTAAAGTATTGTCAAATCATGTTTGTGATGATAAAAATGGAAAATATAAAATACAGCAGACGACAAAATTTAATTCAGCATTCTAAGGGTTAGACAAAAATGTACCATGAAGTATGTTGCTGAATATACGGTGGCACAGAGGACATGTAAATATTTTTTACTTTCACCTGCGCACGCGATAGCTATTTTATGCAATAGCTATCGCTTGCGCATGCAATAGCTATCATGTGCGCACGCGATAGCTATTGCATGCGCACGCGATAGCTATTACCCTATCGCGTGCACACGCAATAGCTATCTCGTGCGCACGCGAAAGTAAAAAATATTTCCATGTCCCCTCTGTGCCACCGTATGAATATCATTCATGCGTTGTTTTCCAGAGGCTAATGGCCGATATAAACAGAAATAAAAGCTGTATTATGTCCTACAGTTCTGTCGTTTGCTGGTATCAAGGGACCAATATTATTGATAAAATACAAGAAGCAACAAAAATACCTCGAAGCTTGTATATTTTAATCCTATTTAGGTCAGTCTATGGGATTTTTTACCTTATTGGCTATGAGAATTTTCCAAAATTTATTATGGAAGTTCCCAAAAAACTTAATTTAAATTTTCTGGAATATAGTTTTAAGATATCGTCCGTCTGATGACGGAAGTTGATGACATTATTTCAGAGGACCAGATTGAATTTTTATCTTCTCAGAAATTGTCCAGCTTTAACCCATTACATTCGGAATAAACCTTTATGTGTATTAATATTTTAATTTATAACCCCGATTTACTAAGTATATCGAGGCCTCGAGTGGTATATAGTTTTCATCGTTCCATCCAGTTATCTGTCCATCTGTCCATCCGTCCATTCCTTTGTCCATCTGTCCATAACATGAAAACTTAACATTTCAAAATTTACATTAAAGTTTTTATTTGTCGATCCAGGCAGTTTGTGTCATTATTATACATTGTATATTAGACGTAAATTTCCGCACTGATATCAGGGGTGATAACCGTGTTTCCTTAAAATGTTAAGACATTTATTCTCCGTATTTATTTTTATGCCACCGGTCTCGAAGAGCCGGGTGGCATATTGTTTTTGGACCAACCAACCGCCCGCGCCGCGCCGCTCCGCCGCCGCCCGGGGGCCACCCACCTGCCTTTTCACCTCGCCCACCGCACCGTTCGCGCCTTAACGTCCGTCGTCACGTTTTCTCGGTATGTGTGCCTTCATCCTGCCTTTTCATATAATTTATATGACCTTCGCCTTTTCACCTTCACCAGGTTACTTAAATGACTTAACAATTTTTGGTTAACCAGTTCGTCACAGTTTCTCAAACTGGCCATATCATCTACATAAGTTGCTTAATCGCTTCAATACTTCAACACTTCATTCATTGGTATGTGTGCCACACCTGCCTTTTCATAATTTATATGACCTTCGCCTTTTCACCTTCACCAGGTTACTTAAATGACTTAACAATTTTGGTCAACCAGTTCGTCACAGTTTCTCAAACTGGCCATATCATCTACATAAGTTGCTTAATCGCTTCAATACTTCAACACTTCATTCATTGGTATGTGTGCCACACCTGCCTTTTCATAATTTATATGACCTTCGCCTTTTCACCTTCACCAGGTTACTTAAATGACTTAACAATTTTGGTTAACCAGTTCATCACAGTTTCCCAAACTGGCCATATCATCTACATAAGTTGCTTAATCGCTTCAATACTTCAACACTTCATTCATTGGTATGTGTGCCACACCTGCCTTTTCATAATTTATATGACCTTCGCCTTTTCACCTTCACCAGGTTACTTAAATGACTTAACCACTTTGTCACAGTTTCTCAAATATGCTGCAGGTGGCATCCGCGTTCGACAGACGCAGTTCTTGTTTTATATGCAATGATCATACTTTATAATCTGTCGAAAATAATGTGACACAGTTAATTAGTATAAATAATTAAATTATATCATGCCTCATTTGCATATGAAAATAGCCTGATACCACCACCGCGATTCGATCACTATCAGTAAAATAAATATACTAAGTGATTATGTATGTATAGCGGGCACTTGTAATTTTTAGAACTGGTGGAATAGTAACACAATTATTCAGTTATTTAATTCCTATAAAGAACATTTTGTGCCTACTGAGTGGGCATGTACATTTAACCCTTAGACCGCTATCTTATATTTTTGTCGTCTGCTGTTTATTTTCTATTTTCCGTTTTCATCATCAAAAACATGCTTTGACAGCACTTTAGAATAATTTACAACATGCTTTGACAGCACTTCAGAATCATTTCCATTGGAAATGATACTGAAGTGCTGTCAAAACATGTTTTTATTGAGAAATAAGGCAAGATATAAAAGCAACAGCAGACGACTATTGTTGTGTGTAGCGGTCTAAGGGTTAACACATTGCATTCGGAATACACTTTTATGCGTACACAAATATTGAAATATTTCTTTTCTGTATTTCCTATTTCTTAACCTTTACACTGCTATCTTAATTTTTTGTCGTCTGCTGTTTATTTTCTATTTTCCATTTTTATCATGAAAAACGTGCTTTGACAGCACTTTAGAATAATTTACAACATTCTTTGACAGCACAGTGCTGTCAAAACATGTTTTATTGAGAAAAAAGGCAAGATATACAAGTTGTGTGTAGCAGTCTAAGGGTTAACCAAAGTATATGTTGTGACCACTCATTTGAACCATCTCGATGAGACAGTTCAAATTATGGGCACAACATATACTTGTGATGAGAAATAATTATTTAAAAATTTCCATCCAAAAAAATTGTGTATCTCCAGAATGTAATGAGTTAATCATGAAATTGTGATATGAGCACTATAATTACAGCCGTATGTCATATTTGCAACATCTGAATAAGACAATCCAAAAAATGATTTATTGCTCATATTTCTTTTTAAAATGAAATGCTACCAAACACATGCACATTGTGAAAATGTACGGGGCCCCGCAGGGGACATGGATTTTTTTAGTAATTTTTTCCCACGAAATAACAATTTGTTCCTTCAATTTAACAATCATTCCCTCGATATAACAATTTGTTCCTACGAATTAACAATTCGTTCCCTCGAATTAACAATTCGATCCCACGAAATGACAATTCGTTTCCTCAATTTAACAATTTGTTCCCTCGAATTAACAATTTGTTCCCACGATATAACAATTCATTCTCACAAATTAACGAATTGTTAATTCGTGGGAATAAATTGTTAAATTGAGGGAACAAATTGTTATTTTGTGGGAAAAAATTACTAAAAAAAATCCATGTCTTTGTGTACCCAGATACAGGGATTCCGCTGGAGATCGCCACTTTCGCAATTGGCGATAAAAATAAACAATTGGTGATAAAAAATTACAATTTTCGAATTTTTTTTGTTTTTTTTTTTTTTTTTTTTAAATTTCTTTTGGAAGTGGCGATTTTTTTATTTTCCCCAGCGGAATCCCTGCAGATACAATAACAGGGCTCCAGATAAGGAATTAGTAATTGAGTATTGTCACTCCATCATTTCTGAAGCAATTGGGTATTTCAATATTTTAATTGGGTAAAATAAAATCACACTACTGTTTAAACATCAACAGACAGCAATTATTGAATAGTTTGCTTCGAAATGAAAATATGTCTTGGTATTTCATTAGAATTGTCTCCTCGGAGACAATTCTAATGAAATACCAAGGTATGTTTTCATGGAAACTAAGAAAAATATGCTATATTTGTGGTCTGTTTATTGTTTTTTGTAGCATGATAAAGGTACCACAAATTTGTTATTGCTTTTTGATAGTCGCTACTTCTGATTTCAATTGGGTTTTTTGGCAATTTTAATTGGGTATTTACGCAAATACGCAGCTTATCTGGAGCTCTGCAATAACATTATAAGGTGTAGCTATAAGAGTTACCTACAATATGGTTATCTAGTGGAGAGGTGCATGTAGGTATCGTAGCAGCGTAGCAATCTTGTTTCTAGACAAGGTGATGTGTGATGTTTTCTGGTTGCAAATGCCGCAGGTCCATGTTCCTGTGATGCTGTTTATTAATAATTGATGGAGCAAGGGAGTGAACTGTGCCACAGAATATAAATAAATCATTATACTTGGTTCACTAGACAGTCAATCTGAGAGTAAACTATCTATGGGCCACTACCTGGAGAAAAACAGGCTTTTTCATGTCTCTTCAGTATAGAACATGATCAGCTGAAGCACTCGTGCGGCCTGATATTATTATACACCTTGTACCGCCGCCACCACCCGGGGCTTGTATCCCGCCACCCCGCCACCCCGGCTCATCGGCAGCAACGAGTTGCACTTATCCTGTAGCCTATTTCACCAACATTGCAAAGTATACTTATCTAGCAAAGTATACTTTGAGGGAGAAATTTTCAATTTAATGATAAATTTCTTAAGTTTTATTATACTGAATTTATTACATTAAAAAAGTGATAATGTAATAAATTCAGTATAATAATTCTGCATACTTTTAATCATCAAATACATGCAGTCGTTAGTTCTATAATAAATAAAGCATTTCGGGAAAAATAAATGAGAATTACTCCCTCAAAGTATACTTTGCTAGATAAGTATACTTTGCAATTTTGATGAAATCGGCTACTGGTGCTAGGTTGTCAATCTCTCCTTAGTAACCCTCCATAACACTATACATGTAGTCTGTTCCACGTTTTGCTGCCGACGAACATTTGGCCATTAAACACATTAAATCTAAAAAATATTTAAAAGTATTAAGTACTGTTTTATCAATAACAAAAAAAGTCGCCCTGCCCCAAACAAATTATTTTATGAAATTCCATCAAACGATTTTCCTAGGGGAATTTAACATGGGGGCTAAAAATAGATTTTTTTAAAATATTTTTAGCTCACCTGAGCGAAGCTCATGTGAGCTATTGTTACTGCAATGTGTCCGTCCGTCGTCCGTCGTCCGTCCGTCGTCCGTGAACATTTTCAAACGTCTTCTCCTCGGTAACCATTGGGCCTATAGTCACCAAACTTCATGGTCATGGTCCTTAGGTAGGGGGATTGCAAAATTGTTAAAATGACGTCATTACGTAATACAAGATGGCCGCCATCTAAAAATAGCACAAATTCTTCAAAAATCTTCTCAAGAACCACCAACCGGATTTCGACAAAACTTGGTAGGAATGATCGATGTACAATGCTCTTTCAAAGTTGTTAAAATGGTGACCCCGGGGTCAAAAATAGGCGTGGCCCGTGGGGTCAAATTGGGGTCAAATTTTATTTGAAGGTATCAATGAGGCGATCACTCTGGTGCATTTTTTGTCGAAATCGGATGGTTATGTCATCCAAGATGGTCGCCGAAAGGTCAAAAGGTTGTTCTTTTATTAGAGATTTCAAAATTCTTCTTCACATGAACCACTTGGCCCATGGTAGCCAAACTTCACAGTTATGGTCCATGGGTGAAGCCTTTTCAGATTTGTTAAAATGGAGGTCATCGCTAATCCAAGATGGCCACCGTCTAAAAATAGCATAAATTTTTAAAAAATCTTCTTCTCATGAACCGCTTGCCGGATTTCGACGAAACCTGGTAGGAATGATCGATGTACAATGCTCTTTCAAAGTTGTTAAAATGCTGGCCCCGGGGTCAAAAATGGGCGTGGCCATTGGGGTCAAATTTTATTTTTGACCGAATATGGTCATGTTATATATCAAATCGAAGGTATCAATAAGGCGATTACTCTAGTACATTTGTCGAAATCCGAATTGTTATGTCATCCAAGATGGCCGCCGAAATGTCAAAAGGTCGTTCTTTTATTAGAAATTTCAAAACTCTTCTTCACATGAACCGCTTGGCCCATGGTAGCCAGTCAGTCAGTCAATCAATCAATCCCTCATACAGGTACATTCCCATCTGTATGTTGTTTAATGTACATAATCCCAATCAACCAATCTATCAAGCTATGAATCAACTGAACAATCAATGAACCAATCAATCAATGTGATCAATCCCCTATACAGGTACATACTCTCAAATAATCAATCAACCAATGAATCAACTAAGCAATCAATGAACCAATCAATCAATCAATCAATCTGTATTTGCAGCTCGACAATGCTGATGAGCAGGCATCACAGGTACGACGGGAACTCGACGGTCGCCTACAGATGGTGGAGAAGATGTGCCGGGTAAGTCCACTACTGTCTGTGTCATAAGCCCGCTACAGCTGAACCTCTCTAAACCGAACACCAAGAAAACACCTCTGATCTTATGTTTGACCAGTTTTTGGTCATTTATCTCTGGTGATAATGCCTGTTCGTGATCGCATAGCACACAACTATGGCTCAGGTTGATTCAACGCCTGATTTACAGTGAAACCTTCCTAAGCCAGACACCCTGGGGACATCTCAAGGTGTCCGGTTTAGAGAGGTTTCACTGTATATATATATGGCTGTCACAGGAGCAATGGGGCTTATGGGATTTGTGATCAGCGTAGCTCCTGGTGAAATAGCACACTCCTGTAGTCTGATAACGATCTACATTGCTTGTTAGAAGCATGCCAGGTCACAGTTTCATTGATGGAGTCGAGCCGTGCAGATCCTGATCAGACTGTGTGAATGTGGATGCACAGGCTGATCTGGATCTACACTGGTCACAAAACCTATAAGCCCCATTGGTCCAGTCACAGCCACATATAACAAAGAAATCCTTCAGCTAGCAAAGGGTCAGTCATGCTACATATCAGTGATTTATTTACCTCTTTAAATTTGCACTAAAGTTTTCTCTAAAATATATTTTGTAACCTGTTTGCAACTTAATATTACAAAATAATCGCCAATATTTGTAAGTATGTTTCAATATCCTAATTACTTACCTTGTAAATGTTGTATCTCAGCAACCGTAATTGAGATATACTTCAAAAATCATATGCTTGTTTATCATCATCAATGGTTTCATTGTATGGCCTCCGAGCCCATGGCCAATTCCACATGACAAAATTTGTGGGGATATCTGTGCATGTGTGCCCCTGCTCACTCATCTAGTTAGCGACCACTTTCACCATACATGCATATATCTGAATTTTTATATTTGTATCTTTCTGTTTTCCCAATTATTTGTTTGAATATTGTATCAGTGAACCCATCTCTTGCCAGAAACACACATTTTGACACGAACATCCATAGATGTATTGATGTGGTAAACTATGTAAATAAATTCTGCTAGATCAGCATTGATAAACGTGACGACATGTATATGATGGTTGTGCTGCTAATGTTTGTTGCGATTGATTGCATAAATGAGCGGAAGTCAAATTGATCAGAGTCTGACAAATAAGGGCTTATTTTGGCTGGTTGTTGAGAAAATGGACCTTCAGTTGTTTGTGACCAGCGTAGGCCCAGATCAGCCTGTGCATTCGCACAGTCTGATCAGTAGCCTATTTCACCAACATTGCAAAGTATACTTTTCTAGCAAAGTATACTTTGAGGGAGAAATTTTCAATGTTAGGATAAATTTGTTAATTTTTATTATACTGAATTTATTACATTTTCACAGCCAAATTGGCTGTGATAATGTAATAAATTCAGTCTAATAATGCTGCATACTTTTAATCTTCAAATATATGCAGTCGTTAGTTCTATATGACGTAATGCATTTCGGGAAAAATAAATGATTACTCCCTCAAAGTATACATTGCAATGTTGGTGAAATAGGCTACAGGGCCTACACTTTTCACCACTCAGTCGCTATTAACTCCTTGTTTTCTCAGCTAGGGTCCTTCCTTATTTTCTGACTGGTGTAGATCATGATCAGCCTGCGCATTCAGATGTTTGTGACCAGCGTAGGCCCAGATCAGCCTGTGCATCCGCACAGTCTGATCAGGGCCTACACTGTTCACCACTGAGTCGCTATAATCTCCTTGTTTTCTCAGCTGGTGTAGTTCATTATCAGCATGTGCGTTCACCAAGCCTGAGGAGAATAATTACCATGTTTATTATCCCCTCGCCGATAGGCAAGAGGGGATATAGCGTTTAGTACATGTATGTACGTACATATGTGCGTGCGTGCGTGCGTGCGTGTGTGCATGCATGCGTTAGTAACACTTTTCATTTTTCAATAACTCATCAACCGCTTCACTGATTTTGATAATATTTGGCCACAATGGGTGTCTCGGGATAGTGCTTTGTTTTGCATATAACCCACATCCGGCCGGCCAAGGTCAAGGATACTGAGGACTTGGGATTTTTTTTATTATCAAGGCTGCCAGCGAGGGGATTAGCTTCGTTTAATGATGTCAGTTCTTGTTTTTCAATGTATCTGTTGCTAGATTATATATACCTTACCCTGAGATCACCAGATGCCTCGGCGGGCTCGACATGCAGGCCCGGCCATCTGGTTTGTAAATTAAGACAGATATTTTTTTAAACAAAATTCATTACTCATGTGGAATTAAATTCTGTATGATCACTGAATCTTTTGCCTATTTTCACCATCATTTATGGAAGCTATTGCATGTTTTCTAAATCAGTGAAAATCAAATTTGTTGCTGTGAATGTTATGTTATTAGTTGGCCAATAAAAGTAACACTTTTTCATTTTCCATATTCATTTTCAGCTTGCGACAAGCAACAATATGATTGACGTAATTATTCATTTTTGATTAGTTGATTATATATATGCTAGTTTAATTATTATACGCCCGTTTGAAAAAACGGGACGTATTATGTATTCATCTTGTACGGGCGGGCAGGCGGGCGGGCTTATGGGCGGGATTTTGGGCGGGCACAGCTTGTCCACGCAATAACTAGAGTTCTACTTAACGGATTGTAACCAAATTCGGTATACATGTTTAACACGGCAAGATGAAGAAGCCTATTGATTTTCAGTGAGTTATCTCCCCTTGTTGACTGGCCTTGCCTCGACGGGCATATATTGTGACCTTCGGAACTCTTGTATAGCATCTGGTTCAAGAACTGAATCCCTTTGGTTGTCGGGATCTATCTATTTTTACATCTGTATTTAGTTTAACCCTTAGACCGCTATCTTATTTTTCTGGTCGTCTGCTGTTTATTTTCTATTTTCCATTTTTATCATCAAAAACATTGAAAGCACTTCAGAATCATTTCCATTGTGGAAATGATTCTGAAGTGCTGTCAAACCATGTTTTTTATTGAGAAATAAGGCAAGATATAAAAGCAACAGCAGACGACAATTATTGTGAGTAGCAGTCTAAGGGGTAACTCTTCCACTTCTAACATGGTAGTTATAACTATTAGCTGACTAATTATTATATATTCAAAAACATATATAGCTTGTTGAATAACAAAAGGAACCCAACAACATTTGGTTCGTCGGATGAGAAAAGGTACCTTACCTGAGTGAGTGATTGTCACAGGTTGAAGTAACGGACCGTGGTCTATAAATACATTAAATATGCCTAAAAGCATCAATAAATGAACAAAAATAAGCTAAAAATTATTTTTTTATCCCCTCCATATACTCCATATTAAATTTATTGATGCTTTTAGGCATATTTAATGTAGTTATATACCTTGGTCCGTTACTTCACCTGTGAACATTGTAGCCCCAGGTCAACATGCGCATTAGCGCAGTCTAATCTGGGCATACTTTAGCCACCATCCAATCACCAAAATCTTTGCAACTGTTCATGATGATCGTACGGAGCCCCGCAGGGGACATGTTTTTTTTTATTAATTCGTTCCCATGAAATAACAATTTGTTCCCTCAATTTAACAATTCGTTCCCTTGAATTAACAATTTGTTCCCATGATATAACGATTTGTTCCCTCGAATTAACAATTCGTTCCCACGAATTGTTATTTTGTGGGAACAAATTGTTAAATTGAGGGAACAAATTGTTGATTCGTGGCAACAAATTGTTAATTTGTGGGAACGAATTGTTAAATTGAGGGAACAAATTGTTATTTTGTTGGAACAAATTAATAAAAACAAAATAATTCTACGTCCCCTGCGATCTATAACTGATGCAAATATTGATAATTCCAGCACAAATCTTTTTATACAATTCCCTAACATTTGATTGGCCCGTAGAAAGTCTCTGTCCAAAATTTATATCCCAGTAAACTCCCACGCCGAACTACTTTCCGTAACAGTGATGCGCAGTTAAAATAATTCTTAAGAAAACGGAAAATAAACACATTTTCTTGATGAATTTATTTCAAATGCTGGAATTATAAGGAATGAATGGTCTTTTTGTTGAATTTATCGGGGATATAAACTTGGAAAAGTCGCGGGAATACTGGACGAGGCCTTCCGGCCTTCGTCCAGTATTCCCGCGACTTTTCCAAGTTTATACCCCGATAAGTTCCACAAAAAGGCCATTAATTCCTATAATAACCAATAGGATAAAAATAAACAATTGGCGATAAAAAATTACAATTTTCGAGAAATGTAATTTTTTATCGCCAATTGTTTATTTTTATCGCCAGTTGCGAAAGTGGCTTTTCCAAGTTTATACCCCGATAAATTCAACAAAAAGGCCATTCATTCCTATATTAGGTACTACCCTTTTGTCAGCCAGTGGCCAGCATATGCCGGATTAGTTGCGCAATGCACACACAAAAAATGGGCTGCTTGCTTTTATATCTTAACTTATTTCTGCATAAAACATGGTTTTACAGCAGTTCAGAATCATTTCCATTGGAAGTGCCGTCAAAGCATGTTGTAAATTATTCTGAAGTGCTGTAAAAGCATGTTGTAAATTATTCTAATGTGCTGTAAAAGCATGTTTTTGATGATAAAAATGGAAAATAGAAAATAAACTGCAGACGACAAAAAATTAAGATAGCGGTGTAAGCGTTAAGTTCATGTTATCAAATAAGAAGAAACAAGTAAGGCCATATATAATAATGTCTGTTTCCCATCGCCCCCGACTGACCTGCTAATATCGGCTCGCCTAAAATATTTTTATTGCTATTTTTTTTATTAATTGATTACTTTAATTTTCGGTTCTGAGATAAAAACAAAATGTTCGTACCTACCTACCCAACTTGAAAATGCAGGGCCGGGAGGCGGGGGGGGGGGGGGGGGGGTATGGGAAACAAACATTCTATTAATTGTGGCTTAAATTAGAAATCACGTAAATAAATTTTAAATAATATTTGTTCATGGATGTCATCATGGTGGAGTGTGTATATTTCAGGTAATTAAACAAATATATATACATGTATATGTAACTTTTTAACAATTGTTATTTTTGCATGTGGTTTTCAGCAATCCTCTTATCAAATTACTTTATATATTTATTTCTTCACTTTCTTTCCTGTGTCCTTTAAACACTAATCAATCAATTAATCAGTTAATCTGTCCGTGTCTTGTATGAAGCACCAGTATTAATCATAGAAGTTTCAATGTGTGCACTTGAATCCGTCAAACTCAAACTGAAGCCGTTTGATTAGATGCATCTGAACTGCTTCTGAACGTCACCAAACTAATGTGCAACCTAAACATGACTGCCGCTGAAGAAATAGGGCTTACAGTATTTTTCACCAGCCTAACTCGCGATATGCTAGCTCATTCCTGTAGCCTGATAATGATCTATGCTGCTTGTCAAAAGTGTGATGTGCGGTTCACTGACTGAATGTTAACCCTTAGAAAGCGGGAACCGAAAATAGTCGTCTGCTGATAATTCATATTTTGTCTTTTCTCTCAGTAAAAACATGGTTTTTAGAATCATTTCCATTGGAAATGATTCTAAAGTGCTGCCAAACCAAGTTTTTGATGAGAAAAATGGAAAAATAAAAAATATTCAGCAGACGACACAAATTAATTCAGCATTGTAAGGGTTAAACAGTGTAGACCCTGACCAGACTGCGTCTGCACTGGTTACGAGGAAAATAATACCCGTTTCTCCAGTCACCGCAACACGGGAGGAGTGTTCAGTCTTTTATGTGTTTATTTCTGGGTTTGTTACGGAAAATGTCAAGATATGTTCATGATTTATAACTCTGACTGGAAAATAGGGCTTAAGACATTTGTGGCCCTCCTGATATGTGATTGTGACTGGAGAAATATGACTGCTTTGTGAAATGGTACTTACGACACTTGTTGCCAGTCTAGCTCCTAATATGTGTCTGTGACTGGAGGCATTTCACTTCTTTGTAGACTATAACAATGGGGGTTATGCAATTTGTAGCCAGTCTAGCTCCTGATATGTGACAGTCTAGTTCCTTATTAGACTAACATGCCATATCTCTATATCATGTTTAACTTCTATTTTTCATTATCTGACTTTTATCATTTATTATTTACTTTGCTATTGTAACGGTAGTAAAGCTATAGTGCTCTGTCTTAGTTCCTTAAATGTGACTTGAACTGGAGACATTTTACTTCTTTGCTGACTGTAAAAATGGAGGCTAATGACATTTGTGGCCAGTCTAGCTTATGGTATGTGTCTGTGATTTGAGAAATTTGACGTCTTTGTAGATGTTTGTAGATGTCGCATCAAACACATCTCAGACATGTGCATCTCAGGGGATAAACTGTTTGCCTTAACCCCTTTTCCACACCACAGGCCTGTATATATATATAGTGGTATTGGCAAACAGTGTAGATCCAGATGAGCCGGCTCACATTTTTGAGAACAAAAACACATCCTTTTCATAAATGGACATGTCAGAAAATCATTTTGTGACAATTGGATTTGTCGGAAAATTAGCATATCAAAACCCATTCCAGTTACTTAGGGATGAAAAGGGTTAACCCTTAGACTGCTATCTTATTTTTTTTGTCGTCTGCTGTTCTTTTTTTATTTTCATTTTTTATCATCAAAAACATGCTTTGACAGCACTTTAGAATAATTTACAACATGCTTTGACAGCACTTCAGAATCATTTCCATTGGAAATGATTCTGATGTGCTGTCAAACCATGTTTTTATTGAGAAATAAGGCAAGATATAAAAGCAACAGCAGACGACAATTGTTGTGAGTAGCGGTCTAAGGGCTAAAACCCTGTAGTGGACAATGTGAAATAATATCGGACAGGATGATATTATACAGGCAGGCTCTATGCTACATAAAATTGAAATACCATAAGCCTTGTTTATGAATTATGTTATCTTGTCAGAAGTAATTATGTAGTTTTATATATTCCATGGCTTCTCACGTTTTTGCTATAATTATTGAGAAGACATATATCAGGTTACAGGTTATTTTTGTCATGCTATTAATGTGTAAATGTAGAAACAGGATATTTGTGTTTCTTTTATGGGATATTTTTGTCTCATCCACATTACCCCATTATAGACGGGATACAATTAAAGCACATGTAGTATGAAACTTGAAAAAATCCTATTTTCTTTATTTCATCTCGAAAGTATATGTTGTTACCACTCATTTGAACCGTCTCGATGAGACGGTTCAAATGAGTGGTAACAACATATACCTTTATGGAGAAATAAACAAAATAATGAGATTTTTTAAATAAAAAATATTGTATCCTTAGACTGAAATGGGTTAATGGAAAGTGAGACATAGCGGTCACAATTCCGTCATCGGCATCAACAGGTCTGGATGAAAGTTGCTAATATCTCCTGATATTGCGATCAGATCTTTACCATACTTGGTGATAAATTGATTGATTGGTTGTGGTTCAACAATAAATGTCATATACAAATGAATATGTTGTTTTATGGACTGCAGATGACCGATATATCAACTATATTCATCATTTTATTTGATCAAATTTGTATTGTATTCAATTATATACAGACTGCGATAAACAAGGGAGATAATTGGGTAAAACACCTCCGCTGCAACTGTTAATCCATTCCTATCGGAATACACCTTTACGGGTATGAAATGTATTAAATATTTTATTTTTGTTATTTCTCAATGAAAGTATATATTGTGACCACTCATTTGAACCGTCTTGACGAGACCGTTCAAATAGTGGACACGACATATACTTCTGAGTGCATAGAAGGAAAATATTTAGGTTTTTCCGCAAACATAATGGCGTATCCTCAGCATGAAAAGGGTTAAAACACAATTTGTGGCTGTCACTGGAGAAATGGGGCTTATGGGATGTGTGCCCAGTGTAGCTTCTGATCATATAGCCTGATAACGCTCTATATTCCTTGTTACAAGCATAATGGATGGGTGCTCTATTTGTGGAATGGCGAGAACTGCACTCCAGATCAGACTGTAGATGCACAGGCTGATCTGGATATACACTGGTCACAAAACCCATAAGCCCCTTTTCTCCAGTCACATGCACATTTATGAAACAGAATCCTGTTTAAATCGTTGTGAAGTGATCCTACGATGATGTACAATACCGCTTTGCAAAGCAATTTCCATTCGAGACGAAAGTTTAATTAAAGAAATTAATCTAGTAACCATCAATAGAAATGGAAATGATTCTCAAGTCGTTTATTGAGAAAAATGACAACATGTGAAACAGTAGCAGATGACAACAAGACTGCATACATGTATGTCATAGTTATTGCTCTGTCCTGCATTGTTTAGTCTTTTGGGTAAATATGTTAATAATCTTAATTGATCTCTCGTTCATAAGTAATTGCATTAATTAGTTGTATATAGCATGTACGGTATGTATTGAAAGTAAACAAGGTCATGTTTGGGTCGTCAGCTGGCAAATGAGACCTTAACTCTTTGCATGCTGGGAAATTTGTGGGCTATAAATAGTTCAAAAATAGCAGATGACAATTCATCATATTTTCTTGTATTTCTCACCGTAAATATCATGAATATGTCTTGGAATTTCATTAGAATTGAGTCCTGAGGACTCAATTCTAATGAAATGTCAAGACATATTTACAGAGAGAAGTAAAACATATACTCCTAATTCGTTTGGCAGATATTTCCGCCACTAGCATGCAAAGAGTTAAGTTTAGGACGCCTCCAATGAGCATAGTGCTAGATCATACCATATTCATTCTAATAAATGCCCCCAGGGCTACGCAATTTGTGGGGATTAAACCATGGAAAACGGGATCAAAATGTGTTATTTAAAATGTTTTAAATGGCTTTTGTATGTGAAAATAACATATTTAGACTGCAAATATGGGAGGGGGTGCTACTATAGAGAGGGTGCTACTATTACAGGGGGGGGGTAGGGGGGGGGGGGGGGGGGGGGGGGGGGGGGGGGGGGGGGGGGGGGGGGGGGAGGGGGGGGGGGGGGGGGGGGGGGGGAGGGGGGGGGGGGGGGGGGGGGGCGCTACTATTATAGAGGGGGCTGAATAAATATGGTACACACAGTCTGATCAGCTGAATGGATAAAAGAAAGTCAAGAGATACATGATAATCGTCTGATGTCTGTTTGTTCCTGCATTTGCATTTCCGTCACGTGATTTTCACTTTGTTGGCTTGGGTGCATAAGTAGTAAGCTGCCTGGAATATTTCGTGTGTACGTGCATCACAACCTAAAGACGTGTCTCATTTGACGCAATGTTCATATTGTTGATTTCGGTATACATGTACTGCCACTCTATTGATTTAGTTCCATAAGTTGTAAACTTCTTGGAATATTTTCATGATATTTCACACATGTGTGCATTTATTGGTTGCCCTAGTTTATCGATCAATGAAAGTACTAATAATCACATATTGCGATACTTTCGCCAATATCTATTAAATTAATCGTTAAATGTTTTAATAAGTGCAAAGCTATATATAGAACCAGAAGCTCTGTCTTGTTTACATAATTTCCAGTGATGGGCATGATGTCATTGCGTGTGCACGATTGGTTTGTTGTCAAATGGCAAATCACATAATAATAATTGGAATATGTGTAGGGAGCGGCGCTCCGTTTAAAAGTAACAAGTGCATGCGATGGAGATGGGCCAAACATTAAGACAGTTATAGTTCACATATTGAATTTTTATGCCACCGGGTTTCGAAAAAACGGGTGGCATATAGTGTTTGGACTGTCCGTCCGTCCGTCCATCCGTCCGTCCGTCCGTCCGTCTCATCAGTACGTCCGTCCATCCGTCCGGTCCCGTCCCGTCCCGTCCCGTCCCGTCTGTCCGTCCCACTTTTCGGTTGACCACTTTGTCACAGTTTCTCAAACTGGCCATAGCATCTACATAAGTTGTTTAATCGCTTCATTACTTCAACACATCATTCATTGATATGTGTGCCACACCTGCCTTTTCATAATTTATATGACCTTCGCCTTTTCACCTTCACCAGGTTACTTAAATGACTTAACAATTTTGGTTAACCAGTTCGTCACAGTTTCTCAAACTGGCCATATCATCTACATAAGTTGCTTAATCGCTTCAATACTTCAACACTTCATTCATTGGTATGTGTGCCACACCTGCCTTTTCATAATTTATATGACCTTCGCCTTTTCACCTTCACCAGGTTACTTAAATGACTTAACAATTTTGGTTAACCAGTTCGTCACAGTTTCTCAAACTGGCCATATCATTTACATAAGTTGCTTAATCGCTTCAATACTTCAACACTTCATTTATTGGTATGTGTGCCACACCTGCCTTTTCATAATTTATATGACCTTCGCCTTTTCACCATCACCAGGTTACTTAAATGACGCATTTCTTGTTATTTATGCGATAGCAAGGGGGCCATATTGCGTTGCTCTTGAGGTTCCGTATGTCTGTCCGTAAGTCCGTATGTCCATCCGTGTATATATTTACGTCAAAAAGTTTGTAAATGTTTCTCCAACATGTAATATCTTCAATATTATGTGAAGGATTGCTTCAATACTTGAACACATGAATCACCTGTACATTTGTCACACACTCGCACCACCGTTAACATGACCTTAATTGACCTTTGTCATCTTCGAAATGTCGCTGAAACACGTAACCATTTTGTTTGATGGCTTTACCTCATTTCTTGTTATATTTTATGGTTACAAACATATTCTCTAGTATACTCCTGTTTGAAAAAACGAAACGTATTGTGTATTTCCCTTGTACGGGCGGGCAGGCGTGCGGGTGGGCGGGCATAGCTTGTCCATGCGATAACTATAGAGTTGAACTTGATGGATCCTAACCAAATTCGGAATACATGTTTATCACGGCAATTTAAGATGAAGAACCCCATTGATTTTAAAAATTTCTGATGACTTACTCACCTTGGCGACCATCTTTAATTTTCGCACTCCTTGTCCATGCAATTATTCAAGTTCGACTTTACGGATCGTAACCAACTGTAGTAAATATACATGTTTATCATGGTAAGAAGAAATCAGATGACTTAATTGTCTCCCCTTGGCTGCCATTTGTAATGTTCAAGAAGTGAAGTGCTGTCAAAGAATGTTGTAAATTATTCTAAAGTGCTGTCAAAGCATGTTTTTGATGATAAAAATGGTAAATAGAAAATAAACAGCAGACGTTAAATTTATTCAGCAGTGTTAACCCTTACACCGCTATCTTATTTTTTTGTCATCTGCTGTTTATTTTCTATTTTCCATTTTTATCATCAAAAACATGCTTTGACAGCACTTTAGAATCATTTACAACATTCTTTGACAGCACTTCAGAATCATTTTCATTGGGAATGATTCTGAAGTGCTGTCAAAACATGTTTTTTATTGAGAATAAGGCAATTAGATATAAACCTTATTTTTAATTCCATATAAATCTGACCCAGACTATTTTTGTTGTATTAGTTTATTGTCAGGTTTCACTCATTGCTGGATTTCTGGGTGATGGTAACCCAACACATGGACGTCATTTCCATTAGGCGATATTAATGGGGATATTAATGGGCATTAGGCACAGGAACTTCCGCTGATTAGTTCCCCAGGAAGTATGGATCTTATAGGAACCAGTCGGCCAATGAATAATGTGACTTTAACCCTTTCCCTGTTTTGTGATATTTCAACTCATCCAAATCCAAAACATCTGAATAAAAGAATCAAATGCTGGGTCAAATGATGGTTAAATTATCTGATAGAGTAGAAAACATTGTGGGAAAAGGAGAAATTGCTTGTTACAATCAATTTCTCCTTTTCCCACAATGTTTTCAAAAGAAATCTTCTGCAGAGGCGTGAAAAGTCGTCTCTATCAGGGAAAGGGTTAAATTAACTTGAACTATAGTCCTGGTACAGCTCAGCAACAAGGAGTAAATTCTGAGGACAACGGCATTGATTGTTTATTATTATGACAGAGAGATAAATAAAATAGACAGGAAAGGTATGTCTGTGTCAAACATTTTATTGTATTATTTGCATGCTCTACACATGCATGTTAAATTTCCTGGGTCCGAATTGACGTGGGGGTGAGATAGAGATTTTGAAAATGAAAGTAGACGGTTTCGCCAAAAAAAAGGGAAATAACTCAGCAAGCAAATCAAGCTGCATGACCCTGTGTTTGGCATGGATCTAGAACCGGCCTAGGTCCCTGACTCCAGGAATGGAAGTCACAAAATTGATTTTAATGCAGGTAGTTTGCGATTGTCATGCCTGAAACTGAACTTGTAAAACCACCAGTATTATTATAACTTCCCTTAGAACCACTTCCCTGATGTTAAAATTGATGAAATTTGTTGGTTTGATGTAACGTCGCTAAGTTTAACCCTTTTAACACTACATACCTCTATCGTTGTATTTGCGAACATGTGTAGATGCAGATGAGCCGGCTCGTGATGAGCCGTCTCAGTCGGATCTGCACTGGTTGCGGATATTTTCTGATTTCTAATAATAATTGATACCCATTTCTGATATATCGAAGTCTGAAAAATAGCATGCGAGTGTCCATTTCAGTTTCTTAGGGGTTAAAGATTTAACCCATTAAAGACATGATAGTATTATAGTAGTATGACACTTTTTGCGGGAAAACATTCTTCATTTCATCTTGAAAGTATGTTGTAACCACTCATTTGAACTGTCTCAATGAGACGGTTCAAATGAGTGGTAACAACATATACCTTCAACAAAAATTATCTTGTCTTTAGACTGAAATCACAGGTTGAAGTAACGGACCGACGTATATAAATACATTAAATATGCCTAAAAGCATCAATAAATGAAGAAAAAAAAAGCTAAAAATTTATTTTTTACTCCCTGCATATAGAGGGAGTAAAAACATTTTGTTTTCATTTATTGATGCTTTTAGGCATATTTAATGTATTTATAGACCTCGGTCCGTTACTTCAACCTGTGACTGAAATTGGTTAAACTAACTTGATCAACCTGACAAAATCGACCAATTCTGACTTGGGGAATTACAGCTGATCGGCTTTTGAGAAAGTAAGCTATAATGTTACAAAGTTCATGAATACAGACTAACCTGTCATGCCCTCACAACTAAGGGCCGGATTGACCTTTAGACCGCTACACACAACAATTATTGTCTGCTGTTGCTTTTATATATTGCCTTATTTCTCAATAAAAACATGTTTTGACAGTACTTCAGAATCATTTCCAATGGAAATGATTCTGAAGTGCTGTCAAAGCATGTTGTAAATTATTCTAAAGTTCTGTCAAAGCATGTTTTTGATGATAAAAATGGAAAATAGAAAATAAACAGCAGACGACAAAAAATTAAGATAGCGGTGTAAGGGTTAAAAAAATCATTGCAAATGGCACTTAATGTCACTCGGAATTACAAATTAAGTTAAAATTAGCTTAACTCTTTGCATGCTGGAAAACTTGTGGGCTATAAATAGTTCAAAACTAGCGGCCAAAAATTCATCATATTTTATTTTATTTCTCCTTGTAAATATCATGAATATGTCTTGGAATTTCATTAGAATTGAGTCCTGCGGACTCAGTTCTAATGAAATTCCAAGACATATTTACAGAGAGAAATAAAACATATACCGTAAAGATTCTAATAGACTCCCGGGCGTCTATTAGAATCACCACTGGCTCCGAAGTCCAGGATGGGCGTTTAATAGAGGCAAGTATTATTCAGCAAAGGGAAAATGATAACAAAATATACGATGTTCTGCTATCTGAACAAAAACATAACTAAGGGACGTTACTCTCAAACGCCAGACTTGATTGTACTGTCTGTCAGTTTATAAACATTTGGGCCAAGACGTTTCGGCCCACTCTGGTCATTATGGTACAGTCTCCGTAACCGTGTAAATTCTGATCACCCTGTGTCCGTGCAAATAGCTACTGCTGATGAGGAATTTACTGTGACACCGGAAACACGCGTCGAATTTCGTTTCCGCTTTTGAAAGTGAAAGTAGCAATTATGTTTTTTCCCCGATTTTAAAGTAAGTTGCTTTCGAAATAATGGAAATAAAAAAAATCTAATTGGACAATTAGCTCCGATTTTGTTTCAAGTCGGTACTGGGCATTTATTAGAGGCACTAATTTCGTGAAAATCCGCCAAAAAATGTGTAATTTTCAACGTAAAAAGTGGGGGGTGGACGTCTATTAGAGCATGGGCGTCTATTAGAATCTTTACGGTAGTCCTAATTTGTTTGGCGGATATTTTCGCCGCTAACATGCAAAGAGTTAAATATGCGAAAATAGCAAGTGACACTTGAATTGTTAAGATTTAAGTTGAGCTTTAATTAGTCTCTTTATTTCCATGAATTTGGATTGAGACAAATTTGGATACCGATATTAATTAAATTAAAATGTCTGCATATAAATTATCATATTTTAATAGCCATTGTCGGGCTGCCTCAGAATTTATCTAAAATAGAAACCAAAAGTGCGAAGGCATACAAATGAAATGACGGCAGACAATGGGTTTGTTCCCCGGCGTGTGTGCCATTCCTGTTGCAGTACTATACGTATTACAATTTTGATAATATTTGGCCATAATGTGTATCTAGGGATGATGCTTTGTTTTGATCCATGTCCGACCGCCCTGGGTCAAGGTCACTGAGGACTTATGTTCACCTTGTTTGTAAGACTTTTTTTTTACTTTAAAGGCTGCCAGTGAGTGTATTGAATACCGTAGCTTCGTAATAATGATGTCCTTGTTATTTTCATGTTCTGTCACTGATTTTGGAATGAACCGTCATAATGTGGGCAAGCACTATCCATTCGTTAATTAGGAATTAGCAATTACTTTCCATTGCAGATGAGTGATGGGCTGTGATCTAGGGGTACAGCATTGGACTTCAATACTGGATGTTGTGAGTTCAAGCGCAACCCGAGGTGTAAACAAATACTTTCTTAGTATTTCCATCCCACTGGTCTTTTGGATGAGACTTTAACTCTTTGCATGCTAGCGGTGAAAATAACATCCAACAATTATGAGTAATTAATTTATGTTTCTTATTTCTCTCTGTAAACATGTCTTGGAATTTCATTAGAATTGAGTCCAGTGGACTCGATTCTAATGAAATTCCAAGACATATTCATGCTATTTATAGGCTGAAATAAATGAAGTATAATGATTTGTTGTCTGCTACTTTTGAACTATTTATAGCCAGCAAATTTCCCAGCATGCAAAGAGTTAGAACTGAGGTCCCGTCTCTATATGACCTTAGCTGTTACTCATTCATTTTCACTGATCTTCGAGTAACCCGTCCAAATAAAGAAGAGAATGCATGTGAGTAAGCAATTCATTGTATTGTAATTCAATCAGGAATAAACAGTATTTATTTTAACCCATAGAATGCTGCACACACAAATTGTTGTCTGCTGTTGTTTTATATTTTGCCTTCTTTCTCAATAAAAACATGGTTTCCAATGGAAATGGTTCTAAAGTGCAGTGAAATCATGTTTTTGATGAGAAAAATGTAAAATAAACAGCAGACGACAAAATTTATATCAGCAGTGTCAGGGTTAACAATTGCAGATGCGTAAACACCCGACGAACACATCACTATTTTCTACTTTCAGATGCGTAAACACCCAAAGTTCGTTGTCAAGGAGATGGAGTCGATGTTCATGGACGAGCTGAAGGCAGCCATTAACCTCCTGATGGCCAATCTGGAGAGTCTCCCTGTCTCCAAGGCTGGCACCGACTCCCGCCTACAGAAACTCAAGCGATATCCAAGGTATATGTATTTTTATGCAGTACTTTCGATACTTTGATAATCTGCTCCATTCAAACAGCTGATTTACACATATATATTACGGGGCCGCAGAACACGTCGTGTGATGCAGCCACATCAATTTCAAAATTTTAGTGTGACCGTTCTGAACGGATCTGGTGACGTAATTGCAAATTTGGGCTATGTAGTATTCAACAGTAACCCAGAAATTGGTGAATCTCACCTTATAAGGCAGGCATGTGTCATAAAAAAACAAACTTTGTTTTTACTGATAGTCACTTGCTTATCTTATGATAGAATCGCCATATTTTGAGTGACTGATGTATACTACAGCATCCAAAATTTGGGCTAAATTTGTATGACCCTGTTTCAAATGTACATGCACTTTTTAGAGGCATACACTCTAACGACGAATTGTTAACCCTTACTATGCTGAATTAAATTTTGTCGTCTGCTGGGAATGTTTTATTTTCAATATTTCTTGATAAAAACCTGTTTTGACAGCGCATGAGAATCGTCTCCACTGAAGACGATTCTCATGTGCTGTCAAAACAGGTTTTTTTGTTAAGAATTAAGGCAAAAATGACAAACAACAGACGACAATGTTCGTCTCCCGCGTAGTGAGGGTCAAAGGTACATGCCCACTTGGTAGGCACAAACTGTTCTTTATATCTGAGACATTTCAAGACATTTTTGCAAAATAAACATTCATTCACCATTTCCCTACGTATTGATTGGCATTATTATACATTTTATATCAGAAGTCAATTTCCACACTGATATCAAGGGTGATAACCATGTTTTCTTAAAATGTTAACATTACTACTATTTATTCTCTGTGTTTAATTTTTGATGTGCAATGATCATACTTTATAATCTGTCGAAAATACTATTTTTTCAAATGACGCATTTAATTTGTATAAATAATTAAAAAATGTCATGCCTCATTTGCATATGAAAATAGCCTTATACCACCGCGCGTCACTATCAGAGACGGTTCAAATGAGCCCCCAATGCAGCAGGTTATTGCCTGGCCTTACATGACTTTAGCTGTTCATAGGCCGTTAAACATCAACAAACAAACAAACCCTCTGTCCACAGACACCCTTTATATACTTCCACAAAAGCTTTCTTCTCTGTTGTAATCATAAATCCAATTTATATTTCAACAGTGACTCAGGCAGTAAAGAATTAATTATTTTGTATATATTGCTAATACCAATTCCTCTGTTTTATGTTTGAGAATAATTCACTTTAACTCTTTGCATGCTGGGAAACTTGAGGGCTATAAATAGTTAACAAATAGCGGACAATAATCATCATATTTTCTTTTATTTCTCCTTGTAAATATCATGAATATGTTTCAAGACATATTTACAGAGAGAAATAAAACATATACTCCTAATTCGTTTGGCGGATATTTTCACCGCTAGCATGCAAAGAGTTAAATACACGAAACACAAGAGAAAGTATATTCAAGCATCGCAGTGCATGAGAAAATTCATAACTTGCGAACCAATACAGTAATCTGATACATTTATGTACAGTCGGCAAATGGTATCATTGAATTGTATATCAGTTAAATTAAGTTACAAAACTTAATTAAAACTAAAATGCGGGAAACAAATAATATTGTTGTCAGCTACTTTCCATTTTGCCTTATTTCTTAATAAACAAAAACACATTTTGGCAGCACTGGGAAATCATCTCCAATGGAGATGATTTTCATGCTCTGTCAAAACATGTTCACATCAAGAAAATTGGAAAATAAATATATTTTGAAAACAAATTATGAAATAAACACGGCAGCAAACAAAATTTAATTCAGCATTGTAAGGGTCAATATTGCATGACAGCATTGCATGTATGTTTTTACAGTCTGTTTCACGAAACCCGCCCAAATTTTTCCGGTGATATAAACAATGGAAAAACAAATTTAAGAATGAGCCTTCTTTTTATTAGTGAAATTTGGTCTAATATCGAGTGTGTCTATGGAGATTTAATGAGGGGAAATTTTTTCTAATGTCTGAAATATTCGACCGATTTTTAAAAAATTAACTTTTGTTTTCTTAGATCATTTCCAAACTACATGTACATATAGTACACAAACTGTATATAGATTCTTTTTTTTTTTTCGACACCTCATTCCGGATTCTTCACCTCCTTTTCCCCCATGATAAATTCACATAGAGAAATTATTTTTCGTAATAAAATCAATATTTTACCAAATTTAACAAAATAAAAAGAAGGCTCATTCTTAAATTTTGATAAAATTTAATATTGTCACAAAAAAATAATTTTGTTTGCATTGTTTATCCCTTTCCCTGATAGAGACGACTTTTCACGCCTCTGCAGAAGATGTCTTTTGAAAACATTGTGGGAAAAGGAGAAATTGCTTGTAACAAGCAATTTCTCCTTTTCCCACAATGTTTTCTACTCTATCAGATAATTTAACCATCGTTTGACCCACCATTTGATTCTTTTATTCAGATGTTTTTGATTTGGAAGAGTCGAAATTCGCAAAACAGGGAAAGGGTTAAATAGCCGTACAATTTGGGCAGGTTTCGTGAAACACACAGTTGGCATCTTCACAAGTTCCGAAGACTAAGTCCGCTATTTTCTCATTCATGGACACAATCAATGAATTTGTGAATATTTAATGCTGTGTGTTCTCAGAATTATTTGTCTTAGAGATAAGCCAGGCCATTGGGATTTTGACTGTATTCAGCCCTCTAGAGAAGGAAAATTGGATGAGTGAATTTTCATATTTCAATCTCCGGAATTAGGAAATTCTTTAGAAAATTGATTTTAAACAGATAAAATTCAAGAAAATATGACACAAAAAGGTTACAATCTACCGTAGTTGATTTCCTGTAACATTGAACAGACTTAACATCCCTATCCATCAATCTGTAACATCATTGTAAAGGAAAATATTGCTGACAATTTGAAAAGCAATTGGAAGCCTGGTAGGGAATAGTTTCCTTCATTATTATAAGAGTCCATATTCAGAGCTCCAGTTAAGGTGCGTAATTTGGAGGTAAATTTCTTATTTCTCCATAAAAAATTGCAAGTTGGGAGTGCTTTAGAATCGTCTCAAAGAGGCGATTCTAAAGGACTCCCAGCTTGCCATTTTTGATGAAGAAATAACAAAATTTCACCCCAAGTTGGTCAAAATACGCACCTTAACTGTGGAGCTCTGTCCATATTCTCGGTTGGTCAGACTATTATGGTAACACGTACCGTGGATTCTCTCTAAACTGGACACCCTGGGAGGTCCTGTTTAGAGAGGCTGCACAGTAATTCAGGCAGAGACACACCCTAAACCATGTCTGTGTACTTTACAATCATAAATATTCATTATCGTCCGAGAGAAATGACATTGGAACCAATCGAAATTAAACTAAAAATAAAATATTCTGGTGGTGTTCAGTTTAGAGAGAGTCTGCTGCAGTTTTGATTATGAGTCATACTGTGTCCGCTCTTCATTGATATTAACCCTTAGAATGCGGGAACCGAAAATAGTCGTCTGCTGATCATTCATCTTTTGTATTTTCTCTCAGTAAAAACATGGTTTGGCAGCATTTTAGAATCATTTCCAATGGAAATGATTCTAAAGTGCTGCCA